>JANKKI010000291.1:1480000-2080000 GCA_025175665.1 Cinchona pubescens
AACCGGTTCTTCACCCATTGCTAAGGAGGTTGGAGTCCAATGTTCTCATCACCATTTTCCACTCCTAGAATCTTGAAAAGTTGGTCTTGTAACTGCTTGTTAGATGAGGCTTGTTCTTCACGAAATCAAGATATCTTTTCTTGAAGTTGAGCTTGTTCTTCTCGGAGTTTAACACACTCTTCTCGAAGTTCTTGAATTCCAATCCTCAAGTCCATTGATCTTGCCTCACCATACTCTTGGATTGATGGGTGAAACAATTAGGGTTACATTAATTCATATAAAAGCTCTATGGGTGTATGGAAAGAATAGGGATAATCTTGGTAACTTGAGAAAGAATTTGGACAGTTTGATCATCCCGTTTGATAATCAAAAGAGTAGGGAGCATAATCATAAGAAACATGCTCATTGGTCATGCCTCCATAGTTATAAGGATGATAATATCCTTGGCATGAGTTATTCGAATTCATTCCTTGCATATTCTTATAAGACCGACACGAAAACAAAAATACAAAAGCAAGTACTAACAAAAAAGCACACAAACAAGAAAAATGAGAGAATGAGAGAATTTAGACTAGTAGCTAGCCAAAACTATCCACTAAAAGAGAAAATCTTTTTGGATTTTTTTAATAAAAGTGACACAAACCACAAGAAGGAAATTTTTTTTTGTTTTTTGTTTTTAAATATTGAAAACAAACAACGAAACTAAAACAAATAAAACTAATTTACACTTCAAAGTAGTATTCTTGTCAAATTATACTGATATTGCCAAAGACCAAATCCCTAGCAACGGCACCAAAAAATTGATATATGAAATATCTATTTATAAAATTTATAATCTCATAATCCAACTATTAACTAGATAACACTCGGCAAGTGTACCGGATCAATAGTATATAATGGAAGTAGGGGTCGAACCCACAAGGATTAGTTTAGCAATTACCGGTTATTTGACTCAAACACCATTTGAAGAAATCATTGTCGAAGAAATTTGAATAAATTAATCTAAGAACAAAAATTATAATTAATCAACGAAAGCAAATAAACTACTCTAACTATTAATCTATTACGAAAGAAATTAAAGAAATCATTAAATTTGAAAGCGAAGAAAACTATGTAGCCCTAGAAAGCATTAAATGATAAAACAACCATAAAACGAGAACTAAACAACATAAGAAAGTTTGATAATGCTTCTCTATAAAGAATTGCAAGTTCTTGGTCCAAGGTAGTCAATCTTGAACCTCCTCTTCAATCCTTCTAAAAAATAAAGAAACCCTAGTCTAATCTTATGAATTTTTATTCTAATGGCTAATCTAACTAGTAGCTGCTATGTTGTGCTCAACTCCTCTCATAATGGGGTATTTATAGGGTTACATCAGGATTTTGGACCCCTAAGATGATAAAAATATGTTAAAACTTGATAAGGACTCCAATCAGGGTGAGAAAACTTTCAAAACAAGTAATTCATGTCACCAGCTGCTCGGCACGTGCACATTTGCAACATTTTCTTGCACATGTGTGCAATTTCTAGTAGCCACAACTCTTTTTTCTCATCTAGCGCACATGTGCAAGGGTGACTTTTCCTCACACACGTGAGCATTCCACACTCTGTTCCAACTTCAACCTCGATTTTGACCACTATGCAGGCCAAATTTGGCAAAAAGCAAAACATCAAATTCGTAGGTCTATGTCCTACCATTCTAAAACATCCTGAATCACCTCAATTGAAGCTTAGAAAAGAAAGTTATGCTCAATCTACAAAACTGTGTAAGAATCGCTTCTTTCTAGAGAAGATTTTCCAACTTTGCAATTTTGAATGAGATTCCTATAGAATCCTAGAAAAGTAAAAACGCTAAAGTTGTAAAACACTTCGTTAGATTTCCAAATCATCAAAAATCACAGCAATCAGAGCTCAAACAAGAAAGTTATGCTTGATTTGCCAAACTATATTCGATTTGCTCCATGCCAGTGAATGTTTTTCTCCAGTATTGTGATCCATTTTAACTCATTCTTCACTCAAACCCTGTCAAACTCAAAATAAACTATTTTAGCTAATAATTACTCAATGATTGTTCAAATTATAGACATTAAAAACGGAGGTAACCGACACATAAAATATATGACATTTACAAGCTTATCAAGGACCTCCAAGCAAAGGTCTACCTGTGAACAAGTTTTGCCGAAGTACACTTGGTTTATGTCATTCATCTATGGAATTCATACATTCTTCTCACAATGGAATAGCAACAATATTTGGCACCTCATCCAAGTCATCATTGGTATGTTCCCGGGCGCAACTAAATTCACCATCAATATCAATCATGCCTGAGGTATTATGCAACTGATCAACACTATTGGCAAGTGCACAATCAATTATATTGGCAACATTAGTAACATCAATAGCATTACAAGTATCATCATTTGACATAATTTCATTTACTGAAGCATCATTTGGCAAGTTAGAATCTATGAGTTCATCATCAACATCTAAGGAATTATTCCTAGTCTTTTCCTTATTTTAGGAGTGCGCATGTGCGCAAATGGCAAAAATGAAATATGTCCCATGGGCTTCTCGCGCACATGCACAAGCAAAAACTTTGTGCATGTGCATAAGTTAATTAAAAGGAAAAATGAAGGTTTCTTCTTCACTTTCCAACACAAGTCCTTTCTACCAAAAAACCTTCCTCTCAAACCTTCTTACCCCCAATTATCATTTCACCTTCAATTCACTCCTTTATTTCTTGAATTCACATCAAAATTTCTTCCTTCTTCCAAGCATAAACATCATTAAGATATGAATTTCATTGATTTCCTTGTAACTTATTTTTCCTTGTTGTGTTTTTACTTGTGTGGAAGAAAAGTTTTGACTTTTGGTAATTCATTGTGCTTAATTGTGCTTGATTGCTTAACTACTTGTTGATGTGTTTGATTTTTGGTCAATTATTTGAATGGGGAAGTAATTGTGTGGTCTTTACATAGAGAAAAGTCTATTTCTTAAATATGCATGCCAAATGTTCGATAAAATGTCAAAATAAAGAAAACTCTTAAAACACTAGGCATTTGTGCATGAATTCAATTCCTAGGATATCACTCTCCCATGTCATATGATTGTTTCCTATTCAATTTTTGTGGATAAAAAGGGTCTAGGAGTGTCTTATGCATCTACAAAAAACTTATTATTAGCACTACCATGTTTGATTTCCTATTTTGAATACCAAGTTTGATTTTTAGTTTGAGGGTATATAATTGAATAAGTGTGGGATGGTGGTGTTTTTATTTGCGTGCCTTATACCTCATATTGGATTCTTTTTAGGCACGGCATGCAAAGGCATGCAACCAGCGAGTCAAGGAACGGCCGAGGCCTATTCTTCTGCGGTACCACAATAGGAACATCAAGAGTAGCATGAGGAGGAGAATGTTCCAAATCAGTTTTTCAATGTTGCTGCCTACAAAGAGTATGAGTCAAATATTTTGGGAAGGGTAGCAATTAAAGAGAGGGGTATACAAATCCCTACCACTGAAGCCCTTGAAATTTGCAATGTCATTAGGGCACGTGGGTGGAATTACATCATTTCCACCCCCAAGGAAGTCGTGCTCCTCAAAATGAGGTTGTACCCGAGTTCTATGCCAATTTAACTATGTATGAGGAGACTAAAGTATATGTCATGGGGAAATCTATAGATATTTCTAGAAACATGATTAATCGACTAATGTGATTAAATCAAGTTCGCAATGATGAGTGGCCGGCTATTCATGACACTAATATGGAGGTGAACAACATCTTAAGCCTTATCTGCATAGGTAATGTCTAATGCACATGGGGTGCTGGGTCGTTACACATTATTTTGATGTTAATAAGCTTCAGCCAGTTCAGTTCGTTTGGTTTAAATTCATATGTGATGGTCTTCTTCCAGTAAGTCATCTTACTCCTATCACTTTAAAGCGAGCCAAGCTTTTGTGTGCTATTGCTTTTGGTATGCCAGTAGATGTGGGCCATTTGATTAGCTAGCAGATCCGATATAACACAATAGTCAAGCAATCTGGCTTGTGGTTTTCACATTTGGTTACTATTTTATGTCTTGATGATTGTGATGTGATTGACCCGACCGAATTTCGAAAAGTTGAAGCCTGGTAAGCTTATAGCATTGGATGGTGCGAGGGCTCTAGTTCGAATGACCCATTCTCAGGCTCTGGCTTCAGCCAGTGAACTAGTTCCGAGAATGAGTCAAGAAGAGATTCCTGAGCAGATTTTGAAGGAACAACAGCGCATGCGACACCCCTTTAATACATTTGTTGATTATTAGCATGTGTGGCAGTAGGCAATAGAGGCTCAATAGTTAGCCTGGGAGTGTGGGTAGGATTCATCAGCATTCCCATTTTTTCCTCCATTTCCTTAGGAGTTAGCCCCCTCGGATGATGAGTCTTGATTTCCCTGTTCTTGCGGCAACACACCCTTGGGATTGCTTTTTTTTAATAGAAATACTTGATGAATTTTGTTTTTCTTGCCTTTTAGCTTATTTTAGGATGATATCGTACTTTTTGTTATTTTATTTTTAGTTTATTTTTGGTGTTAAACATGTATGCCTATAAAAAAAAATTTCTAACTATCGTGGAATTTTATTGTGTGTTGATTTTTTTTTTCTTAATGTTTTGAAGGATTTCATGTTCTATTTTTGTTCTAGTGGTTACTAATGAGTTTCAACTCACCTTATGGATATTGATGCTAGGATATACTACGCCAACCGTCCTACATTGCCAGAGAAGCTTTTCTTTTCCCTTTTGTGCTTTTATTTTCTTTAACATTGGGACAATATTTATTTTTATGTGTGAGGTGGGGAGTTATCTGAATTTACAATTGTTGGGGTAGTTTGATAAATTTTGCTACAATATTTTAGCTTTTCTTTTGATCTAAGAGCTTTTCAAAATTATTGAAAATTTTGTGCAAATTAGTGAAAATTTTTTGAAATATTTGAAAATTTTGCAATCGCCTAGCATGCCTCTTTAATTTTCTGCATGATAACTATTGTGTTAAACCATCATGAGTGAGTAGTCGATGTTAATTTTTTCCTTACATGATTTCTGAGAATTCTTGATCACTTAGCCATAAAGTATTTTATTTTTAACACTTAGAGATATAGTAATAATATAAACTCACTCATATTGCATGTCAGAACTTGCTTTATTACATTTTCAAAGTGAAATTATAGGTAACTTGACTTAGTCTAAAGATGAGGGTAGAGCATTTATTTGGACGTTTGTGCCTTTCAAGCCAACCGTATTGAAATTTTTATCCTAGTACTTTATTTGAGCCTTAATGTTTAATGAATAGAGAGAAACACTATTCACTTTCTTTTATTGAAACTCATTTTACCTACCTTTATAAGCCTAATAAATCCTTTAATTTTTCTATCCCAAAATGTCCTTTAGGAGCTTTTATCATACATCAATTGTTAAAGGGATATAAGGGCAAAAAGAAGTGAATGAGGGTGATTATGTGAGTAATATGAGACAAGGGGCACCGGGAGAAATTAAGGATAAAATTTTTGAAGAGTGCAAGTAGTGCCTATCACTGGTACCTACCTTGTTGTGATACAGGTAGTGCCTATCACTGGTACCTGCAGTGGTGTATTTGTGGGTAGTGCCATATATCACTGGTAACCGTATTGGGAGGGGACATAAAAAAATTGATAAATAAATGTCAGAAAAAAATGTTGGCATTTTGGGTTGAAATTGAAGATGGAACAATTTTTCATGGGCGCTTGTTGATTAAGTGTGGGGTTATTTCTGTGAAGGATTGCTATTTAATGTGTTGGAGATGAAGTTTTACTTTGATGTGTCGCCAGCATTAATGTAAAGCTCCTTCTTTGTCTTGTGATATCCTTTTCCCTTCCTTGATTAGCCAATACCTTAGCCTTCGTTATAAATTGAAAAATCGTACTTGACTTAAATTAATTTATTTGTCTATATTAGGGGAGAATTGTAAGAAGAATGACCTCACTATGGGGTGATAAAAAAAAATCTAAGAGTTTGGATGATTTAATCCGAGTGTCTTGAAAACTAGGTTTTTATGGAATGGCATTCACACACAACAGATTTCATGTCTAAGTCTTATTAGCATTTGAACTGTTAAGTGCTTAGATTACTTCTGATGGTGGATTGGTTCTTGATTATTTATGTGGATAATTGTTGAGATGTGTTGGGTGTATTTGTGATGAGCTCATTTGTTTTAATTTTTATTTTATTTTTGCTCAAGGATGATCAAAAGTTAAGTGTGGGGTATTACAAGAAGTCAAAAAAATGAAATTGTAGCTTCTGGAACCAATTAGTGTGCATGTGCGTAAATTAAACACCCTAAACGTGTAAAATCCGTTCCTAACTAGTCAAAACAACCACAAAACCATAAAACGACATTTTTTTTTTTAAATTGCATTTTAAGATGATTTGCACACACATAACAGAGAAACTAAAAAAAAAATCAAAACAAACACACAAACAAAATTATAAAAGGACATGGGTTGCCTCCCATGCAATGCCCTTGTTTATAGTCTTAAGCTCGACTTTGGCACTTGAGATCAGGATAGTCAGCCATCCTTTTCTTTTTGGCTTCCACGGGAAAAGTTTGCCACCATTTTTCAACACTTGCGCAGCTTGATTCCCGACTCAGACCTTACTTGAACTTGCCCTTGTTTCCACAGATTTGCCAGTGGTAGTGCACAAATCATCGCCTCAAGTTGCTCTTTGAACTGCTTTTTCTTCTTCTTGCTCGTGGTCACTTTGCTGAAATCCTCACCTTTCTACTCTTGTGTAACCATTCCACCAGTCTTTCTCATCTCACTTTGCTTATTAGGTGATTTGTTCTCCAAGTCAATTTTGGAGTCTTCATTTGTTTCAACAGCCCTTCTAGGTGCATTAACTTGACCCTCCTTGGGTACCAATCTTCAAACCTATCTAAAAGTGAACCGAAGGAATAAGCAGCACATTTTTCTATAAATATTGGGACATTATCATCAAAATTAATACTATCAATTTTAACAGATTCATTATCAAATCGCAAAATCAACTTCCCTTTATTAACGTCAATTAAAACATATGCGGTTGATAAAAATGGCAGCCCTGGAATCAACAGAATTTCATTATCCTCGCCGATGTCCAACACCAGAAATCCATAGGAACTCTAAAAGATACCAACTTTTCCACTTGAACAAGCACATCCTCCAACAAGTCATATGATTTTATTTCAGAAAAATCTGCTAGTTGAAGTGTACTATTGGTTGGTTTTGCATTGGTTATCCCTAGCTTGTCAATAATGATCTTCGGCACGATATTGATGCTCACCCACAAATCACAAAGTGATCGATGCAATATGTGCCTCCTATGTTCACCGGTATATAGAAACTACCGAAATCCTTGAGCTTAGCGGGTAATCTTTATTGAACAACAACACTACACTTGGCACTGGGGCAAACTATCTCATAATCATCCAACTACGGCTTTTGAGCCAAGAGATCCTTCATGAACTGAGCATAATTAGGCATCTTGTTGTGAACGTCAACCAAAGGGATGTTTACATTCAACTTTTGAACATATCAAGGAACTTGTGGAATTGCTTCTCTTTTTTCCTCCTTTCTTGGATCAATGAGTTGTTGAGGACACGACACTTTTACTGGATGATCCAAATTCAATTTTTAACTGAGTCGTCCACTTTCTTCTTCCTCGACTCCTTCATTGCATTCTCCTTGGTCATCTTCTCATCATCACCTTCAATTTCAAAGTTTTTCTTCAATTGTCTTGGATTTTGACTTCGCAGTTTCAGTATCAACCTTTGTCTTGTCACTTTGTATAGTCTATTCTTTCCCACTCCTCAGTGAAATAGCATTGAATTGCTCTTTTGGATTTTGAATTGTGTCGCATAGAAATGCTCTCTTAGGTTTTTCATTATTTTGTCAAGCTAGTTGTCCAAGTTGCAATTCCATATTCCTTGTAGAAGCTAGCAAATTCTCATACTCTCTCTGCAAAGATTCAAAGTCCCTTCTCAAATTATCCTCGATGGATTGATCATGGTTTACATATTGAAGATAATTGGGATTTTGAGGTAGGGGTCGTGGTAGTGGAGGTTGGTATTAGTTATTTGGTTACGGAGGAAAGCTTTGGAAATTTCTCTACTGCGATGGTTGATATAGTCTAGAGGATGTCAACCAAGTTTGGTTGGAAGAATTTGACTGTGGCTAGTGGGGTTGGAATGATGGATTTTGCACATTGTTTTGATTAAACCATGGGAAATTTGGATGGTTTTGCCATGATAGGTTGTAGGTGTTACCATAAGAATTTGGCTGATTCCTTGGCCATGAATTTTGATTTGAAACAAACTGAACTTGCCCATTTTGTGGGATAGGTGTGTCACAAAGGCAATTTTGATGGTTTTCTTCACAAAAGTCACAAGTTAAGATCCCTTGATGTGCAAAATCTACACTGTTCACCGGATTCCTAAATTTTCTAAGGCTTTTATTAGATTGGTCATTATATTCAACATCATGCCCTACTGAGCTAAGAAGGCATCATTGAGATTAATTATACCGCTCTGTTGGGCATTAACTTGATGGACTTGTTGTTGTTGTTGCCCAACTAAAGGAGTAATTGTTCCATGGTAGTAATGCGTTGATGCCATCCTCTCCAATAGTTCTTGTGCCTCTTTCAAAGAAAATCTTTTTAAGAGGAAAAGCACTTCCTGCACTTGCATTGACGATCAATCTCGTCTCTGAAAATAATCCATTATAAAATGTCTGTACTTGTAGCCATAATGGAATGGCATGATGCGGGCACTTTCAAAGAAACTCCTTAAAGCACTCCCATGCATCACTTAGGTTCTCTCTAGTGATTTATCGGAATGATGTAATTTGACAGTGAAAATTACTTGGCCAAAAATTCTTGAGCCAACTGATTTCACGTGGTGAAAGTAAGTTTCTCGAATGATTGCAACCAAACCTTTGCCATATCTCTCAAAGAAAACAAAGCATTCGAATACAATATGGATGTACCCCATTGTATTTAAATGTGTCAATAACTTCTTTGAAATTTACCGAATGAGCATAGAGATCCTTGTTTGGCCTACCTCCAAACATGGTGTGAGTTTGGAGCATCTTAATCCAAGCTAGCTTGATCTAAAAGTTGTTAGCTTGTACAGGTATTTGGGCAATGCTAGAACGTAAGGCCCCCTCAAAATTTTGTATTGCGTAGGCTTTAGGGGGTCCATGGTTAGATAACCTCCATTGCTATGATTACCTGCTACTTTATCTTGATCCCTAACATTGTGATATGGATTCTCCATTATATTCTCTTCTTGGCTTAATTCATGTGATTTTTTGTGGTTTTCGGTTATAGTTCATTCAATTTCTAAATCATCGGGAAGTAGTGATTGGTAGGAAGAATGTGAATTTACCATAAACTACAAGTAAAAGACCAAAGTTCAAAAATAAAAGCAAAAATCCAAAAGGAAAATTAAAAAGAGCAAAAAGCAATCATAAATAAAGAAAATGAAATGTGTAAACTAGTTAGGCAAGCTAAACCTAATATTGCGCCAAAAAAAGTCCTCGGTAATGGCAGCAAATGTTTGTTTAAACATTGATTTGGTAATCTATTTCACAAACAAGTCATTAATTAAGCTTTAATAACCCTAATCGATACTTACAAATGCTCTCAAGGATACGAGGTACCTTAGTTTGTAGATTGGGTGAGTAAGAATCGTTCACGCAAGGACTATTGGACAATTACTAGGGTTCATGAATCTTTTTTCTAATTGGACAAATCAATTGAAGTATTTTCTTCCTACCTAACCAAATTAATTATAATCCCTAAGAAAAATAAGAACAATCACCAAAACTAATTAAAACTAAGAAAGTAATAAAGTTTACCGAAAGCAAACTTAAATTAATGAACTAGAGAAGTAAGTGCAAAAACATCAAATTAGAACTACAGAATTGAAATAAGAACTGGAATTAAATTGAATTTAAATAAAGTTAGCAAACTCAACAGTATAACTGGAACAAGTGTTGATGTGCTTGTGTCCCAAACAAGAAGAATGAAACCCTAGTTTAGGAAATTTCCTAATCTAATGTCTAATATAACTAATGACTACCGTGTACATTCAACTCTCCTCACAATGGGATATTTATAGACGAATACATCAAGGTTTTGTTCCCTTAGATGACCAAAATAAGCGAAAAAAAAGAAATGGAATCCAACTAGGTGAAGAAAACTTCCAAAATAAGTAATTCCTGTAACCAGCTAATCATTGTACGCACATGCGTACAAATTCCTCATGCATGTCTACGAGAAAGGTCTCAAAATTTTTACTCACTAGAAGTTGTGCACATGCGCAGGGCTCGGGTCGCACATGTGCACCACTCACATAATGCACTACACCAGCTTCTACCTCAATTTTGACTTTGATGCTGATAGAATTTCGGAAAACTAAAACCATGAAAGTTGTAGATCTTTTTCTTAGCTTTCCAATGCATCTAGGATCACCTCAATCGAAGCTTGGACAAGAAAGTTATGATCAAAATGCCAAACAGTATCCAAATTCGCTTCTCGCCGGTGTATGTTTTTCATCCTTGTGATTTTCTCCAACTTTTTTATCTTTTTTGCTCCTTTTTTATTCAAGACCTACACAAACTAAAAATAAAACAATTAAGCTCGTAATTAACTCAATTATTGCTCAAATCATAGTCTTGCATGACGACTGAGGTAAATGACACATAAAAAATAAGATATTTATGAGCTTATCATGGAGTTAATAGGAAGAGCAAGAATGAATTCTGGGTTTCTTACCAAACTATCATCAATTGCAAGCTCGAGAGAAACTGCGGTAGTTTTGCAGAGAGTGGCCAATTTTGAGAAGACTGTGGAGGCCTTAGAAGCAACCATGGTATTTTTACACTTTACATGAACTGATACAAGATTATTTCTCATGGCATCAATATCTCTCTCATGGTTGTGTTCCATTACTACAACTTCTTTGTCTCGGACACTTCTAGCAGTATAATCTCTTAGGGATGAAGCTTGTGTTTGAGTTGTTGCTCTTTGAATCCTGATTTTTTATTTGGAAAGGAGATATCAGCAACACTGTCACCAGATCTTATGACATCCACTGTTGGTATGGCATTTCGAACAACAGCAGTGGAGATCCATTGTTCTTCATGATGTGTTGCTATGAAATTTGGACATCTTGGGGTAGAGCATGATGCAACAGTGGTAAGTTTTACAGTTGTTCTGGTGGCTTCGACGATTGCTTTGGTGACTTTTAAAATCACCCCAACTAGTCCGCCATACTCTCTGGCAACTGGAATACCAATGGGGAATGAATGTTTCCCCTTCAAAACTCCATTCCTCTCACTCATGACCCTTATCTCATCCGCTATCTACTTTTCTTTCTTTTTCTTTTTTCTATTCTTCTCTTCTTCTTTTTTCTCTATCTTCCTCCCTTTTTTCTTTTCTTTCTTTTCTTTTCTCCTCATGATCCCTTCATTCTCATTGGGTGTACTGATGTTAAAAGTCATTCTCAAGCCTAATTTGTATAGGATACAACTAGTTCAAATGGATGACATAATGCAAATGCACTCCAGTTGTTTGATAAAATACTAAAGAGGTACATGAAGAAAAAATGAGGAGTTACATTAAGTGGCACTTACTTGGGTTAAGTGGAGGAATGACTTCCAAACAAATTCAATTGTTGACTTAGTTAAGGCTAAAGGTAAGTCCTAGTTTGACCTCAAGACCCTAGTCTTATTGGCAAGTCAAGCCAATTAGGTCAAAGAGCAAGGGAGCTACTCTAAAGCTTTTAGTTAGGCTTAAGGCTTAACCTTGGGTTGAGGTTGAGGTAAAGGTTGAGGTTGGGGTTGAGGTTGAGGTTGGGATTGAGCTGTAGGTAGAGGTTCTGGTTGAGGTTGAGATTGAGCTGTAGGTAGAGGTTCTAGTTGAGGTTCAGGTTAGGGTTGGGGTTGAGGTTGAGGTCGAGGTACAATTTGATCCTGGAATTATTATTGTTGAGGTTGGGGTTGAGGTTAAGTTTAAGGTTGAGATCGAGGTAGAGGTTGTGGTTAGTGTTGTTGTTGAGGTTGAATTTGAGATTGAGGTTAAGGTTGAGGTTGAGGTTGAGATTGATGTGGAGGTTAAAGTTGAGGTATAAAATGGAATATTTCTTGAGTTCTAAAATGAGCAAGTGGTCTACAACTCAATCACTATGGAAAAAATTAGAAATAACCAACCCTCGTTGAAGATCAACAATTTTCCCTCCAAGAAGCAAAGTTTCAATTTTAAATTTTTAGCTCTGGTCAAAGTCTTATTGGCTCCGGCTAAGACACAGGTCGAAAACCACAGGCTACTCTCAACCTAGATAAGCTCAACTAGAGAATGGGAGACAAATGATGGTACAAAAATATACCACTTAATGACTTGCAGACAAGTGATAAATTGGTCAAGGTGGTCAAATGTTCATTGGGAAATTTAGTCAATTCATATAAGTTCAAAATCAAGAATCAATATAAGACATTAAAGGCCTCCATAGGTCAACGGTTTAGTTTATGACCCATTAAAGACCTTTAAGGACAACCAATTGTTTCTGAACCCATGAATTATCCAAGCCCACCAATTACAAGTATAAATAGCAAATGTGAAAGGTAAGATCTCAAAACTCAACTCTCATTATTAGTCTCCTTGCCTCTCTTAGCTTTTATTTACTCTCGAATTTCCTCTTGTCAATCATTTTTGACTCAGAGTGTCGGAGCCTACTCTGGGGGACAAAGCCCCGCTGCTCCTGTTCTTTGTCGAAGGTTATCACATCATGAGTTTGGTGCATGACTTAACCTTTGCTTTGGATCATTTTCTATGATCGAACATAATTGGACTTGGATTTTAGACTTGGTTTTCTGGATCTTGGTGGTAACATTTTTATGTAGCAATAGTATGATTTACATGGAGTTGCTCATTGCTTAGCCTTTTTCATGTTGTGCTTATCGTTGATGAATCCATGATTGAGGATTAAACTATAGTTTTCTTCAATTTGTGCTTAGTGGAGTGCATTCATATTCACTTAGAATAATATGTTGCCCATCTTCTACATGAGCTTTTTGATAGTCCAAGCATATTTTAAAGTCATTAACGAGTATTATGCATAGTTAATTTTTGTATTTATGTACTTTCTGATATTATTTTTATTTCTTGTAAATTGGTGAGTCGTTGGATGAGTTCGTAACTCATCATTGGAATAATATGAAAAGTGATGTGGTGGTATGCATTATCTTGTTCATTTGGGAATGGTTTTGTTATTGTTTGGAAAGCCAAAAATCGGATGTTGAACTTGGGTTGCACTTCATGTGAAAAATAGGATTTAAACCTTGAAACTCAACCACGTTTTCAACCACGGCATGAAAATGTTTTCTTAACTAATTTTGACTTCAAAATTTACTTTTTTCTTAAGTATTTTTCCAATGCCAAGTTCAATTGATTGTTGATATAGTTTAAACACTTGAAGATTTTTGGAAATTGATTTTGAATAGAGAAAGAAATGAGTTAAGCATCATTTGGTCATTTTGCATGAACTTGCATTTTGCCGGATTTTGGAAATTATCTAGGCATTTTCTTGGACTGTTTCAGCCAAAAAGCCTACCCTATATTGAAATTATCCCTAGTATCCCCATTGTGCCTTATAAAGTCTATTTTCCTGTTAGCCCCATAATTTAGCCAATTCAATTTCTTCAATTTAACATCTTTTGAACACATCACCAATAACTTAGCCACTGTTGATATCTTTGAGTTCTGCAAAGTAGAGATTTATTGTTCTTATGATGGTTAATGAAGAGTTATTATTGTATTTGTTGGGGAAAGAAGTCAAGAGTTCAATATAGTTTATGTTTTCTCTTTTTGTAATTGTTATATTATATTATGGTTATTGTAGAAAAGAAAAGAAAAGCCAAAAAAAAAAAATGAGAGAAAACCAAAATGTGAAAAAAAAGGAAGAAAAGCAATGAAAATTGCAAATCTTATGTTCCTTATTCAATAAGGTTCTTTTTACCTTCAAAAGTTTGTTCAATAAAAGTAGCATTTCTGCCTTTCAAGTGTTTATTTGTTAGTCATGTTGGTTTTAGGACATGTATGTATGGGATAGTAATAGTAGCCCAAGAGTTTGTATTGAAATGATTAAGGTAATCTAAGTCACTCTTACCCAAATTTATCCTACATTATTACTTTAGCCTATATTACAAGCTCAAAAAACCACAATGATCCTTAATCTATGCTAATATAAAATTGAAAAGACTGGAGATGTTATAGGGTTGGGGATGACGTGTTGCTTCGGGTGATGTTCTTTGTTAAAACCTTGCGGTACCAACAAATATCCTTGGGTGTATTCCTTTGCATCAATGTGTGCTACATAAAACAAGTTTTAATGATTTTTCTATACTTGAAGAAAATTTTTGAAAAAATTGACTTGACTCGTTTGCTCTAGATTAACTTGCATTTGAATTGGCATTTTAAGAACACTTCACTAGTCAAAGTAATGTTTGTAAATAAAACTAGTGTACACTTTCATAAATGGAGGAGTAGATGAAAAGGTTGAGTTTGAGTTAAAACCTCATTTTCACTTTTGACAAGTGCACTAAAGTTCAACATTATCGCTTTCTTTTCTATTGGTGGTGTTAAGTGTTAAGTGTTATATGTCGTTTGCGATGTGTTTAAATATTTTGTGTCTATTATGTATTTGTTGTTTTGTTTTCTTATCTTTTGTTTTCTCAGAACGTCAAAACTTTAAGTTTGGGGAAGTCTAGATAACTCTCGGAAGCCTTATGTATATGTATCCTAAATTTATCGGTTTTGGTACAAGTTTCAAGCATTTTTAGTATCTATCATTTTGTCTATTTTAGTTTTTTTATGTTCTAATGTGTTGGTATATGTTTATTAAGTGTTTTAGTACCTATTAAAGTGTTAATTATAATATTTTATTAAGTTCTTGTGTTTAGGATTTGTTATTTGTCTTTAACCCAATTCCATTGGGAGTTAGGTTTTCGTTTGTATTTGTTTGTTTTTTGTTTTTAGCCTCTCTTATAAGAATTTTATTTAAATATTTAGGAGTTATTCTAAGTATTTATTATAGCTAATAATATTCTCTTATGTGTTAGAGTTTGGCAGGAGAAAACAATGCATCAGTCGGACGTTAGACGGGGATTTCAGAGACAAAATAATGAAATTGAGTGAAGCTGTCTGGGCATCTCACTGCAGGTGAGCTTTTATTCCTTAGGTACGATGATCTTTTCCAGAAGGCACCATGTTGTGATTCTCTAGCAAGTGAGGTCCAAGCTCGCCAATGGTGGGCTCCACCCGAGGGGTGTGATTTTTGTATTTTTCATCTTTTTGTCAAGGGCCATTTTGTCCTAAAACCTCCAACCCCTAACCCTAATATAAATACATCTTTTTGGAGCTGAAACGACTTTCTACCACCTTGTTTTTCTTCTTCTTTTCTTCTTGCTCGCTTGGGAAGGATTTTAGCTTTCTTCTTCATCTTTCTAGTACTTATTCTATGTTTAATATACTTCTCTTATGCATTTATTCCATGTTTATTAAAGTTGTTGGTCGTCATTTATTTCTTTCATCTTCTTATCTTTTAATGTCTTTAATTTCTTGTACTAGTTTTCTAGAATCTAAATTTAGTTTAAGTAATAGCACTTCTTATATATTTTCCAGTTGTCAATATTTATTAATTAGTTATGTGTAAGGATTATGTAAAGTCAATTTCATCTAGGTAGAGGGAAATAGGTTGATTAGGTGGAATAATGGACTAATTAAGCAAATATTATGGGCTTAACATATATTTCATTGGGGGAACTGATCACTTCCTTAGTTAATTTGGATTAATTAAAGGGATATCGAACTTGAACCTCTGTTATAGAACCAAAAAATATTGGATTAGGGTTAAGAATTAGATCTTGGCATACTAATTCATCTAGTTGGTTGTATAATTCTAGGAGTAGTTAATTAAGTTTGGTTAGCTTAAGGAGTAAGAGGTATCTACACTTAGATTAATTTGATTGATAGACTTAATTGTTGAGGGATTGGGATTAGGTTACGATTGGGAATCAGCCTCTAGTTTGGCATATAAGATCACTTGATTGATTTAATTATCTAAAACCCAGAAAATTGACTAGTATAAACTCTAACACCCCCTCTTTTTAATCCTTTCATAGATTTAAACCTAGTTTAGTCCAACTTTTTCCTTTAATCAACCCCTTCAAATAGTTTTCCATCCAAATAATCGATACTTGAACACTATTTCTCATGTGAACAATCTCTACATCTCCACTAGCTACTATTTGACACCATATACTATGGGTTGTCATCTAGTTAAGGTTAGTTGAACTAGGTTTTTTATATTTTATACCTAGATGTTTGTGCCTTTTTAGATACGACAATTGTACCCATAGCTCATGCTTCTTCTCGGCAGCCTAGTCAATGGACCTCATACCGGTTTTGGCGATGTCATTGTTGAGTGACCCCTACTTCTTATTTCTCTAACCCCTCGGTCTATGTGTTTGCATTCTATTTTGAATCACCAACCTCTCCTATTTTTTGTTTACAATTTGGTACCAAGATTTACACGCTTGGGATTTGTGTTCAGGCTTTAGGAATCGAGTCTAGGGTTGGTATTCTCAATGCTTTATGTTAAGTTGGGGGCTATTAGATTGGGGGAAATTAGAATTCAGACTCGACGGAAAGAAATTGATTAGAATTTTTTGGAAGCTACAGTAGGTCAGGGGTGAATAGGGTTTTAGGGTTTTAATTGCATTGGGCAAAAATTGCCTCTTGTTCTGATAATATTTTTGAGTTTCGTTCGTTCGGACCCCAGAACTTACTAAACACTCAAAACATTATATATTGAACTGTTAGTAGTCTTTCTGTCCTTGCTTTCGTTTTTCATTTTTAGACGAAGTTGTTTGTTTGGATTCCAAATTACAATAGATATCTTTAACTTAGTTGATTCATGGAATGTTTAGTTGATTCATAGAATGTTTAGTGGCCAGAACTATGACTTCTTTCGAGCAACAAAAACCGAACACTACAAGTCTTACTACGGGTTGCTCAATTAATATATTTTTGGATGCTTTTATATGTTGGGATTTCCCAAAGAGAACAAATAAGTTGTAGTAATTATGATGGTGACCTCAAAACATCCTAACTCGTGCATATTATTGTGTACCACAAATACTACACTGATCTGGCACCTTCAATGATAAAGAGAAATGTAAACAACCCACATATTTGCAACCTTAAAGGGTTATGAGTTGCATAGGGAAAAAGGCTAGGCGCAATGTCCATCACACGACACAAATAGTACAATCTCAGGTACAAAGGATTACACGAAATGAAAATGATAAGGAAAAATAAGACAAGCATAACTGTTATAGCTAAAGGCACTAATGCCAGTTCAATGCTGAACTTCTTGCGGGTCAATGGCTATTGCAGTAGCCGTTGAACATTATATTGGCAATATGAGTACGCCATGCCTTCCATTCTTCAATTTCCAAGGATGACGCATGAAGCCGCTGGACAGGAGGGAAAGGAATTGCATCATAACCATCTGCATATTGCATAGTTTCTTCAACATTGTCCATGATGTGGTCGTCATATGGCTAGCAATCACGAGGGAATTCGTGAAGTGCGCAACTTGTGATGACCACATTCATTTGTGTCGTCATAATGAAATTAGGAACAGGCCCCCCTGAGTAAGGTAAATCGTTTCTTCAGCACACCGAATGTTTGCTCGATGACAATACACAACGCAGAATGGGATTTGTCAAATATCTCCTTTGTACTTTAACCGCTACCACATCTTCCACCATTTCTTACTAAAATTGGAACCTTAAAAGGTGGCCAAAATTCTGGCAACATTTGGTACGCTGCATCGACGAGGTAGTACTTACCTGTAACAAATAAGTTTCAGACATTTAAAATTCAAAATATTATTATAACTTAACAATAGTGCGAATCACATGCATTTTTCTTGCACACACGTACCAGTGGTTGGAAATGAAAAGCCACTGGACTCCATGAGACAGTGATGTAGCACGCGTGTCATGTGCACTCCTTTCCCAGCCAGCTTATACGAGCACAAAGCACATATCATGATCATAAACAGCCAAAATATTTTGTGACTGATTCTCATGTCTATTTGTGTATGCAACTTGTTGGTTGAAAGGAGCGTGTTTGGGAATATGTGTGCCGTCAATTACTCCCAACTACCCCCTGATCAAAACCACAACATTGCATTATGTTTGAATAATTGAAAATAAAACCCCAAAGAAAACGTCAATGAAGGAATCAATGTATAAAAGGATATGGTATAGTAATAAAATCATTAGCAAGCATTCTGAAGAAGTAATTGATTGAGCCATCAAACCAAACCTCGGGTCACCTAGAAACTGTTATGGACGTCATTTTAGTTTCGCGGCCTTATACTATTGCTTGAAACTTGGAAAGTCCCTTAAGAACTACGTGGATATTACAGCAAATCGTCTCAGTGGAGTGTTGAAATCTCCCAGCCAAGACCTGAATCCAATGAACCTAGCTCAAGAACACTAGCGCCATAACCATAGATTCCTTAATTGTAAATTTCGTATGAGGATTTTGGGGTACAAAATCATGAGCTACAAGCAAGTCTTCAAACTTAAAAGAAATTGTTTACAGTTTTCTTGCAATTCTCCACGAGCATAGCTAAGTGACTGTTATTAGTTTATTTACCCATTGTCGACCACTCAATGCGGATATCCTGCATGAAACTCGAAGCATGTAGCCCTCATATTACTCGAATTGCAGAGCTAGAAGAAACAGAGAGAGTTGCTTGTAACAATAGGCAATCTAGCTTTTCATACTCATACTCTATTGTGCTTTGGTGGTTAGGACCGCAACTGCGAGGTTCTCAGTCATCATCCCATCCATTAGTTCTGATTCTAAAGTTCTAGTTTGACGAACCTCCCATTTTTGCTACACATGAAGTAGAAAGCACTTTAGACATTAAGTAGACAGCCTACTAGTCGGTGGGATTTAGAAGGGTAAAAGCACTGGACATAATTGTAAAATTCTACTTCAAATGCATAGAACATCATAATGATGCTCCTTTTTAATTGTGCATGCATAAAAGTTGTGTGTGAGTGTGTGTGGCATTTCAGCGATCTGAAGATGATACAACTGTTCGAAAATTCAATCCATCTGTGGGCAGAGAGTTGAGCATTTTGAACGCTACTTCCCAGTTTATGCCTTCTGCCATTGCCTTCAAACTTGCAAAATCCTCCTGTAATATCCACCAACATTTTACAATACAACAAGAAGCAGATATATAAAAGTTCACACACTATTCCCGATTTGTGTTTGCGCATACAAATAACACATTAGATAAACATTTTACATTAAAATGCCAAATAGTCAACTACATAACTCAAACCATACTACATAACATATAATTATAATATTACAAATAGCGAAACTGAACAAGAACTAACATAGCCTAAATAGTCATGGAATTACACAAATACAAGTTAAATCCCAAAATTGATTTGGGAATAGAAAAATCCTCCTAGTTCCCACCATATCTCTTTATCCTGATCCTTTCAACTCACGCAAACTACTCATGGAGATCAAACCCTGCAAACATGCTCCTGAAAGTGGTGTTTAGGAGTTGTTCCATGACGTCTAGTTTGAAGTTTGAGTTATTAGGGTTGAAACAATTTACAACCTCACGAGCTCAGTCCATTCTGGGCCTTCTCCCTATTCTCCGAAGTTTGAAGTGTAGCAAGATGATTGAAGTTGCTCATTCCTTCAAGATATATCTCGTTCCAACTCTCTTTGAAGTTTTGTTAGAAACTCTGGACCCCTTTAGCTCAAAGTTGCATCCAACTGTAGCAAAACCTTGCTTAAAGGTAAACCTCGGTAAATGGACCAAGTTGTTGCTAGAGCCGGGGATATAAAATCGTGGCCAGTTCCCAAGGGGCAATGATTTCCTTTCCTTTATGACTCCTGCTAACAATGGAGTATTTTTGTTGGCAGGGCACTGTCCATATCGACCACAATTGTTGAGGAGACGACTAAGTTGCTTGAAGCTATGTTGCCCTAAAAGATTTTAGTTAAACAAACGTAAACTTCATATCGCTACTTTTGAAAGCGGAATACTGCTTGTTTGTCTGCGTAGAGGCAAAAGAAGATGTAGTTATTATGTCACAACAAAGAATCGCACAATTCACAACTATATCGACACATGTGGCTTAATTAACTTAAATAAAACAAATTTACATGATTAAGGTAAGAACAATATCTACCACAAGCCATCCTAGTGCTCTCTATCAGGAAAGTTGAGTAGAGATCTTTTTCATCCCAACCAATGCTAGTCTCTTTATGGCTCGACAAGCCTAAAACGTGGTCAAAGCACCTCTACTTGTCCAGAAACCGGTAATATTTGGAATGTAGTTTGTACCTGCAAATGCCAAAATTGTAGATCATATTCATGAAGTTTGCAAGTGAATTCCAGTTTTGATGTCCACCGGATCTAACATCCCAAATGCCCTCTCTTTTCCAATCAACCTTGGTCGTGACGCATTGCATCATTTGAACATCATTCCAATCATGTTTTGGCTCCCCCATCTAAGAAGAATCAGGCATATGTGTTGGCATGCATGTGTGTGGCTTTGGCCACTGACACACTCAATCACTTAATTCAATTCCTTCATAGAATTTAATTTAGCATTTCAAGGCATGACAAAATTTTCTTGGCCAAAATGATTGTACTTCTTTTGGATTCTTTTAACAAATTTGCCTATAAATTGAAGTAGAAATCCATTTCCTCAACACACCTCATGCAATCATAACAAAACACATAGAATTTAACAAGTCTTTAGGACTTGTTTTCAGTCTAGTTCTCAAGTGTTCATTTCAGTATCTCTCTCTCAGTCTTTTGGGATTTTTCTCAAGACTTTTGTATCTTTTTCATATAGTAACATATTGCTCCCCTCTACCCGTGGACGTAGGTCAAATTGACCAAACTACTTAAATCTTTGTGTCTCTTTTCATTTATTTTTTCTCAGCATGTTTCGATATTATTTTTAGTTATTGTCGTTAAAGGTCTCACTAAAATTAATTTAACCAAATTCCTAGGGCATGGATCCTAACAAACTGGTATCAGAACTTTGATATTTTGGGTTAATTTCTGCAAGCCAATGTGATAGTAACGAAGTCATATGTTGAGAAATTTGACCGGAGTGCCAACTTCAATATGGAAGCTATCCTAATTCAGGATGGCATTGATATTGCCTTACATGGGAATGAGCATAAGTCGGAGAAAATGTTAGACGAGAACTTTGCCAATCACAAGTAATTAGATAAAAAGGCTAAGTCGGGTATCGTCTTAAATCTCTCTGATGAGGTTTTAGGAGAGGTAGTCTCCGAAACTACCGCTAAAGGCATGTGGGACAAGTTGAAAGCTCTGTTTATGAAAAAGACTGTGGTGAACAGACTTTATCTCAAACAAAGTCTGTACATGCTTTGTATGACTGAAGATACTTCTGCACTCTCACATCTTGATAAATTTGATTCTATTCTTATGGATTTGGGTAATATAGAAGTTAAAATTGAAGATGAAGATCAGACCTTATTATTGTTGTGTTCCCTACCCCAGTCATTTAAGTATTTTAGAGATACAATGGTTTATCGAAAAGAAACTATTTCCTATAAAGAAATGAAATCTAATTTGAAATCAAAATATCAGAAAGATAAAAATATTACTGGGGAAAGTAGCAAAAATCAGTGAGAAGGTTTATTCATTAGAGGCAGATCTGAAAAGAGAGATACAGATAGTAAAAAATCAAAATCAACATCCAAATCCAGCATATGCCACATAAAAATTTAGTGTGCAATTTTTGTCGTAAAAAGGGCCACATTAAGTTCGAATGCTTTACATTAAAAAATAAAGAAAAGCATAAGGAGAAAAATGAGTAAGAAAATAATGGCACCGCTGAAACCAGTGTTGCAAATAACAAGAATGATGAAACTATATTTTTAGACATTGAAAATAATTTTAGATCTAACAATGAGTGGATTTTAGATTCGAGTTGTTCATATCATATGTGTCCCAATCGAGACTGGTTTTCAACATATGATTCAGTTGAAGGCGGAGTTGTCCTAATAGGCAATAACACTGTTTCTAAAGTCATTGGTAAAGGTAATGTCCGAATCAAAATACACGATGGTGTGCTAAGGACGCTCACCAATGTTAGATATGTTCCAAATTTGAAGAAAAATCTCATCTCTTTGGGCACTCTAGAAACTCTTGGGTGTAAATACACAGGTGAAGGTGGAGTTCTAAAAGTGACTCATGGTGCTCTTGTGGTCATGAAGGTGCACAGGTCTGGTACGTTGTATATTTTGTAGGAATCTACTGTTACAGGTGCTGCTGCAGTTCTACTACAAATCAATGTGATGCAGACATCACCAAATTATGGCATATGTTTTTGGGGTATATGAGTGATAAAGGTCTGTCCATCTCAGTAAAAGAGGTCTTCTTTGCGGACAAAGTACCGAGAAGATGGATTTTGTGAACATTGTGTCTTTTGGAAGCAAAAAAAAGTCAGTTTCAAATCTCCAACAATGCACAGAACAAAAAATACTTTGGATTACATTCATTCAGATCTTTGGAGGCCTTCTCGTACCCCGTCTAAAAGTGGTACCAGGTACATGTTGATTTTTATTGATGATTATTCAAGAAAAGTCTGGGTGTATTTCCTGAAACCTAAAAATGATGTTTTCCTAACCTTCAAGTAATGAAAAGTTTTGATTGAGAAATAGATAGGAAAACAAATCAAGTGGCTTAGAACAGATAATGATTTAGAATTTTGTGAATGCAAATTCAAGGTGATGAATTCTGCAAGAATGAAAGAATTGTTTGACAACATACTGTGAGAATGACACCTGAGCAAAATGGTGTGGTGGAATGAATGAACATGACTCTTTTTTAAAGAGCTCGTTGCATGATCTCAAATGTTGGATTGATGAATGACTTCTGGGCAGAGGCAATCTCTACCGCTTGTTAGATTATCAACCATGCTTTTTCTACACCTCTGAAATTTAAGACTCCAGATCTTAGTTTGGTCAGGTACTCCTGCTGATTATTCTGACATAAGAATATTTGGGAGTCCTGCATACATGCATTTAAATAATAGAAAATTAGAACCAAGAGCTAAAAAGTGTATTTTTCTTTGGTATCGATCTGGGTGAAAGGATATCGTCTATGGTTTCCTGATTCCAAGTCACCTAAATTCATAATTAGCAGAGATATAACTTTTGATGAATTCTCCATGTTACATCAAAGAAATGAGTCTTCTAGTTCTTGTAACACAAATGGAAAGAAGAGTATGTAGAAGCAGTTGTAAAGGTCGAAATTGGCAATACTAGTCATTCTCAATCGAGTTCTTCTACAGTTCAGCTAGATGCAACTGAGACATTTGAAGTTGAATCAGAAGAAGAAGAATATTCCATAGCCAGAGATAGACTAAGGATAGAAATTCGACTACCACAGAAGTATGCGAATTTGACTGCATATGCTTTGTAAGTTGCATAAGAGACTGAAGAAATCGGTGAACCATCTACATATTCAGAGGTAGTTTTACATGTTGATTCATCCATGTGGCTGATAGCAATGAATGAAAAAATTGAGTCTCTCCACAAAAATGGTACGTGGGATCTTGTGAAGTCGCAATTAGGAAAGAAAATTATTTGTTGCAAATGGGTCTTCAAGAAAAATGAAGAAATTCCAGGGATTGAAGATGCAAGGTACAAGGCACGTTTAGTTGCAAAGGGCTATAGTTAGGTACAAAGTGTTGATTTTAATGATGTTTTCACACTACTTGTTAAACATAACTCTATATGTGTCGTACTTGCTTTAGTTGCCATGTATAATTTGGAATTAGAGCAGCTTGACGTTAAGACAGCTTTCCTATATGGCGAACTTGAAGAACAAATATATATATAACAACTCGAAGGATTTGAAATTGAAGGAAAAGAAGACTATGTTTGCCTATTGAAGAAATTCTTATACGAATTAAAGCAATCTCCAAGACAGTGGTATAAGAGGTTTGATTCCTTTATGTTGGGTCATGGTTATTCGCGGAACATGTATGATAGTTGTGTTTACTTCCGAAAGTTGAATGATGGTTCTTTCATTTAATTATTATTATATGTTGATGACATGCTCATTGCTGCTAAGACTTTGATAGAAAATTACACTTTGAAGTATCAGTGAATAGTAAATTTGATATGAAAGATTTGGGGAGAAGATAAGAAGATCTTCGGTATGGAGATCAAAAGAGATCGAGGAGTCAAAAAGCTATTCCTGACCGAGAAAAACTACCTAGAAAAGGTCTTGGAGAGGTTTGGCTCATGATGAAAGATGTTAAATCTGTAAGCACTCCGCTTACCGCTCATTCCAAATTGTCAACTGTTCAATCACCACAGTTAAATGAAGAGAAGCGGTATATGGAACGTATACCTTATTCCAATGCAGTCAGCAGCATTACGTATGCAATGGCTTGCACATGTCCAGACATTTCACAAGTAGTTAGTGTGGTAAGTAGATACATGTCCTGTCTAGGTAAAACACATTGAGCCCGTTAAGTGGATTCTCAGATACTTGCGGGGAATTTCAGACACATGTTTGGAATTCGGAAGGAATAGAAACACTTTGGTTGTCTTTGTAGATTCAAACTATGCCGGAAATCTTGACAAAAGAAGATTATTCACTAACTATGTATTTTGCATTTGCGGTTGTACAGTTATTTGAAAAGCACCTTTGCAACATGTAGTAGCCTTGTCTACGAATGAGGCAGAGTACATGGCTATCACCAAGGCAATCAAAGAAGCCTTGTGGTTGAATGAATTATCTGGTGAATCCTCAATCTACATCAAGGTGTAAATACTATTCACTGTGATAGTCAAAGTGTCATTCACTTGACCAAAGACCAAATGTATCATGAGCGAACAAAACATATTGATGTAAAGTACCACTTCATTCGGGATACCATTGCTGAAAAGAAGCTCTCTGTCCAGAAAATCAATACCATAGACAATCCTACCGACATGTTTATGAAACCTTTTCCAGCTGCTAAGTTCAAACACTGCTTGAACTTGATTAGTGTTCGTGGTAATGATTAGGCTCGTTGGGCTTATTTGGAAAAAGTGGAGCAAATTTACTATTTTATATCAAATGCAAAACCAAGGTGGAGATTTGTTGGCATGCATGTGTGTGGCTTTGGCTGCTGACACACACAATCACCTAATTCAATTCCTTCACGGAATTGAATTTAGCATTTCAAGGCATGACAAAATTTTCTTCGCCGAAATGATTGTACTTCATTTGGATTCTTTTGGAAAATTTGCCTACAAATTGAAGCAGAAATCATCATTTCCTCAACACACCTCAAATTGTAAGAAAACACAGAGAATTTAACAAGTCTTTAGGACTTGTTTTCGGTCTAGTTCTCAAGTGTTCATTTGAAATATCTCTCTTTTGGTCTTTTGGGATTTTTTCCAAGACTTTTTTGTGTCTTTTTCATATAGTGAAATATTGCTCCCTTCCACCCGTGGACGTAGGTCAAATTGACCGAACCACGTAAATCTTTGTTTTCTCTTTTCATTTATATTTTATCTGGATATTTCATTATTATTTTTCGTTATTATCGTTAAAGGGTTCGGTAAAATTAATTTAACCAAATTCTCGAGGCATGAATCCTAACAATATGCTTTACAAACATGCTATGAACATTCATTATTCCACCGTTGGTGAATACTCAGCCCAAACAACAACTTCATAATATTATTTACATCAAACATATTTTGCTCATTCAAAAAAATAAATAAAAGTAAGCAAGCCATCGTTGTGAGATTTCAAAAACGATAAATGGAGCTCAGGAAGATAGTGCAGGAATAGGTGTAAAAGTGATTATCGTCAAGTAGTTAACTAGACACTATTTGAAGTCGTTTGAAGTATTGTTAGAAAGAGCTCTTGGAGGTGATGACCACCTTAATTTTTCTAAAAGATGCAGGGTAGTTAAAAAAAAAAAAGCGAAAGCTGGATGGTAAACTACTTTTTATGTGGTGATCGTGAAACACAAGACCGTACCAGTAGAATATTTC
Organism: Cinchona pubescens; assembly: GCA_025175665.1. Taxonomy (NCBI): domain Eukaryota; kingdom Viridiplantae; phylum Streptophyta; class Magnoliopsida; order Gentianales; family Rubiaceae; genus Cinchona; species Cinchona pubescens. The sequence continues at coordinate 1,506,212 of JANKKI010000291.1, forward strand.
ACTCTCTTCCACTTAATGAGCATTTACTCAACGGGAAGGCTTTCTGTAAACCAACACCAACGTAGTAGCTCATACAACCAAAAAACTAAACCATTGATAATTGACAATTTGGCACCTGAATATAAGAAATGAAATTTCATTTATGGAAAGGGCCTAAATAGGTAAATCACCATAAATTTAAAGCAAGTTTTAACCAATAATTAGTGTAAACCGCTGGCAGTGGCCGCTAGTACATAGTTATAGTTAAATTCAACAATTCAGCTGCAATAATACACAAAGAATTCTTTACAATAAATATGCAACAAATGTGCGAGTAAGACTTCAATTCATGCGATCTGTATTTCAAATTTCGTTGGCTAGAGTGTGATTTTGGAGCATTCTCTACCTAATCTCTCTAATAACCCTAATCCCAAACGCACAAGCATCACAGATTCAATGCACATATCAACAGATCTGGGAAAAAGCTTCATGAATTTATCAATTAACCATTCATGATGTGTTATAGTAAACATTTGAAAAATCAAAACTTGGCGAAAGGGAGTTGGAGACAAAGAGATACAGAGAGATGGAGAGCGAGAGAGAATATCAGCTCACATACTCACAAGTGGGTTGACATGAATCCACACCAGATCTATAGACAGCTTCGTTTCAAAAAATCTTACTCAAATCTACATTAGATCTCAGAGTTTTTACGAGAATAGTAAACTTATGAGCAGAATATTAGCTTCGGCTAGTGAAGGTGCAAACCTTTGTAGAGAGAATCTGGTTGAAAACTGATGAAGTAGCCTCACATTTAATTCAGAGAATCATGTCAGTATATTATGTTCGGAGTGTATACGCAATCGAACGTCCGAACTGCCAAATTTAAAATTTTATACCCGTTAGGCATACTTCTTTCGAAAAATGAATAGGGGTTCGAAAGTTTCAAAGATCAGATTTTCTAACTAATTTATTTACCACAAATACATAACTTGAATGATGCACATCTGTTGCTTTGGACCTAGCAAATTGTTGTACATTCACAGACTTCTAACTTTTTAGTATGCACTACAAAAAAAAATTTAAATCGCATTAACTTTATTTAGTATGACCGATTATGAATTTGTTAGAAAAAAAGATAATAATGCTGTATTTGAATAATGGGAATAATGAATAGTGAAGAGATTGGTGAACGTAAATAATAAATATGACAAATAATGCATAATTTAAAATTAATAGGACAAAAACATGATTAGTGCAAATATTATTTGATAAATACAAATAATCTAACCAAACAACATTTGATCTGACCAAATACAATATTTGGCAAATGCTACCTATTATTTGCTTTCCAAATGCAACCCAAGTTGCGTTCAAGCTAACAAAGATCCATTGATAGTCCTATCGTCACACCCATCAAATTAAAGGATAAAAAGAATGGTTGGAAAAACTAATAGAGAACGAAGTCATTTGAAATACTTGAACTGGTTCGGGTAATTCAAACATTTTTCTCAAGTGATAATTAATGATTTTGACAATTCGGGATTAAAATGCTCTTGTGGTTCCCAATTGAATTTTGGAGATTTTAATGACCTGAATTTTTTATATTCAGTGTTGAATAGGAAGCAAAAGTAAGTATACATTTTTCCCCAATAAAATATCCTATGCACAAGCACTTGATGATTTCTAATCAAAATATAATCGGAAATGGTCCAGGAACTAAAATGTGACACTTTACATTCATAAAAAATACAATATTTGAAAAGTGATGAATTAAAAAAATACAAATGTTGAATAATTTTATTAGGGTTGTTTTTCATATGATTATCAAAATATATACAAAATAGATTACTAATATTAAAATCTTTCAAATTTTTGCAATCAATTTATATCTGTATCTACTAATCGTTTATTATTTTTCCATTTTGTTCATATCTGTATAGCTTTGCATTTAACTACTATATAAAAGAAAACTAAAAAGTAAATATACTTTAGATTTTACATTATCAAACTCATAAACAATTAATAACCTTGATCTCAACAATTTTCAATGAGCTCGAACTCAATTCGAGCTTTGTGTTTTAAACGAATTTAAGTAATATGAATAATAAAATTTATATATTTTTAAATAAGAGATAAATATACATTTCACATTAATAATTTTTTTTTAAAAATAATATATATATATATATATATATATATATATATATATATAGACACACACAAAAAAGGTCACGAAACTTGAGCCTCACACGTATTCCTCAACCTCAAGCTCAAATAGCTATTCAAGATAATCGAACTTGGCCATGGGTTGCCCATGGATTACTACGTGACTGTCATTTACACTCCTAATAGTAAAAAAAGAATAGCTAAAAATCTTCTTGAATCAAACAAAGAGCAGTTCTCCCAGCAAAAATTTTTCTTGCTTCTTTCTGTTCTAGCGAATACTACGCATGTGTGGTTGAAAAAATCACGATAGACATAAAGATTGGGTTATTGGAACACATGCAAGAGTTGCCCAGCAATATAAGATGATGATACGCCTGAGGTGTCCTTTCCGAAGGCCAACAACGAAAAAATGTTTAGCAAACTATGAAACACAATATTTCTTGAGCCACCGATACCAATTTTAGGCCCAAGTGTGTTAGGGCCCGGGTTAGCTTTCGAGAAATTAGGGTTAACTTGGAAAACAAAAAGATACAGGGACTATTGCGGCAATTTTGAAATCGTATTAGTAACTGATGTATCTACCTCTTTTCTAGTTACTACCCTAAACACTCTTTTCACTTCGAAGCGTTTCTTTCACACTTTCACGGGCTTGAGAACCAAGGTGGGTTATAATTTGGCATTTCTATTAGAATTCTTCTATGGATCAAAAATAAATTAGGATTTGGTGAAGAGCATGAAAGTGAGCTGTTAAAGAGAACTAAGGTTATTTGTCTAACCCCTTTATGTAATTGATTAATATCAGTTTTAATTGGAATATCATAATTTTAAAGTTGAATCTATGTTGGGGTTGTGGGTTATAAACCATAAGGATTTGCATGAATTGGTTATCAGTAATGATAATTCGGTTTTATCTAAATTGATTTGATCTTAATTATTAGAAACCTGTGGCCTTGCAGAAACTTGAGACGACTGTGAGTGATTTTTAAGGGAATTGGGTTAATAATGTAGTTTCTGAACAAGACAATTTAGATCATAAGTGAACTATAGAATATATTATATAATAATATTAGTCTGATTGATACAATGAGTATGTGTTAAAAATTACAGTGGTAAGCACGGAATTAGCTACTTTATGTAGAGGGCAAAATGCATGTGTGCGTGGCTCCTGTGCTGGGGCTGTGTATCGGGATTTTGTTTCGCCTCGATTTCGTCTTTTTGATCCATTTAGATTATTAGTTTAATTTAAAACATTTTAAGTTATTTAAATTCATATATGTTTAGGTGTGAGAAATCTCTTAGAGCTGGATCGATCATATTAGTCTATCCTAGTTTCGTCGACTCGAGGTATGTGGTGGTGGCTTCTTTTCTATCTTTGAAATGCTTTCTGAGATATCCTTTGATAAATGTATATTCTGTATATAAGCGTAGATCGATTATGTGTACTTTAATTTAGCTATAAAGGCGCGAACATATGCATGTGATGAATGATGTGAATGTGGGAATGTGAATATCAATTGCATTGGCTCTTCGTTACTTTGGTTTAGTTGGGGGAACTAGTTCCACATTAGTTTTAATCTGTTATTGTACTGAAATAGGATTAGTTTGATCCATTATGATACAGAGGTAGGGATAGTTTTGATCCATTATGATATGGCAGTAGGGATATTTTTTATTTACTATCCTTGATGGAGATAGGCATTGGTCCAATGGGCATATTGTTTTCACCCTAATCCTAACGGGAATAAATTAGGATGGGATATCCTGTAAAACCAGCAAACCTTTAGTAACCGACTGAGCCGCTTGTATTGCTTCGTTTTGATCACAGTATTGTATTGATTTGATTTGATCACCGTTTACGGCATATTGGTGTTTCTAAGACATATGTATTGCATTTATTAAACCTTACATAAGATGAGCTCCGTTTTGACCACCATTGGAATGTGATGGTGCATTTGAATTGTGTGTGACTAAATCATATGAAGGCGTGGTAATAAATATATGCAAATGTACCTATATATGCAACGTATTCGATCCAATGAAAGAACCATCATCGCATACTAGACATTTAAATACTCACACCATGTTGTCTAACCTTTTTGCAGGTGTTCGTATTGATGAGAGTTTGTGACTGTGGCTGTCTATTTGTCCTTAACTTTTGTGGTCGGGGAACTTGTCTTAGGAAGTGGGTCCCTAGTCAAGGTTTCCTTCTATTTGGCTTGCATGCCAAGTACTTGTTCTTTTCGGTTCTAACTTGGAAGATTATTGTATTTTATTTTAGATTTGTTATATTATTGTTGTGAGGGATTAACTACTTTAATTACTAGTGCCTTGCATTTGAGGGTGGTTCCCTTAGGTGCGGTGTGTTATGTCCGATTTTGGGGCATTACATTTAGTGGTATCAGAGCCAGGTTATGATCACTATGGTGTGTCCGGATTTAATCTTAGAATGTCATGGCGTAGAATGTGATTAACTGAGTGGTTTGATCTTTGAAGTTTCGTGTGATCCATGGTTTGGAAATGGCCAATCCAAAACTACATATTATTGTAACCCTAATGATTATATTACAAAGTTATTGGAGTTAGATTAGATGTTTAGAGTTTGATTGATTGTTGTAATTAGAGTATCGCAGTAGAATCGTGGAACCCTATTTTCTTTTATCTGGTTACTAGATTATTTGCTTTGATTAATTTCACCAATTGCAGTTTAGTTGAATAATTGTTTGTGCCAATTATGTATGGATTAATTTTTTTGACTTTTACTATTTGTAAGTAATTTATTATGTGTTCGGATGTATGTTATTGTGGCTAATTAATTAATTGTTACGAGGTTTATTAATTGCATATATATTCGATTTATACTAAATACATGCTTAATTGATTATCAGCTTGTATTTAAGACTAGTAAGTATTGTTTAATGCTTGCTAGTAGCATATGATACTTGTTTGGTTTACTCTAAATACATAATTAATTTTTGATATATATCAATGGCAGATCAAACTATCATTTGTTTTAATATTCGTTAATTGCGTGTGTCTAATAACCAGTTATAGTATTGGAGTCAAATGTGTGATGTAAGAATAGTTTTGTACATAATATATATAAGTAAAAAATAATAATATACATAAATAATAAATATTCTAATTCTAGTTGTCATTAGTTGATCTGTTATATTGGTTCTTACTAGTTGACTACTAATAATATGTTCAAATATTTGTTAACTATATGTCTAATTACTTGTTTTGATGTTTATTGATTATATATAGATTACTCGTTTAGATTTATACTAATTATATTTTTAGTTAGGTACTTGTTTGGATGTATGTAAATTATATGACAATTATTATTTAATTCGATATTAATTATGTACACATTGGTAACTTGTTGGATATTACATTAATTGTATTTTTTTATTTTGTTATTTGGTTCGATCTATGCTATATAGATGCCTAATTAATTATCTGCTTCAATATTTTATTAATGGTATATGGATTACTAAATTAAATTGATGATACCTGAATATCTAATTGACTAATTGTATTGATGCATATTAATTTTACATGATATTTTTCGCCCTAAATATTAATTAATGTGTATGAATGACAAAAATTAAAAAAATAAAATAAAATTTTCTTTTAAAATTGAAATAATGCATTAACTATTTTATGATTCAAAAACTCCTTATAGATGATGTTGTGACGAATTAAGTGAACAACTAATATTGATATTATTTGAACTGGATGCATATTTCAATTATTACTTTCTAGATGTGTGATGCTTATATGTCTAATTAGTTATTTGTATTGATGTTCATTAATGAAATATAGTTTTAACTACTTTTAACTAATCAATGATTCTTATTTATATTAGTTGTATGCTAAATGATGATTCCCTCTTACATTTGTTAACTATGAATGAATGAAACTAGTTATAACATTGGAATAAGTTGTGTAATACAAGAATCACGCCTAAGAATTATACCCTAGTTCCATGCTCGTTTACACTAGTCATTAAATGATCATTCGTTTTGATTTTCACTAGTTGCTAATCTAGTTCCTTACTTGTTTGAATATATGTAAAATTTTAGTCCCCACTAATTTATTGTTTAATGTTTATTAATTGAATATATATTAATTAGTTGATTTACCTAAAGTTTATAATTAGTTGATTTTTATTCGTATCAATGGTATGCACAATATACTATTTATATAAATCGACTTCTCACTAACTGCAAAACTTGAGATTATCGTTTATCGGATATACGCTAATGATATATTTAATTACTTAGTGACAATTAATTATTCAGGGGTCAATTGTTTGGACCAACATTAATCGAATAATTAAACGGTTAATAATTTGGGCGTATGCCAACTACATGTCTAGTTACTCATTTGTTTAGATGCTAATGATTACCTTTAGATTATCTGATTTGGGTGGCAGTAAAGACATTTAGTTATTCACTTATTTTTACATATTATTTCTTTATGTTCAATAACAAATGACTATATATAAATTATTATAATTGCACATTTAATAGGATGCTTGCTGATGTATATTAATTATTTGTCTAATTCTTTGTTATTTTAATGTTATTTAATACGTGTATAGATTATTTATTTCACATCTATACTAATTGCATTTTAGTTGATTACATGTTTCGACGTATATTACACAGATGCTTAATTAATATTTTGCTCTAATATTTATTAACTCTATTACACATAGATTACTTGCTTCGGTAATAATTTCATCTCTATTTGACTAATTATTTTGATGCATAATAATGGCATGTCCAATTAATTATTCATCATTGATAATTATTACTAGCGTATAGATTTTAACTATCCATACTATATATAAAGGGAGAGGGAAAGATTGGTATTTGTCATCTTTTGATTTATTAGTTATACTCTCGTCCCCGTAGTGTAACTACTATAAGTCTCTATAACTTCCTTCCTATTATTTCCCTCAAGTACCTATACTTTTATTATTGTGTTTTTATCCACTAGTTTGTAATAGTCAACGATTTGCTTCACGTAAAAACCAATACTCAATTAATACTCAGTCAGAAGAATAGGAAAATAAGGAATAAATATCTTTACTATATTATGTAATTAGACAAATAAAATGTAAACTCTCAGTCCAATCGCATCAAAGTGTGTGTCCTTATCAGTTGAATGAGTATTCATTTGGGTACTATCATGCATTATATGGACTAGTTTATAAGCAAAAGATTATGCATTCTCATACACATGTGAATCTGGAATATGTAGATTAGGTTTTATAGTATTTCGTTATTGTTCATTATATGAATACAAGTTTGAATGAATTTGGAAGTATTTTCACATTAAAAAAATAAAATAAATAAAATAAAATAAGAATGCATTGTGGCATAATAATTTCAATAGTTAGTAATAAATCTAAAAATAAATATAAGAAAGCTTTCTCATATGTTGCTAATTTAACCTATAGGTTTTAATTGTTAAAATTGGTATGTAAATAATTGCAGGATTTTAGGAATGGTGAATCCTCAGTGGGTTGATTCGGGGAAAAAAAAAGAAGGGTTATCTTCCCATGCTTGTGACCTTTCAAGAGATGGTGATGGCTAGATTAGGGTTTCAAATATGTGTTAACTCCTTACATGCTAGCTATCCGGATATACATGAATTGGGAAGTAATGTTTCTTAAATTCATTGTATGCTATATAAAATAAATGTAATTTGTCCTTTAAGTCTTTGTGTGAACCTACGGGGTTTCGAGTTTAATCTTAGGGTTGTAATAACATTTTCTTAGGAGTGGGGTTAGGGGTTGCATGTTAGTGTGAGTCGAGTGAACCCATTAGTTACGGTAAGTTTCGAGAACAAAACTTTTAATAAAATTATAAACACTAAAATTATTCATCCACATCATTATGAAGATAATTATTTTAATAAAATTGTAAACACTAAAGCCACTTCCACCTCTCTACCAGATGGAGCTATCAAATCATATTTGTTTGTAAGTCTTCTTCTCGACTTTGTTACACTTTCATGGAATTGTAAATTTATCTTACCAAATAGACAAGTTCCCAAATATAATAATGAATTTATATTTGATTTTTAGATAAAACTGTTTAGCTTGCTGATTTTTAAGACAGCAAAGATGTATGGTTAAGCAGCCAAATGACAGCGAAACAATGTGTGTTATTCTTGCTTAAAGTTGGTCTAAGTCTATATAGCTCTTCCATTGGATAGTTTGAGTATCATGTCTTTGCTTGTTTCGACATGGTGGAATATTTAATAAAGAAACAAGAGACAAGCAGCAACAAGAGTAATAAAGAAATCACAAAACCTTTTCTATCCACTTTCAGAAAGATTCATTTGAATCTAGAATCTGCTTCCCAACTAATTAATTTTCTAGTAATAGTTATAATTTTACTTGTTAATCCAAATAATAAATATTTTTTATTACTTCGTCAATTTAGAATTCAGTTAATGCCTTACTTTGTGCTTCCAAATAATGAATTTCTTAAGTTTGTGGTTATAAATATTTATAGTGCATTCATCTTGACTATGTGTTAATTAATTGAGAGAAACCTAAATTGAGAATCTTATTATATAAAGCACGACTAATGTTTATGGTATAATGGAAAATTCAATGATTTTTCAAAACTACGTTATTTTCTTTACTTCAAGACTAAAATAAAATTTTAATATTAGCAATAATGTAACTTTAACTACCGGTCCACTACTCTATTTGATTTGTTTGAAGAACACTTATTGAGTGCTCCGCAAATTTAATGTATAATTAATGTGTTTCTAATTCTCAGTACTAACTATCCCATGTCAATTGAATGCCACTAGAATTTGGACGATGGAGTTTGAAAAATACAGCGAAATGATAGAAAGATACAGCGAAATGATAGAAAGAGATGTAAGCAATCTTAAATCTACATGGTAGTTTCAAAGTGGCACCCAGAATCTTATTTCCATTTTTTTTTTGGGTCTTATTTGAATTCTTTTTGCAATTAAAATTCAACGAAATGTGTGTTGAACCCCAGTTATGTTAATCATGTTTTGATGATGACCAAATTGCACTAATAGTTTGAAAACAAGTGTGCAGAAAAACAGGTAGGTTCGGACGCAAATGATCGTCCGAACAAAACAACCAGAAGATTCCACGGACGCAAATGACTGTCCGAATGACAGAGTTTCGGACGATGGTAATCGTCCGACACAAAGAATTTGAAGCAAGTCTCGGACAAAGAAGGCAGCGTCCGATCATATTTCCAGAAAACTTTGCTTCGATCGGACGCAGGTTCGGACGCATCCTCGGACGTCTGAACGAATACCCTCAGAGAACGGATGCAGCGTCGAACGTAGGGTTTAGCAGCGGCCGTCCGAACGGTCTAACGGCTAGTTCGTTGGAACGCACACTTGCTGCATCGGCCGTCCGAAAGGTCCAACGGCTAGTTTTCCAGTAAACAGAAAATAGCCGTTGGGAAGTTGTTGGAAACAGATTTTTGACAACTATAAATACCCCTAAGCCTGAATTAATTAATAGGGGACTTGTACATTGATTACAAATTGTTGGCCCCAAAAGCAACCTAAGAGGGGGGGTGAATTAGGTTGTATCTAAAAACAAACCTTTTTATGTGCTTAATAGAAATTCAAACTTTATGCACCAAATGAAAACTTAAGCACAAATGAATACAATAGATATTCAACAATTTAAGCTTAAAGAACAAACAAGAATATTGAGATTAAGATAATCAAACCAAACTCCCAAGCTTCTCAAGCTTGGAGCTTTCAACTATAAAGAGCTTCTTGCAAGGCAACTACCAAGTTCACAACTTGAAGTTCAACCACTAAAAGTCTCTTCAAAGTAGGTGAGACAATAACCTCTTGTACACAAATGAGGATCACTCTTGCTCACACTAATTTCCTTTAGTTGAGCCAAGAGTTTTACACTCACAACCTCCCTTTGTTACAATTGTTATCTCTCCACTCTTACACTTGAAGAACTTTTACACTTCTAAGCACTTTTCACACTACCTACACTATTACAACACTTGTACTCATTATTTCTCCCAAATAGCTCAAGAATTGTTTGTAATCAATGTAGAAGTCTCACATTTATTAATTCAGACCTAGGGGTATTTATAGTTGCCAAAAAAATGCTTTCAACAACATCCCAACGACTATTTTCTGTTTACTGGAAAACTAGCCGTTGGACCTTTCGGACGGCCGATGCAACAAGAGTGCGTCCGAACAAACTAGCCGTTGGTACTGTTCGGACGACCGCTGCTAAACCTTGCGTCCGACATTGCGTCCGTTCTCTGAGGGTATTCGTTCGGACGTCCGAGGATGCGTCCGAACATGCGTCCGATCGAAGCAAAGTCTACTGGAATATGATCGGACGCTGTTCTTCGTCCGAGGCTTGCTTCAAATTCTTTATGTCGGACGATTACCATCGTCCGAAGCTCTTGTGGTTGTTTTTGTTCGGACGAGCATTTGCGTCTGAACCTACCTGTTTTTCTGCACACTTGTTATCAAACCATTAGTATGATTTGTTCATCATCAAAACATGATTAACATAATTGGGGTTCAACACAAATAATACTTGAGCTATTTGAGAGAAATAGTGGGTACGAGTGTTGTAATAGAGTAGGTAATTTTGTGAAAAGAGCTTAGAAGTGTAAGAGTTCTTCAAGTGTAAGAGTGGAGAGATAACAATTGTAACAAAGGGAGGTTGTGAGTATAAAACTCTTGGCTCAACTAAAGGAAATTAAGTCCATGTTAAAGTGTGAGCAAGAGTGATCCTCATTTGTGTACAAGAGGTTATCGTCTCACCTACTTTGAAGAGAGTTTTATTAGCTAAATTTCAAGTTGAGAATTTGGTAGTTGCCTTGTAAGAAATTCTTTGTGGTTGTAAGCTCCAAATTTGAGAAACTTAGGAGTTTGGTTTAATACTCTTAATCTCAATCTTCTAATTTGTTCTTTAACCTTAAATTGTTGAATATCTATTGTATTCATTTGTGCTTAACTTTTTATTTAGTGCATAAAGTTTGCATTTCTTATTAAGCACATAAAAAGGTTTGTTTTTGAAATAACCTAATTACCCCCCTCTTAGGTTGCCCTTTGGGACCAACAATGTGCCACACATTCCAAATTATATTTGCCTTGTCTAGTTTTTCTCAAGCGTTCTAAAAATAAATGTCTTTTCTTCTTTTTTTTTAAATCAAGAAGCTTCAATCTATGTTGAGGACAAGAAGTTCACTGGAAAGTTCTAAACTGTATATTACATATACACAATGAATATTGATTATGAACTTTTTATAACATTATTTTCCATATCAGGTAACAAGATAGCAGCTGCGACAACCTGAAGTTGTTTATAGCGATTTTTCAGTATCAAAAGACCTTGGAATGATCAACAAAATTATTGCAAGCTTCCAAGGGAAATACTTTTGAAATATCATTGCATTTCTTAAGCCCTATCAGTAAAGCCATATCACTTTCGATCCCACCGATGATATATATGTGAAAAAGTAATAACCATTTGGTTAGATGTAACATGAAAATTTAATTTTTCATACAATTTTTTGATGTTTGAATGACAAAATAAAAATATTTTGAAGAGCAAAATGCATTTTTGGTCCTTCTTAATTAAATATTTAATAAAATAGTTCTCAAAATTTCAGATAAAACATATTTAATCCCCAATGTTATGGAATTTAAACAAAGCAAATTGACTGAACATTACAATTTTTTAACAGAAAATAGCCACATGCATGTCACGTGGTTGTTAAGTTAAAAAGTAAATTCTAAGAGAAATGTGCGAAACTGGTATGGAAAATTTGTCCCCAAAAAAACTAATAAAATATTCTTTTAATACAAAATTCTAAAAGTTTCATTATCAAAGCAACTTGCGGCATCAGAGTTTTGTGAGAGAAAAGGGTTTGTGAATGTTAAAAATAATCTCAACTAAATAAATGATCATATCCAACAGCCAATTGTGTTGAATGATTAATTAGACTTGAAATGAAAATTTTGAAAATAGATAATGTTTGAATTTTTTAAATGATAAAATACATATTTTTTAAAGAAATTAATCATATACATATACTGTTAAATATTATTATTAGAAATTAAATTCAAAAAGATGATGAAATTAATTGTATACATATACTGCAAATATTATTATTTTCTTCAACACAAAATAATTATACACATAAATGAAATTGCATTACCACTTTATATATTAATATTTCTTTTTCTAGGCTAAAACATAAATATTTATGAGGAGTTAGAAAGAACTTGAGATATATCTGACACTTGATATTGTTAATTTTTTAGAATATGTGTCCTCAAATTTGGCTAATTGGCTTCAGGTTTAATGAACATTAATGAGCACTGGGTAAGATGCCTAATATTTATAATGACGTAGTAGTTAAAGGTCGAGATACAGTCAGTCAACCAATTAATGTAACTTATGAGGTACAACAATTATTAAGAAATAAGAGTTAGAGCTATAGCTATGAGTGCTACAGATAGTCTGACAAGAGGAATGGAGATGATTGACATAAGTGCTCCTCTAAGCATTCCAGTAGGTGAAGCAACTTTGCGATGAATTTTCGACGTGCTTGGAGAGCTTGTTGATAATTTAGGTCCCGTAGATACTTATACAACATCACCTATTCATAGATCTTCACTTGCCTTTATACAGTTAGACACAAGATTATTTATTTTTAAAACGGTAATTAAAGCAATAGATCTTTTAGCCTCTTATCGCTATGGAGGAAAAACGTTTCTAGTAATAAAATAAAGATAATAACTTACTAAAGACAAATTTATATCATTATAATACTGTGAAAAATTAATTTCTGAAGATAAAATTTTACAGTAGATGTATAAGATTAGTTTATTTTGAAATATGTATTATATCATTTGAGAAGTTCAAATACTATTGATTTTCAAAAAAAAATTTCAATTCTGATTATTTAGTACAACTAACCTTTCAGTCCTGTTTTATGCAATGTTTCTTGGATGTGATCATTAATTAGTTGAAATTATTTTTGATATTTCATGATCATTTCCTTTCACCCCAAATCTCTAGTGACGCCAATTAATTTGATATTGAAACTTTTCAAATTTCCGCTTAAAGAAAATTTATTATTACTATTTTTTGTATTCAAGGACCTATTTTACATTGCTGACAAACTTGAGGACCAATTTTGTATAATTCTACGACTTTTTCAATTTTTTATTAAATTTTTTTAAATTTAACTGCCATATGACTCGCACATGATCATTTTTTGTTAAAATTTTGAATTTATGTCAATTATGAGGTCTTAACTTTGTTCAAATTCCAAAACATGGGGACTAAATTTGTTTTGTCTAAAATTTTGGAGACAAGTTTATTAAATACCCCAAATATGAGGGATCAAAAATTCATTTTTCCCTATTTTGAAATATAGCTTTTTCTTTGATTTTAGTAGTATAAGTTAAAAAAACTTATAACAATTTCAATAAATATTTCACAAGTAATTGTGATTAACAAAAGAACCTGTCTCTTATACAAATTTTGTTTAAAGTTAAATCACAATATAAGGTATATAGAAATTATGCATAATGATAGTTATATTATTGTGAAACTTATAATGAATAAAAAATGATTGGATGAAAATTGAAAACAAAAAATAAGTTTTGTAATTGAAGATATAAAAGTAGGTATTGAGGATTTTATGTCACTCTTAAACTACTCCATAAATATCTTAAACTCAATAATTTCGTAAATTTTTTTGTAGCCAAATTCCTGAATGGATCGGATTTACTGTATAGTGTTATGGACCTTTTGATCCATAAACCTCCATTTAACATTAGCCACATGGGGTCATGTGCAACTTTATGGACCAAGAGCTTCAGGATACAAATGCCATAAATTCGGTTCATGTAAAAAAATTTCCTATTTTAACACACTAGTAAGTTTCCATGAGATGTTTTGTGTACTAAATCACAAATAAAGAAGGGAAAAATGCAATTTTGGTACCTAAATTTTGGGTCGTGGTCCAACCTGATCTCCAAAATATCGTACAAAATATATTTAATCCTCATAGTTTCCGATTTTGACCAATATAGAACAAATTTAAAATTTTCGTTAATTATAAACGGAAAAAGTCACGTCCAAACCACATGACTATTAATTTTAACCTAGAGTGTAACAACACACCAGAAAAATACAATTTTGATCCCCAAAATTTGGATCATAGTCTAATCTCTTCCCTAAAGTATCATACAAAGCACATTTAATCCACACAAATTTTTTTTTCACCTAACTTAGGACAAATATGAATTTTTCACTAATTACACAACAGAAAAAGTGCATGTGTAAAGTAAATGATTGTTACTTTTAACATGGATATAACAACAGAGATACCATAGTTAAATCCATCAGATTTTACTCCCCCATTTATTTTTCTTTCCTCTTGTAATAAAACTAAAACCCTAAAAAATTGTAATGACGGGTAATTTGAAAAAAATGCAAATTAAGTGGTATTAATTCAAACAATAAATTAGTTCTTGTACATGAAAATAGGAGGTACTTAGGGGGGGCACAAAAACCAATTGCCGAAAAGGACAAGAAAGAGTTGAGTTTGTTTTCAATTCAACGATAACAATACCCAATTGTAGGAGCATATTACTATATGCCGGAGGAATGATAATCCTGTAAGAAAATTTTATGGATGTCCACATAGGCTGTGAGTCTATGATCAAGTTGTCTCTTTTTTTTTTTTTTTTTTTAAATTTCTGTAATTTTTGGATATTAATGTTCTGTAAGTCGATGTCATAGATGCCAAAAAAGTATAATTTTTGGCAGGATTATCATCCCTCCAATGTATCAAGATGTAGTTAATTTAGCTATGCATCAATATTAGCAATTAGTTGTTGTGGTCATTGAATTTAACACAAACCCAACTCTATTTGTGGCTCGTTTCTACAAGACAGCTGTCACACCCTAAATTCCACCTAATTTCATGTATAAGAATTAGATTTATTATTTGAATTAATAGCACTTAATATGCATTTTGACAAATTACCAGCAATGGCAATTTATTAGGGTTTTAGTTTTATGACAAGAGGAAAGAAAAATAAAAGAGGGTGAGAGAAATGACTCTGTTGTTATATCTCAAGTCAAAAGTGTTGTTTGTAATTAGCAAAATTTCCAAATTTATGATAAATCGGTTGAATTAAAAACTATGATCAAGATTAAATGTGCCTTGTCTCATACTCTAGGAATGATATTGGATTACGATCTAAACTTTAGAGACTAAAATTATATTTTTGTTCCTAGTCTTTTGTTATATCCAGGCCAAAAGTAATAGTTACGTGCTTTGCATGTGATACATATCTATTTTTTCCATTTGCGATTAATAAAAATTTTAAATTTATCCTAAATCAGTTGAAAAAATAAATTATAAGGATTAAATGGGTTTTATCTTATAGTTTGGGGAGCAAAATTATATTTTTCCCATATAAAGAATCACCAAGTAGCTGGATACTGTCATAGGACAGCTTGTCGTAAGAATCATGAACTAAATAATTTCGTATATGTAACCATGCAATAGAAGCATATCTCAATTGTGCAAAAAAATTCCTGATTTTTTGAGAGTCTAAAACTGAACTCTAAAACTAACCAAGGAATCAAAAATGAGTGCAGCACTACCACCTCCTTATTTTTGGCTTCCAAAGAATTTGAGGCCTGATCCGGCAGACCCCGGCTGGATGAACAAGGGAGACAATGCGTGGCAGCTTACAGCCGCGACGCTGGTCTTCAAAGCGCTCCAGGCCTAATAATCTTGTACGGAGGAGCTGTGAAGAAGAAATGGGCAGTAAATTCAGCTTTCATGACTTTATATGCCTT
Organism: Cinchona pubescens; assembly: GCA_025175665.1. NCBI lineage: Eukaryota > Viridiplantae > Streptophyta > Magnoliopsida > Gentianales > Rubiaceae > Cinchona > Cinchona pubescens. Next base: position 1,522,260 of record JANKKI010000291.1, read on the forward strand.
TGCTTCTGTTTTGGCTTGTTGGGTATGCTGGGGATATCAACTTTCTTTTGGGGATGAATTGATCCCAATTTGGGGAAAAGTGAATGTTGCACTGGAACAAAAGTATCTGCTCGGACAAGCATTTCTTGGCAATTTCCCAAATGCAACCATGGTGTTTTTCCAGTTTGTTTTTGCTGCAATCACTTTGATTTTGATTGCCGGGGCGGTTTTGGGAAGAATGAATTTTTATGCATGGATGTTGTTTGTTCCTCTTTGGTTAACATTTTCCTATACCTTCGGTGCCTATGCCATTTGGTCCCTTAATGGTATGTTATCCATTTATCTTCTGGAGTTGCTGGTTTCACAGCTGCTTACTGGGTACATATTTCTCAAGAAAGTTCTTAGCTTTTCTCTCATTTTTTGAATGTTCACGTATATTCAATTATCACCATAAACCTTGCTGATTCCTCATTCTACTTTGGCTGAAAACCACATAGAAATATTGTGCGTCTATGAAAATTACTATGTTTAAAACCTGCACTATGTTATCGTTTTTACTATTTTTCTAGGGTTAATTATATTTTGCTCCTAAACTCACACTCTAATTGCATTTTGCCCTCAACGCAAATAATGTATACTGCTTTATCTAAAAGTTTCTGATATAAGTAAATATAAAAAGATAATATGAGATTTTTTTTGATAAAAATATCCTCCAAATTTTTTCGGGCAAAGCTACTATCTATTTATTTAATTTTTAATGATTATGTATTATTTAAAAAAAATTACTCCGTGACAATGTAGAAAATTTCAGAAACTGTAACATTTTGATTAATAAACTTATACAATATTTTTGCATTTCTATATGGGAGCACAAAAAGAAGAATATTTACAAATATTCTGCCCATTTTGATTTTGTAGTAATTAAACACATGAAAAGTAAAACAGGCAAGTAAAACGTATTTTTATTTATATCCATTGTATACTTAATTATAAATAAAAATTTGCTAAGTTAGTTAAAACACAATGTTTTTCCTACATCTTATTATTCAGTGCGAAATGGCAAAGATATTAATTTAAATAAAAGATAGTAATACCTATTAATTTTATATTTAATATGTTAATTCCAGGCAAAACGAAAATGACCATAATGTAGTTGTAAAATTCACCTTTTGCGTATTAAAGAAAATTTGATCACAAAGTTCTCTTATAGGCACGAATTAAAAATAAAAATAAAAATAAAAAGAATATATGGAACACTAAAAATGAAATAAATGGGAAGTAACGTGTTCAAATATATTTTGAGGGTATTTTGTCAAAATAATTTTTCACATCTTCTTTGCATATCTATTTATATTATGGAATCTTTAAGAGGGGATAAAGTATATAATGTTTGGATTTAAAGACAAAGTGTAACTAGAATATCAAGAATGAGTTCAAGGGGGTAAAAGTGTAATTGGATTGTTTATTGTAAGTTAATAAATTAAAGTAATTGTCCTTTCTTAGGTGTTCAGGAAATCTTGAGGGAATATTTGACTGATTTGTCTTTTAATTGTTATTAAATTATCAGTACAACTTTGATGAAGAATCAAGAAAACATACTTTGACATCTACGACCTCATCTAAAAGTTTAACGTACTTGAAAGTAATATGTTCTGTCTGATGCTTTTAACATGTGTTAGCATAAGAAGTGTACATCTGTCTTCGAAAATAAAGATTTTTTTTGCCTATATATATGTTTAATTTAATTCAAGGTGCAAGATTATACCCTTTCAATAACAAATTTCCAAAGTTATAAACCCACTTGTTATATATGATTTACAAAGAGCAAAACACAAGAGAGAAGCCAAATCATCAAATTTGAGTTCGATTTGTTTGCCTATCTGTAGTACATAGTTTCCTTGAAAAAGATGTAGCAATATTTACCTTAAGACTGAAATTTTAAAATACTTAATTTGTATGTGAAAATCAATTTTAATAGCTTTGGGTTTCCTAGAAGAATAAAATATATTTTGTCCCCAATGTTTAGAGTAATACAGTATTAAATTCGTGCTCAATGTTTCGATCAAAACAGATTTAATCTTCAAAGTTTCAGAATTTGAACGAAATTAGGACAATTGAAAGAAAATTAAATTTTTTAATAGAAATATACCACTTGCTAGTCACGTGGCCATTAAGTAAATATCCAAAAAAAATTAAAAATTGTAGATAAAAGTAAAAAAAAAAAATCTTCAAAAATAAAAAATAAAAACTTCAAAACTATCTTTCACATTAAATTCTCACAAAAAAATATTGGTCGGGTATGAATTACTTTCTCCCCTTTAACCCAAAATTCCTCTTTCTCTTTAACTCAAGAAGAACTTTCATCATTCAATCACTTCTATCCCTTTATCTTCCTTGAAGACGATCATCAATTCTTTCCATTTCCTTTGAATGCTTATCACACTAACTTCAACTTCATTCCAAACAGTCAAGTCTCCACGATCTCCAAAGAAATTGAAGGAATTTATGATTATATTCAAGGAAGACAGAGTGACAGAAGGGATTGAAATGTTCTGATCAAGAATCTTTTTGGGTTAAAGAGAAAAGAGAAATTTTGGGTTAAAGTAGAAAAGAGTGTTCAAACCTAACTGATATTTTTCAATTAAAATGAGAGTTTAAAATTAAATGTGGTTTCCAAGCTTTTCTCTGATTTTTTAAGATTTTTTGCTTTTATCAGCGATTTTTAATTTTTGTGGGCATTTACTTATCGGCCACATGAATAGCACATGCCTTGTTTCTGTAAAAAAAAAAAAATCTAATTTTATATTAATTGTCCTAATTTTATTCAAATTTTGAAACTTTGGAGACTAAATCTATTTTGGTCAAAACTTTGGGAACCAATTTAGTAATACTCCAAATATTATGGGCTAAAAATGCATTTTCCTCTTCCTAGAAATTGATTACACAAAAAGTATATTGTTATCCTTTCTTTCTAGAGATTATATATATGGTCATTTTGGATTGACAATTAAAAACAAAAAAATAAAATATATAGCATATTATATATAAGTTGAAACTATGAAAAATCAAATGCTAAATTAAATACAAAATGATGACATATAGTTAGTGAATTCTTTTTGCTCTAAAAAATGATCAGGTTGGTCCTCTTTTGACAAAGGATAGGCAAAATTTTCCTCCGAACAATATATTGCTTGTGTTAGGCGGGGCCGGCCTTCTGTGGATGGGGTGGACAGGGTTCAATGCTGGAGACCCCTATGCTGCTAGTATTGATGCTTCTTTGGCCGTCTTAAATACTCACGTTTGTGCTGCTACTAGCTTATTAACTTGGCTTATACTCGATATCGTTTTCTTTGGTGAAGCTTCTTGTTATTGGAGTTGTACAAGGCATGGTCACTGGCTTAGTTTGTATCACTCCAGCAGCTGGTAATCTTTTTTTAATTTCTTCTTTCTCTAATTCTTGTTCATATTTTCTTTTTATTGTTTTAGGTATATGATAAAAGTTCAATGTTATTGGGAAATTTTATAGTCCCGTTGAGGGAATCATTCCCTTGGTTTTAAAAACTTATATAGTAACAAAAATTTTTAAAACACATAGTGTTATACTGTACAAGTTTTTAAAGTAAAAAAAATAATTTATTAAAAAGAACCGTAGAATTTTCCAATGTTATTTACTTGTTCCTAATCCACGTCCTCACGATAACTTGGGCATCTTCTAAGATATCAAGCAGCATATTATGTCTAAAATACACGCGGTGAATGTTTCATCTTAATTGCAAGTATCCGTATGTTTTTAATTTGCCTTAATTTCAACCCCTTAAATTAAAGTAACTAAAGAATTGAAATTTAATAGTTATGTAACCGACTGTATTTAGGGTTAGTCAAGGATAAGGTAATTGAAGCTTTTAAGTCCCAAAAGTTTTTTCATACAAAATAATATTTCGCTTTGCAATCCACACCCCATATCAAATAACCAAAACTAACATAATCATTCCGTAACTTTCTCACAAATCCTATAATAGTCTCCTATTTATCTCGTCATTAAATTTCCCATTATTTTTAATTTTACTTTTACCAACTTATCCTGTATTTTCTCCCTCATTATCTCTATTCCTATCTTCCTCTATCATTTTCTCCCTACAATATATCTAATTTCCGCAATCAACTCTTTAGCATTCTCCTTTCCTTCCATTGATGCCTCATTGTAAAAATACATAATTGTAATATTTATAAAACTCGTAAATCTTACTACTAACTAGGCTACATTTCACAAGTATACGATTGTCAACTAATAGGAAAAGGAAGTAGAGATCGAACTTACAAAAATTGGTTAGTAATTACCAATTATTTTGTTGAACTATTAGTTGAAGTAATTGATTTTAAAGTGATTTAACTAAAACTATAATTTAAGAGGATAAGAAAGTAATTTAAATACTGGCTAATATATTAAAATAAATATTAACACTAAGTAAAATATTTTAAAGAAAGTAATAAAGGGAAATATGTAAAAGAGAGCATTTTAAGAAAATATGTAACAAAAGAGCATTCTAAGAAAGCAAATAACTAATTTAAACTACTAATTTTAGAGAACCACTAAACAAGCATAATTAAAGAAACTCTATTAACTAATCTACTATAATTAACTAATCCAAAGTACAAATTATCACTAATAAATCATTTTTTAGGAAAACCCAAGAACTAGTTCTACGAATTAAACTAAGAAAGCAATTGAAAGAGAAACTAAACTACATTAATTTATCATAAAAAAAAATGAAATTAGACATAAATTAAAGAGTTTGACACTAGGATTTGTTTTCAATCTACAACTAGGAGTATAGAAACTATATTAAACTACACCTACTCTTAGAAAATCCTCCCCAAATGGTCAAGAAAATGAAGAACTAAACTACCTTACTTATACTCTATTAGCTTCCTATACTATATAAAGCTACTTAACCTCCAAAGAAACTTAAAAAATGTATATATAGGTTAGGGTTGGAAGAAATGATTGCAGCTATACTCTGTCTCTCTCTAGACAATTTTAAACCCCAAAATTCTCGAACCACGCTTATTGACTGTGGTGACTAATCAACAAGTAGAGATTAGTCACCGCAGTTACTCAAAATTCCTTCTCCATTCTTGTCAATGCAGTTACTATGCTCAAGTTGACTTCTTTTGGTAACAATGTCTAATTTTTCTTCTTTGTTTTCCTGACCGCGATGACCAATAAAAATTTATCACTGGAAATTTAATCGCACCTCAGTGACCGCAGTGATGAGCTATCTACTTAAAAAATTTTCTAAGTATCAATGACCATGGTCATCAGTTTGAAGAAGGGAATCTGGTAACCGCGGTTACCAATACTTAGTTTTTCGAGCCAAAATTTAGGTTGTCTTTATTATATAACTGTGGCTTGATTTAGTTCGTTTCTCATCCAATTGCTACATCGTTTTTTTCAATCAAACCCTACAAATAAATACACTCTATTAGTTATATAAAAACAATAAAATAAGATTAAAACATTAAATTAACATACCTACTACGTTTAAGAACATAAAAGCAAAAGCAAGTCAAATCAACATTTAGACCATAAAAATGTTAGAAACATTAAGGTAAACATACTCGAATTTAGGGTACACATAAATCTAGTTTCTTGGACCAATCCAGTATTTTAATTTTAGTGATCTATTATTGATTTCTCACTACTCAATTTCACTATTTTGTTACACTGAATAATATCCAAAATATAAAACTTAAACTTAGTGAAAGCGTATGATTGTGCACTGAAACAATTTGACAAAAATGTTAATATTTAAATAAAAATGTCTCCTAAAAAAATTTCATAATTGATTATTTCTTATATTTAGTAGACAAAGAAATTTCTTCACTAAATAAATTTGAACAATTCAAAGTCAACTTTTAAACAATTTGCAAAAATACGAAAATGTTTTTGGTTTAAATTCTATTTTGTTTTGGAAAATTGAGATCATATACAAAGGAAAATTTGGAAGTTTGCTACCTTAATTTTGAAAAATCCTTAAAACATAATTTTCATTTTGATGTTAATTGTTTAGATTTATTCTCAAAATCAAAAGCTTTTAGAGAAACTTCTTATACAACGCAAGATAAGACTCCAATTTACATACTAAATTATATAGTAAGAATTGATTATTTTCCTAATACATATGTTGCCTGTAGAATAATATAAAGGGTTCGTGTTTCTGTGGCTTCAGCAAAACTTTTTGTTCATAACTAAAATTAATATATTCTTACCTAAGATCAACGATGTCTCAAGAAAGATTAATTTGATCAACTATTAATCAATTGAGAAAGAAATATTAGAAGAAATTTATTTAAAAAATTTAATTAATATGTATCTCAAAAGTTAGAAAATAAATTTTATGTGAGAATTTATCTTTGATTTTATCTAAAAGATGAAAAGACCCCAAGTGTAAATTGATTTTGGGACACTAAATCCTCTGAGTCACCTCTAATAGTAATTTATGACCCCTACAAGTGCTCTGAGAAGGTTGAGTTGAAAAGAAACATGTAATTAATGTAGATAAATCAAAGTGTGTTCGCACAAAAAAAATATAATGGAAGATAAATTTATTCCAACATATATAAAAATATGTAGATAGAAGATAAAATTATTTAACACATATAAAAATATGTGGATGGAAGATAAAATTATTCAACACATATAAAAATATGTGGGAGAAGAGAAGTTGTAAAATAACGTATATTAGACTCTCATATTGAGACCCGCATAAATCTATGGCATAATAATTTTTGTCTCTATTCTAGAATTTTTCTATTCTAAACTCTCAACTCAACTCTTCTCAACTGACTAATATGACAAATCCTCTATTTATAGGGTAACAAATTTGACTATCAAGAAATCCAATTACATTGGGAATAGCTATTCTAAACATAATCCTATTAGAAAACTAAAGTACTTAAACAATTAAATTACTAAAATTCAATAATAACATATTTCTTAATTGATAAAGAGTTTAATTTAATCATGCCAGTCTAGAAAAAGGTCTAAAGTATTTCCAATCAAATGAAAAATATACTGTACTTTCTTGTCAAGGCTACACTATACCATTTGTAAATAAGATGTCCCTATATTTGTGGTTGTAGGTGTTGTTCAAGGATGGGCAGCCATAATAATGGGGCTTTGCTCTGGTGCTATACCTTGGTTCACTATGATGGTTATGCACAAAAAGTCTGAGTTGCTTCAAAAAGTTGATGATACAATGGCCGTTTTCCACACTCATGCTATTGCTGGAAGCCTTGGAGGAGTTCTCACTGGTCTCTTTGCTGAACCAAATTTATGCAATTTGTTCTATGGGAAGTATGGACAATATGTTGGCCTATTCTATGGTTTTCACAACAAGGATTTCCATAATGGGTTCAGACAAATAGGACTTCAACTTCTTGGAGTGCTTTTCGTGGTTGTACTTAATGTTGTTAGGACAAGTTTAATCTGTCTTTTGGTTCAACTACTTGTACCACTAAGAATGACAAAAAAAGATATGGAGGTTGGTTATGAAGCTGCCCATGGAGAAGAAGCATATGCTATTTGAGGCCAAGGTGAAAGGCTTGAGAATTCAAGATTTTGACAGTTAATGATCTTGAAGTTGGTAGAACTAATGGATCATAGCCTGAGATGACATAATGAGGGACTATATTTAGTGGGTTTGAAGTGAAAATGTGGAAATGCATGCTTGCCTTTAAATTTCTCTAGAATATGTTTCTCTCCTTGTAATTTTGAGAAACAGACTTTGATAAAGTTTGGTTTTCTAAGGAACTAAGCTTGTCATTGTGGGGATATGTCCTCCAACTCCAAGAAGAATTGTAGTAGAGAAATAAAACGTCTGTTGTCACTTTATTGCTAATGTAATAATGTTGTACAATGTTTACCTTTTAAATTTTCTCAAGATGCAATTGTTTAATTTATAAATCTTGAGCATGGTTTGTGAAATTGAATAAGGGTTTGCATTCATTCAAGTTAGCAAAAAATCTTCTTTGCACTCCAAGCTTAAGAAAATTCTATAGTTGTTTTAGTATTTTTCAATGAATCATTTCCTCAATAATTATTCAATAAAAGATTGATACAAAAGATTCCCTGAACAATGATGAGGATTGATACATAGTAGTAATTCTACCATGTACTTGTAAGCTGTTTAATATGTTATATTATCCATTTTTCAAATTCGTATCTTTTCTTGAAGAAAAAAATAAATTAAAAACTAAGCAAATGATAAATAAACAAAGTAAATAAATAATCTCTGAATAATTCTCAAATAATTTGATGTGGTGAAACATTCTTATAACATTTTGAAATGAAAATATGTATTTATCTAGGAAAAAATGAAATAAATAACATGACAATTTTCTTAAGTCTAGAAAATTATACTAAAAATGAATGTACAGCATATTAGCACTCTTAAAAATAAATAATTATTAACAATCATAACACTAGTAAATTTTCATAACAAAATACATATTAATATAGCAATTTTCAATCTTGAAACAAATAATATGATAGTACTATAATGTATGAAAGAAATCATTATATGATATATCTTAAATGTATTCTTGTGTGCAGTAAAAGTTATTATCAGATTCCAATTGTATCAATTTAATAAAAAATTTGATGCATAATTAAATATAGTCGATATAAAAATAAAAATAAAAAATATTGTATATCGCTAATCATGAAATTATTAACTAAATAATACTAATGATAATCAAATAGTACTATTTGAAACAAAGAAACCCACTATCAAAATATCAACATATTACTATCTCCTTATGTAAATTGCATTATGATAGGCCCATACTAATATTTTTTCAGATATTAAATTAAAATTAATATTTGATTAGCTGTATCATCATAAAATAATCTTTCATAATGAAACAGATATTATGATTGTAAATACCCAATTTTGATGCATTTTTTACAGTTAAGTGTCAGATTGGGACAAAGTTTCAATTTTTTTGGGCTTTTCAAGACAAAGTCCCAATTTCACAAAAATTTACATTTTTTGGATAAAATAGTCATTTAAATTATTTCTTTGAAAGTCCGGAACAAGATAATCTTTTTTATCTTGAGTATCAATCACATCACGATCTACATGTCAAACTAACTACACTTAACCCAATTCCTTTCTCTTAAAATCCACACCATCAAGTGTGATATCACACCCCTTGTCCCTTTTTATTCTCCTTACAACTCCTTTACCAACATAAGCATTATCAATATCTATTCTCATTTTTTCTACTTTTCCCATACGCTTCTCTCTTTATTCCAATCATTTTACACAATTCCCAACACTCCAAGACTCTCCCTTATATCAAATCCCTAACTCCCTCTCTTATTTTTTTTAACTATTAATATACTATTCCAACACAAACATATACACACGGAATATACTACTACTATTTATTAGTACTATCGATATACTACTACTGTCTGAAGTACACACGAACACACACTTCAAACACAAGCACACAAGCACAACACACACGAAAATTAGGAAAAAATGTTGGGGAATGGGGGATTTGAGTCTACATTGAGGATTTACCACCACCTTGTGCTTCATTTTTATACAAAGTAAATGTGATTTTCATTATAATATTATTAAAAAATGTTGTTTCAAATTAATATTATGTTGATTTTTTGAAATTTTGAATCTTGATTTTTTATTATTGCAAGTATTGTTATTTTGGTTAAATTTATAGTTTATTTATGATTATGTGTTGTTATAAATGTGTTTGTGCATGATTTATGTTGCTTTAATTGAAATTTTGGATGTGTGAAAAAAAGAAACCCGCCTATCCTGGCATTTTTTTGCCACTTCCTATTCACTTTTTGTCAAATCCGAGATTAAAATTGCAATTTACGCGAAAAATCTAGCGGGGTTGCGAATTTTTCCCCTATTCGACACCAAAAAAATTTTCTGGTGGTGGTGCTACCATGAAAGCAGCAGCTTTTGAGCAGCAATGGTTGATTGCTTATTGGTTAGGAGGTAAGTTTTTAGAAATAAAGAAGATGGGCTTTCAGTTTTTTATTGTAAAGTTTAGTTTCGATTTAATTTGTGTGAGCTTGCCTTGTTTTTTATAGTCTAGAATACTTTATTTGGTTTTGGGTTTGGGTTTTGTTTTAGTAGACTTTGTTTAATTTAGATAGAGTTTGGACCAAATTCTTTGCGCCCTTTAATTTCCAAATAAACTTGTTATGTATTTCATTAGTGGGTCAGTTTATTTCTTTCTGGATCTTGATAGTTTTTCATGTTGGGCATATTTTTGTTTGGGCTAGATAAAATGGGTTAGGCCCTATTTTATTTTTGCTTAAATCTTTTAAGAAAATTTTCAGGCCATGACTTTTCTAAAATTGCATCTTAGCACCTAGAATTGTTTAAAATCTATTTTACTTCATTTTTTCCTCTTTGTGTTTAAAATCTTTTTCCTCAATCTTTAGGAATTTTCCTTTTACTTTAGGTTTAGGTTAGTGTCTTGATAACTCTAGTAAACTAAAGTTATTTTCCTCTAAATTGCGGCATTTTGAAAGCTTAAATCCCGAACTTCAGGTAGGCAATTGCAAGTTTAAGTTAATTTCTTTCATATGTGTTTATATTTTTGTTCCTATAAAATATGATAAGTTTTTCCATTAAAATTTAGCTTAATTAATTGCTTAATTGTGTCAATATTATGCAGGTTAAAAATCAGAGGTTGGAAGCTGGGATGGACAAAGCTCAGAGGACCGAATTACAATTATCAAAGAATAGAAGAATTGCTGGGAGGAGAGTCCAGATCATGATTTGGAATTCTCCATATTGCGATCTGGACTCGGAAAATTCACTAAAATTTTTAGCGAGTCGAGATCGCGATCTCAAAATCCTAGATCACGATCTCGACTCAGGAAATTGCTTGAAATGTATTAGAGTTGAGAACGCATTCAAAATCTCTATATCGCAATCTCGACTCGTTGAGTGATAAGTTGTGAGGGTAATTTTGTAATCTTCCAGCAAATAACCCCTAATTTTTGCCTTGTGTAATGTTATACTATTTAAGCTACTTTTAAAAATTGAAATAGGCAAGTAGGATTAGAATTAGGAAGTGTTAGGATAGATTAGGATAGCTTGAACCTAAAATCTCTTCTTTAATGATAGACAAATTTCTCTTTAATTGTCTTTTAGATCTAGCTTTCATTTCTTAGCAAGTTTAAATTTTGATTATATAGGTGTAGTGGGTTTATCATTACCTTCGAGCAGATATAATTTTTACTTGCTTTCTAGTTTAATTTAGTGAAAATCTCTTTGCTTGCAATCTAGGGTTTCTTAGTAGAATTAGGATTCTTGTAAATTTCTTGTTTTTTAATTAAGAATTCTCAATATCTTGCTTTAATTTCTAGTTAATTTTTTGTGGGTTTTCTTTATTATCATAAAAAATCCAAAAATATTGAAATTTTAATTTTAACTTGTTCCAATTTCTAGTGTAGAAATGGTTTCTTTTATTCTTCAAGGTTCTTAATTGCAGTATTTTTAATTGGGTAATTTTCTTGCTCTTAATTTTAGCTTTATTTCGGTCAATCTAGGGTAGAATTAAGTGCTTTTAATTAAATGATTTTATTAGAATTTAATAGCTAGTCTCTTAATTTCATCATCGCATAGTTTTCAGCATTACTTGTTTTAGTACATAAATTAGTTTAATTTGGTCTTGTTTATTTAAGTTTAAATATGAACTTGATTAGTGTAGTTTCATCTCTCATTCATTGATTCTTGCTTAACCATACAAATACCCGTATATCTCGGTATTTGCCCTCCAACAATCCTAGTGGGAATGATCCATACTCCCCTTACTACCAGTTGACAACCGTATACTTGCGGGATACCACCTAGTTAGTGGTAGGAGATAGGTGTTTTCTAAATATTTTAACTAGGTGTTGTAAAGAGCATCAAGTTTTTTGATGCCGTTGCCGGGGATTAGTTTTCGGTAATATCAATATAATTTGGTGGGAAGACTAAATTGAAGCATTTTGTTTTCTTGTATAGTTGTTTCACCCATTTGAAAAATTGAAAAGATTTTATTTTGTAGTTGTGTTCTTATTTTCAAAAATCCAAAAATATTTTCTTTCTGATGGATGGTTTAGACTAACTAGTAGTCTAAACCTTCCTAATTTTCGTATGTCTTGTGTTGTTTTAGATCATTTTCTTGTTTTTATTTGTGTTGTTAATTGTTCAAGAACATGCAAGGACATAATTGGAATAATTCATACCAAGGACATTACCATTTTTATGGTAACGGAGGTATGCCCAATGAGCATGATTCTTGTTGTGGTTACTTTCCTTTCCCCTTAAATTATCAAGTGGGATGGTCTAGCCATCAATACGCATATGAGAGCCACCAAAATGATCAAATAGGATGGTCTAGCCATCCATATCCTTATAAGAGCTATCAAGAAAATTCCTACTCTTTCCCTCCATCACAAGAGCCTTCATATGATCAAATGGAGTCATATTTTCTTCACCAAACAACTCAAGAAAGTGAAGACATAAGAAAGATGGATAAGTTGATGCAAATTCAAGAATTTCGAGAAGAAATAGCCCAACTTCTAGACGAAAGTGCTCAATTTCGAGAAATTATGGCCAAAGAACGAGAAAAACTTGGTCAACTTCAAAAAGAAATAGATACAAGACTCTGTGAAGAGCAAGCAACATCCAACAATCGGTTATAAGACCAACTTGTCGAGATTCAAGGAATGGCAAATGGTGAAGAACAATGTGTTCCAACACCTCTACCAATGGATAAAGAACCGGTTCAAGAAGAACAAATTGAAAATATTTTGCAAGAAACCGGTTCTCAAGAGCCTCATGAAGTTGAAGTTAAAACAATCGAGACACTCAATGCTTATGTAGAGGAATCACCAACTTTTCCTTTGCGTGAGTGTGCATTTGTCATGGTTACAATAAAAGAGGTTCTATTTGAGGTGTTTGTGGAGAAAGAGTCGGTTCTAGGAGGAGTTGAAGAAGAAGGATAAATTTTAGAGGGGATTAGGGAGGCACAACCTACATATGCCGAAGTTCATTTCCTTGGAGATTTCAGAGGAGCTCAACAATGGTGCAAATTCACCAAGGATTACAATATTCTTCGGAAGCCTCCTTGGTGTTGAAGGAGTAGTTCTTTCTTTTCTCTTTGAAATTATGCTTTCTTTACTTTACTTGTTTTAGTTTAAATACCTCATTGGTAATAAAGGCTTGTAGCCTTGTGCTTAATTTAGTTGTGTTGTGTTATTGGCAAATGATTTATTAGAATCTCTTGGTCAAATATGGTTGATAACGAGAATGGTGATGACAATATATGACTTGTTGTGATTTGTGAATGATGTATATGATTTATTGGTTAAACATGGACTTGGTTTTATCTTTTGATTATGGACAGTCTAGTTGTTGATACACTTCATGTGCTAAATAGTTGAGCTTATTTTGTGGAAATCATATGAATACTTGATTTGGATTAAGAGTAGTCTTTGTGATTGAATGTCTTTTTGCACCCAATTATGTGTGAACCTGAGTTTGGGGGGATGAGTTGGGTATTTAGATAACATTTTCGTTGTGTTAAAACTCTTATATGTGCTTTTCTTTTTCTTTAAATTGTTTGAACCCATTGAAGACCTGAGGACCCTTCCTTAGTATAATCATAAGTACTTGATTGGTTGTTGAAGAAGAATCAATTTTTAGGACTCGTGTTTAATTGAAAATTGCATTTATATGATTTACTTGACATTTGTTGCTTGCTTAGCTTTGATAAATGTTGTGCTCAATGTTGGTGAAGTCCATAATTAAAGGGTAGAACTCTTGTTGTTATGTTCAATTTGAGCTTGCTTGATTGCATTCATATTCACTTGGTTAATATTGTTCAGCTTCTATTTTTACTTTTTGATTGTCCAAGTGTAATTCAAAATCATTGCCTAGTCTTTTGTTTTTATGCTTTCTAGTAGTATTATTATACGTTTGTTCTATTTTGGGTGAGCAATAGGATGAGTTGTATTTATCACTTGAATAAAATGACAAGTTTGGGGGTGTTATTTACTTGTGTTGGAATGGTTTCGTTTTGTGAAGGTAAATATTTGTGTGGTGAATTTTGGATGAAAAATTGATTGACTATGATACTCAATGATGACAAATGACTTGCAATATCATATGATTGAGTTCATTAATTTAAACTTATAATTCCGTGAATTTTGGTGTGTTTAGTTCTTTTACGACAAAATTTCAAAAGTCATGTATTACTATGTTCAAAAAGTGAGGCATTCACATTTTTATAGTAGTTCATTTGAAATATTGTTTTTTACCAAATTAATTGTATTACTTTGTTGGTCAATTCATCTTTTTGAAAAAAAATTGGTTTAAATAGAATAGAAGTGATTTAGGTCATTTTATGTGTTTGCATAGGGAGTTTTCTTCTAACATGTGGGTGATTGGTTTGAATATAATCTTGGGTACATTTTACTCCTCTTCCTTGGTTTAAGGCAGCGTGAAAAAAAAACTTTACTTTTAGGAATAAGGCGAGTACGGGAGGCCGACATGTACCCATGTTGTTTCTTCGAATTAAGCCATTAGGAATTACGTTTTATTATACCAACAAGTTGAAGAGGAAATGTTTGTAATACTCATCATTAATATCATACTCTTCACTCCTTGATAGAGAAATATTCCCAATTGCTGTGACATGTGCATATTAGGTAGACTCCTAATGATTTTTTATTTCCATTTAGCCTTGTCAAGATGATTGAAAAATGTTGTAATCCTTTTGGTATGAGAAAAACTATGTTTTAGATGAATGGAACTTGTTTTTCAAAAACCTTTTTGATGATGGTTAATACTTGGTTATTTGAAACCTTTTGTTGGCATTTGAACTTGTTTCCTTCAAAAAAATTGAAAAACTTGGAATGACTGGTTAAAATAGCTCAATTGTCAATGGTATTTGAGGTCTCTTGAGAGGTCTCCTAATTATTCAAAGTACATCCATTATTCACCTTTTGTGATGTCATCTTGGTGGTGTCTAATGTGTTGTATCTTGTGTCTTGTGTCATATGTTTTGCGTTGTTCGTTTTTGTTGTTATTTTTTCTTGTCTTTTATTTTGCTCAGGATGAGCAAAAGCTTAAGCTGGGGTGTTATAACTCTAGAAAACTAGAGTTATATGTACCCTAATTTTGAAGATTTGACTACTAGTTTTGAGCATTTTAGTGTTTTCTTGTGTGTTTTTGTTTATTTTGCATTCATGTGTTAGAATGTGGTAATATGTGTTTGTTAAGTGTTTTAATATTTATTTAGGTCTTAATTAGCATATTTTATTAGGTTTTTCCATTTAGAGTTGGGTCATGTCGTTGACTTAACTTTGTTGGGAGCCAAGTTTTCGTTCATCTTTGTTTGTCTTTCATTTTTTGGTCTATTTTGTGAGAATTTTATTTATATGTTTAGGTGTTATTTTAAGTGTTTATTATAGCTAATAATGTTTTCCTATGTGTTAGGGTCGCATGAAAAAAAGCATCGCATCAATTGGACGTCGGATGAAGATTTTTGAAGCAAAACTGTGAAGTGCTGCATTTCAGAAGTTTTAGTCTGTATCGCGATCTGGAGACGGCTGGAGCAAAAATGACTTTCTTCGGGGCTGATTTTTGCTGCACCCTAGCACTATTTATACCCCTTTTAAGCATCATTTGAGAAAGAGAAGATCTGACCCATTAGAAAGTTAGTAGAAGTAGGTTAGATTATAGAGTAATTTTCTTCCTTTTTCCTTCCCATTTAGGGAGAGTTTTCTTAAATTAAAGTAGATTAGGACTTCTCTTTCTTGTAGATTTCAAATCCAAGCTAAAGATTGAAACTTTTTAGTTGTAAGTGCTTTGTTTATGTTAAAAATCCTTCGGTCAAGCTTTAATTTCATGTTCCTTTAGTTAATTAGTTTAATTTCTTTAATCTAATTGCTTCCTTTATTTGTTTTCTTAGAGTAATTGTTAGATTAGTTTATGGGCTTTCTTTAAAAATGCTTTTTTAGTGATAATTTGTAGTTTAGATTGGTTAATTAGGATAGATTAGTTTATGGACTTTTCATGTAATTGCTTTCTTTACTTGCTTTCCTAGTTTAATTGGTAGATTAGTTAAAGGGTTTTCCTTAATTGTACTTTCTTAATGTTAATTTGTAGTTTAGGCTAGTTAATTCCTTTCTAAAGTGCTTTCTTTTAAGGTTACATGCTTTCATAAAATAGTTTATGGGCTTTTATTAATTATGATTTCTTAGTGGTAATTAGTAGTCTAGATTAGTTAATTGCTTCTTTAAGTTATTTTTTCCCTTTTAATTGCTTTCTAAAAAATGACTTCTTTTTACATGCTTTCATTTTACTTGCTTTCTTAGTGTTAGTCTTTACTTTAATGCAATAAATAGTCTTTAAATTGCTTTCTTAGTTCTTTAGTTCTAGTTTTAGTTAAATCTCTTCTCTTAATCAATCACTTCAACTTGTAATCTAACCAAATAGCAGGTAATTATCGACCAATCCTTGTGGGTTGATCCCTACTTCCCTTTACTGCAAGTTGACAACCGTATACTTGCGGGATGCTACCTAGTTAGTAGTAGGATTTAGGTGTTTTATAAATTTATAACTAGGTGTGTAATGCATAAAATTTTTGGTGCCGTTTCCGGGGATTGTCCTTGATTTTTGGCAATATCAAACGCTATATGTGTCATGTAGATGAGTTAAGCATTTATTTTAATTTAGTTGTTAATTTTGTTATTTTTATGTTTGTTGATTGTTTTGTGGAATTAACTAGGCACTTCAATTGACTATTTGTTTTGGTTTTGGTTGTAGTGCATGGTAAGAGGAGATCAAGGGCCATTTGTTTGCTTGGATAAAGAAAAGGAAAAAGAACTAAGGGAAATCCAAAAATTGAGAAGGGTACAACAAGAGCAAGAAAGGACATAAATGGCAAATACTAATGCTCATCAAAGGAATTTCAACATGGAAAACGAAGAAGAAGAGGTTGTTGGAAATAATGGGATAGGTGGTTATAGGAATGGAAATGGTATGAATGGGAATGGAAGGCCATTAAGGGAATATGCCTTGCTGAATTTTGATGGAGCGAACTCTAGTATTGCACGGATTCTCTTGCAAGTTAAAAACTTTAAAATTAAGCCTATCTTAATCCAAATGCTCCAAGCTCATGCCATGTTCGGGAGTAATCCCAATGAAGATCCCAATGTACACACCTTATGAATTTTGAAGAAGTTTTGGACACGTTCAAGTTTAATGGAGTACATCCGGGTTGTGTGCGAATGATGGTGTTTCCGTTCTCTCTTCGGGATAGGGCAAAGTCATGGTTACAATCCTATGCCCAAGGAACATTCACCACATGGAATCAGCTTGCTCAAGAGTTCTTGGCAAAGCATTTTCCACTCGTTTGGAATCAACTTGCTCAAGAGTTCTTGGCAAAGCATTTTCCACCCGCAAGAACTGCCAAATTGAGAAATGAAATCACCTCATTTAAGCAAGATGGTGAAAGCTTAGGAGAAGCTTGGGAGTGGTTCAAGGAGTTGCTAAGGAAATGTCCTCATCACACGATTCCTTTGTGGCTTCAAATCCAAACTTTCTATAATGGTTTGACTCAAGAGACCAAATCCATAGTGGATGCTTCCGCCGATGGGTCCATCACATACAAGATTTCGGAAGAAGCTCGAGAGTTGCTTAATAGGATGTCATACATGTACACCATTACTATTATCATGGACCGATGACCTTACTGGTGACTCAACACCAAGCCAATCAAGCCAATGCCAATAGTGGAGTGTTGAATTTGAACATGCAAGATACTCTTTTGGCACAACAAAGCATGCTCATGACTGTGTTGAATAATGCTGCAAAGGTGTTGGAGAATTTGGAGAAACCAAGTAGTGTAAATGCCATGTATTCTTCTCCAATCCAACCAAGCATGGTATGTGATTTTTGTGGAGTTGGTCATGCAAATGGACAATATGAGATGCCTTATGGGTCAATTGAACAACTCAATTATGTGTCTAATCAATCATCATTTCCAAGGAGCCCATTCGTAGCTTATGGGGACACATATAATCCTTCTTGGAGGAACCATCCTAATTTTTCACGGAGCAACTCCAACAATCAATCCAATCCCCCTTACCAACCAAATTCCCCACCTCAAAATGACCAACACACTCAAGCCCCAAGTTCCTCACCTAGACCTTATCAACCGCCACGATCAAAGAAATTTCTAACCCAACTCATATCAATCTTTTCCTAATCCTTCATTTCAAAACCAACAACCAAGGCCTCAATTTCAATATACAAACTCTCCCCAACCTATGTATCATGACCAATATGCTACAAGAGAGAATATGGGAGAAGATGGTTGGAAAAGAGAAGTCAAGTACTTGAGGAGAGAGTTGGACAGGAAAAATGAGGAACACAAGAAAGATTATGAGAACTTGAAGGCATCTACAAGGAATTTGGAGATTCAATTGGGCCAATTGGCGAGGTTGAATAATGAGAGGCCTTTAGGGGTGCTTCTAAATGATACCATTCCAAATCCCAAGGAGCAATGCACGGCCATCACCCTTAGCAGTGGTGAGTTGGAAGAAAGGATAGGGAAAAATTTATTGAAAAGTGGAGAAAAAGAAGGAGTTGAGGATGAAGAGAAAAAAAAAAAGGGAGTCTTCAAATGGGTAAGACAAAATGATGAATGTGTCTATTAAGCCCAATTACTTTGCACTAAGCAACAAAGGCAAGGATCCGAAACATCATGAGCCGAAGCACGTTAATATGCCCTTTCCTCAAAGGCTAAAGGATGAAGAAAAGGCAAAGAAGTTTAAGAAGTTTCTTGAGATCTTCAAAAAGCTTGAAATCAACATTCCATTCATGGAGGCACTTGAGAACATGCCCACCTATGCTGAATTCATGAAACAAGTCCTCACTTCAAAAAGAAAATTGCATGGGGATGAAATCTTATGCTTAACGGAGAATTGTAGTGCACTCCTTACAAAAAGGTTGCCACCAAAGCTCAAGGACCCCAGGTCATTTTCCATACCTTGTGAGATTGGGGGACTAGAATTTGGAAGAGCATTATGTGACTTGGGAGTGTCAATAAATCTCATGCCTTTTGCAGTTTCAAGAAGTTAAATCGAGGACAATTGAAGCCAACAAGTATCTCATTGCAACTTGCGGACCGAAGCATAAGTTCCCAAAGGGGATCATTGTAGATGTGATTGTGAATCCAATTGACAAACTCTACCTTCCAGCCGATTTCATTGTGCTTGAAATGGAAGAGGAAGAAGAGATGCGAATCATTCTTGGGAGACCTTTCTTTGCTATCGGTCGTGCATTTATTGATGTTCAAGAAAGGAAGCTAGAATTCGGGATAAATGATGAAATTGTTACATTTAATGTTTTTAGTTAATTAAAGCTGCTTTCAATTTTTGAAGATGTCATGAATATAAATGTGGTAGATGTCTTAATTGATGATTATTGTAGGAATACAAAAGATAATTTCTCAATGGAGAGAGAGGTCTTAGAGTCAAATGCGAATTTGAATCATTTGGAGGATGAGACTTTAGTGCAAAAGGAAGATGAGAAGAATCAACAAAAAGGTAAAGGGGGATCTCCAACCAACGAAACCCCCAAGTTAGAACTTAAACCTCTTCCTACTCACTTAATGAATGCATAGCTAGGTGAAAATGAGACATACACAGTGATTGTGAATGCATTATTGACAAGTGAGCACATGAACTCGAAAGATTAAATGTGGGACTTAAAATGCATAAAGATGCTATTGCTTGGTCCATTGATAATATTAAGGGAATTAGCCCTTCCATGTGCATGCATAAAATTTTGTTGAATTATGGAAATAAACCGGTAAGGCAACCTCAAAGGAGATTGAATCCTACTTTAAAAGAGGTTGTGAGGAAGAAGGTTCTCAAGCTTTTGAAAGCCAGTATTATTTACCCTATTAACAATAGCGAGTGGGTTAGTCTCACTCAATTCGTTCCAAAGAAAGGTGGTATTACTGTAATCATAAGTAAAACCAATGAGCTCCTCCCTTCTAGATTGATTACGAGTTGGCGAAAGTGCATTGACTTTCGAAAGTTGATGAAGCCACTCGGAAGGATTATTTTCCTTTACCTTTTATTGATCAAATGCTTAAGAGGTTGGCCGATTTTGCATATTATTATTTCCTTGATTGTTATTCCGGTTATCTCAAAATTGGCATTTGTCCAGAAGATCAAGATTATGACAACAAAACAAGTTTTACATGCCCTTTGGGTACCTTTGAACATAGGAGAATGCCCTTTGGGCTTTGCAATGCACCAAGCACATTTCAACGTTGTATGTTTGCTATTTTTCATGACATGGTTGAAAAGAGCATAGAGATCTTCATGGATGATTTTAGTGTATTTGGTGTCTCATTTGTTGATTGTCTTGCAAATTTGTCTAATGTGTTGAAAAGGTGTGTAGAAACTAATTTGGTTCTCAATTGGGAAAAGTGTCATTTCATGGTGACGGAAGGAATTGTTTTGGGTCACAAAGTTTCATCAAAAGGGATAGAAGTTGATAGGGCAAAGGTGGAGGTGATTGAAAAGTTGCCTCCCCCAATTAATGTTAAGGGGGTAAAAAGTTTCTTAGGTCATTCGGGATTTATAGAAGATTCATTAGGAATTTTTCACATATCGATAGACCTTTGTTCTTGTTACTTCAAAAAGATTGTCTTTTTCATTTTGATGACTCTTGTTTGGAAGCATTAAACAATGAGTCAAAACATGCTCTTGTGATTGCACCGGTCATTGTAGCACCAAATTGGTCTCTTACATTTGAACTTATGTGTGATGCTAGTGACTATGCAATAGGTGCCATTTTATGTCAAAAAGTGAATAAGATGTTGCATGTCATTTACTATGCAAGTAGAACCTTAAATGATGAACAACTTAATTATTTTACAACGGAAAAGGAACTACTTGTTATAGTTTTTGCATTTGATAAGTTTAGATCATACTTGATTGGATCAAAGGTAATTGTTCATACCGATCACTCTGCATTAAAGTATTTATTTTCTAAATAAAATGCCAAGCCGCGGTTATTGAGAAAGATACTTTTATTGCAGGAGTTTGATTGAGAGGTAGGTAATGGTCAAGAAGAGTGTGGAAAACATGGTAGCCGATCATTTGTCAAGGATTGAAGTATCTAGACTTGTCAATCATGAAGAAAGAGCCATCAATGAAGAATCATCAATTGAGATGTTATTTGAGGGATTTGAAAGAAGTGAATCCATGGTATGCGGACATTGTGAATTATCTTGTAGTAAGGATAGTACCAAATATGCTAAATCTCAATGAGAAAAGGAATTCTTCGCCGAGCTTAAACATTACTTTTGGGAAGATCCATATTTGTTCCGAAGGTGCAATGATCAAGTCCTTAGGATATGTGTCCCGGAATGTGAAATTACCGATGTGTTGAGACATTGTCATTCATCTCCGGTTGGTGGACACAATGGAGCTCAACGAACTGCTTTTAAGGTTCTTCAAAGTGGTTTGTATTGGCCAACTATGTTCAAGGATTCTCGGGAATTTGTGCTCAAGTGTGATGAATGTCAAAGAATGGGAAATATTTCAAGGAAAAATGAAATGCCCCTTCATGGCATTATTGAGTTGAAGGTATTTGATGCATAGGAAATTGATTTCATGGGACCATTCCCGGTTTCATATTCCAACAAGTACATTTTGGTTGCAGTGGACTATATGTCAAAGTGGGTTGAAGCATTGTTCATCGCCACCTCAACAATGAAGCCAAAGTGGTCACTAGGTTCCTTCGAAAGAACATCTTGTCTCGGTTTGGAGTGCCTCGGGCTATCATTAGTGATGGGGGCTCTCACTTCAAAAATTCACATTTTGAGGCCTTGATGACAATGTATGGTGTGAAACACAAAGTTGCTTTAGCCTATCATCCCCAAACATTGGGTCAAGTTGAGGTTTCAAACCGAGAATTGAAGAGGATCTTAGAGAAGACGGTGAATAAGGCTAGGAAGGATTGGACACTTAAGTTAGATGACACATTGTGGCCCTCTCGGACGGCATTTAAAACCCCCATAGGCATGTCCCCGTATCGTATTGTGTATGGAAAAGCATGTCACTTGCCGGTAGAGCTTGAGCATAGAGCATATGAGGCAATAAGGAACTTGAATTTTGATTTGAATGAAGCATATGAAAAGAGGATGCTTGATTTAAATGAGTTGGATGAATTTTGGAGGGAAGCATTTGAAAATTCTTTGAATCTATAAGGAGAAAACTAAGGCATGGCATGACAAGCTCATCCTAAGGAAGGAATTTAAAGCTGGTGATTTGGTGTTACTTTACAATTCATAACTCAAGTTATTCCCGATAAAACTCAAGTCAAGGTGGAGTGGGCCATTTGAAGTGGTTCAAACTTTTGCTCATGGAACGGTTGAAATAAAAAGGAAAGAAGGAGCTCTCAAGGTTAATGGTCATCGGCTCAAACCCAACCTTGGAGAAATCATAGAAAGGTAATGAGAGATTGTCCAACTTGTGCAACAATGAAGTCGTGCCATAGTCAAGCTAGTGACTATAAAAGAGCGCTTCTTGGGAGGCAACCCAAGTCTTTAATTTAGTTATTATTGTGTTCTTTTTGGTGTGATTTTTTTTAGTTTGATTTTGAGTAAATTAGTTGAATTAGGTTAGAATTTTAGTTAAAAATCTAAGTTTTATTTAGTTGAATAAATGGTGCTAAGGAATGAGTGAAATTGTCATCCTAACTATATTAATTTTGTGTTCGTAGGTTGTCATTGCAAATGGAGAAAAGTGATGAAGAATTGAGTAATTTTGGCTAAGTGTAAAAATTACACTTTGTAAAAATTGAGATTGATATCGCGATCTCAAACTCAAACTTCTGGAGGGCATTTTTGTTATTGAGTTCAATATCGTGATCTCAAGATTGAGATCGCAATATCAAACCCAAACTTTTGCGAAGGCATTTTTTTCACCGAGTCAAGATTGCGATCTCGAAATCGATATCGCAATCTCAACTCTCTCGAGATCGCGATATCAAAATCGAGATCGCCATCTTGACATCAGGCCAGATCGGATCTCAAAATTGAGATCGCAATCTCAAAGAGCAGATTTGTTTTTAATTATAACTCTTCTTCTTCTTTTTCTCACAAACCTTTCATCTGTTCTTCTTCTCAACTGAATATCCTCTCCCCTAATTCCTCAAATTCCTCCATAATCTTTACTCCAAATCATTTCAACCCACCTAATCACCACTAAAAATATCATCTCATTTCTCTCTAGGATCATCAAAGGAAGTATCTTTTGGAAGATTTTTGGAAAAAATTGGAACAACAAGAAGGGTTGACGTACAAGACCTTTTGGGAATTTTTCAATCCATTTTTTTGGGTAATATCTTTCTTTAACCTTGTAGTTCCAATTGCAAATTTTTTGAAGATAGTTGTCAAGTTTATGTTGATGAATGTGTGGTGGAATTGTAGTTAGCCAATTTGTAATTTTTGGCAAAAAATTGTTTGAATTTCTTGAAGAAATTTTTTTTGATTGAATTGTTCAATATTCTGAATTGTTGGCTTAGTAATTGAATTGGTTTGAATTGGGTTCAGAAATTTTGAAGTTTGTTGGAAAATTGTAAATTTGATTTTGTTGGCTATGATTCTTGCATTAGGGGTGATTATCTAGAATTGTTGATTGAATTGGACTGTTGAAATGACTTGAGGAGTTCATGATAGTGCTAAACGTAGGGCTAGAATGAGGAGAAGAGGAATTGAGTCTAGGAAGAGAAAAGTCGGAGAAGGTACTAGTGGGGAAGGGGCTCGGACCAATAGTTAGGAGGTGGTGGACATGTAGAACCGCAGTTTTCTAGTGATATGGCTCTTCAATTGTATAGGAACAATGAGAAACATGAGATCATTAGGGAGCAGAATTTTGACCTTTCAATGCATTGGGGAGCTTATGATGATGGTAGAAAACCAATTGAGGATCAAATTAGGTCGAGGCATTGGGAGGGATTCAACACTCCAATTGACTCCTGGGCTTCCCAATTAGTGAAAGAGTTTCACTATAATCTATGTGAGTTGGAGAATGGTATGGTGCGGGTACAGGGGATATTAGTGGACTTTAGCACGGATTTGATTAATGCTTACTTTAATATACCTCCTGTATCATCCAGTCAATATTTAGCATTCTTAAATGACAAGGAGAAGGACATGAATACAATTAAGGATGCCATTTGCGCTAGGCAAGTTAATTGGGTTAGGAGTGCTTCCTTCATGAATATTGAGTTAAAATTTGCATGTCAGGGACTCTCTTGGTAGCCAAATTATGGTTTTACTTTATCAACTACCGAATTTGGGGGTCCAATGCCTTGAGCTATATTCAAAGGGATAAAGTACTCCTAATTTATGCTATTATGACTGGAGTGCTGGTAAATATTGGTAGCCTTGTCAGGCAGGGGTTTTTAGACAGTAGAAGGTCCAGGCAACCTATATTTTATGCCCCTAGCTTGATTCACCATTTATGCACTTTGGCAGGTTGCCTGATTGATCCTGCGGAGCCTATGACCTATTCAAGAGAAAGGATTAATCAGGATTATATTTACCAAATGGTGCGAGAGTACAAAAGCACCACCAACAAGAACACCCTACCCAGCCACCGCCATCACCGCTTCAGACTACTTCTTTGATTCCAATGCCCCCAGGTTATATACCAAATGTTCCGGTGAATGATGAAGAGAGGAATGAATTACAAAGGTTTTGGACATACAGTCAGATGATGATGCACGCAACAACTTGACCCTGAATGGAGAAGCTTTAAGGATGACTTCATTGGGCACATGGGTTCAGCCATCACCAGCTCCGGTTCGGCACTTTGGTCCACCTCGTGGACAATACTACACATCACCTACAACTTTAGCATATCAAGAAGTATCCAGCCAAGCAGGTGCAACTTGAGGGGATCAAGATGATGACCACGAAGAAGCCCAGCCCAGTAATGCCATGGAGAGTCAAGAGGATATGGAATGAGAAGATTGATGCCACCAACTGCACTATGCACTGATGACCGTCAACCCTTGCAATTGAAGTTATTTGTGGATGAAGAACAATTTTCTTTGATTTTCATGAATTAGAACCATTACTTTTGATTACTTTTTTTTTATTTTATTTCTAGTCTTTGGATTTGGGATATTTTAATTTTCCTTCTTAGTAGATTGGCTAATGACCTTAAGCTGACGCCGAGTAGATATCTAGTGTGATGCTTTATGGATTGAATCTTTGTGGTAGTTTCTCGTTAGGATACTTGGTTTAGTTTTGGTCATGATTATTGCCGAATAAAAGTAGATGGTTAAGTGCTTAAGCTGATGCCATTTTTGCATCTGTTGATGAATTGAATTGGATGTTGATTTTTACAGGGCTTAATTGATGAGATGCATGGTATGGTTGTACATTTTTTTTAGCATTTAATTCATTTATGTTTTATTCTCCAGTTCTGTTATTTCATATTTTGATATTTTTTAGCACTCTTTGCTTTATGTAAACGTTAGATAATTTAAATTCCTCCGCCTCCAGAAGACACATCATGTATCACTCATCTGTATAACCCAGTGGACATCGTCTCCACTTCTATTTTAGGATTTAGACCTTACGTTGGTGCACGAGTACAGGTTGCAACGCTCCTATACTAATGTTGAACGGGTCCAACTCGAACCACCAACTTGAGACCCTTAGAATTGACAAAAATCTACTCTTTGGGTCCTTCAATCTGAAGGTTCGGGAACCACAAACTTTTGTGGAGTCTACGTGAGATAGATTGCATTAGTCAACCTAAACTCATGCAACATGTAGATTACCTATAGGATAGAGCCTCTCAGATCCCTAATAGGACACTAGACAGGAGAGGAAGGACAATCCTTGTGTATGCTTTTACTTTTACGGTATTCTAATTTTCTATTATTACTCTATTTATTGCTTTTTATGTCTCATGAGCCCTAGAATAAGATTCTTTGGCAATACTCTTTTTTGGGGATCAGTATCAAATTTCTACATATTACATGTCTCAGTATTTGTTATTTGTCTCAAGGTCAAAATGACGCTAAAGTTAGAGTCAATGTAGGTTCAACATATAACCCCTTACGACTCTTTTTGTCATCCATTTTACCTTTAGACCATGTTGTACAAATGTGAGTCTGTTTTTCTAAAAGCCTTGTACATTTCTAGTGCTGTATAGTTACCTCTAAAAAAAAGTGTATATCCCTAACTCTTGTTTGTATCCCATAGGACTCTTTCTTTATAAATTCATGTTCGTATGTGGGAAGTAATTACAATTATGATACATCAGATTTCATTTTAGTGAAGTTTTGATTTTTGTTACCATTTTGGATATCCCGTAGTAGGAATAAACCATCCTGTTGTCTTCGATACATAACCTAATAAGACATGCACATTTATAAATTTTGTATCATCCAAAAGGGTGGTGTACAAGGTAAAGACCCAAATCTAGGATCTCTTAAAAATCAAGCAGTATGAGGGCACAAATCCAATACTTGTTTAATTTACTAGAATATAAGGTTAGATAATCATCATTTGCCCATCTTAACACAGTAAAATCCCCAAGCATGTGGACACTAAATTCAATAATTAAATCAAATGAGTGTGTACTCCTTCTAAAACGAATAACCAAGGCCAAAATTTGATTGCAAGTTACTTATAGGCTAAGTAAATTGCAAAATAGTTCGAGGTAATCGAGCGAAGGTCCTGATCCATTTGAACAAAAGTTCCCATAGACTTCATGCCCAATGAATGAATCAGTGGTCGTTATAGAATATACATAATACATGATGTGTCTTAATTCGTTTGACCGAATTCCCTATTCTTGTTCATGAGCTATTTGAAATACCTATTAAACTAGATGTCCCAGTAAGACAATCTACAAGTGCTATAGCAAATGAGGTTAAAGTACGCCTGAAGTGTGGTCGACCTCTTGGTTCCAAAGATAAAAATTCTCGAAAGAAAAGAGGATCAATTGATCAAAATGTTCTACTAAAGGAGTCGAACATTAATACATAATTTCAAGAGATCACTAGTGACAAAATTCAAACTCTTGAAGAGCAAATCCTAACTATCGAAGAGCATGTAAATCAAACTTCTATAAATTTTGTCACTACGAGGAAATATTGGGACCCAGAAACAATTGTTGATAATACTTTTGCATATAATGTAGCACTTGAAACTACGAAAGAAATGGAAGGTCTTGAACCAAAATCTATTGAGGAATGTCTGCATAGAAATGATTGGCCAAAATAGAAAAATGTGATTCAATCCCAAATTGAAGTCACTTGCTAAACGCAAAGTTTTTGGATCTGTAGTTTGAACACCTGAATGTGTAAAATCCGTTGGATATAAATGGGTTTTCGTGCAAAAATGAAATAAGAAAAATGAAATTATGAGATACAAAGCACGACTTGTAGGGATTTTCTCAAAGGTCAGGTCTTGATTATGATGATACATATTCACCTGGAGTAGATACAATCACATTCTGATATCTTGTGAGCCTGGTAGTACATGAAAAGTTTGATATGCGATTAATGGATGTAGTCACTTCTTATCTATATGGAATATTGGACATTGATATTTACATGAACATCCCTGAAAGGTTTAAATTACCTAAAGCATGTGATTCAAATTCTTGAGGAATTTACTCCATCAAATTGCAAAGATCTTTGTATGGCTTAAAGCAATTTGGACGAATGTGGTACAATCATCTCAGTGAAAGTTTGATTAAAGAAGGCTATACAAATGATCCGATATGTCCATGTGTTTTTATCAAGAAAAATTGACTGAATTTTGTGATCATTGCTGTTTATATCGATGATTTGAATCTTATTGGAACTCCTAAAGATATTTCAAAATTAGTTGAATATATAAAAAGAGAATTTAAGATCAAGGATTTTGGAAAAATGAAATTTTGCCTTGGTTTACAAATTGAACATCTGAAAGATGGGATATTTATTCATCAATCAAATTATACTGCTAAAGTTTTAAAGCGGTTCTATATGCATAAAGCACATCCATTGAGTACTCCAATGGTCGTCCGATCACTTGATATTGACAAAGATCCTTTCCGACCGCGAGAAACAATTGAAGAACTACTTGGTCATGAAGTACCATATCTCAATGCAATAAGGGCACTTATGTATCTTGCTAATTATACAAAACTTGATATATCATTCGCTATGAATTTATTTGCAAGATTTAGTTATTCTCCTAGACGACGACATTAGAATGGAGTCAAACATATTTTTCAATATCTCCAAGGAACACCTAATCTCTTGGCTTGTTCTATTCTAATAAATCTTCTCCAGAATTAATTGGATATGCAGATGCTAGATATTTATCTAATCCGCATAAAGCACGATCTCAAACTGGATATTTATTCACACGTGGTGGTACTGCTATATCATGGCGTTCTACAAAGCAATCTATAACTGTAACTCTTCAAATCATGCTGAGGTTATAGCAATTTATGAAGCAAGTCGAGAATGTGTCTGGCTAAGGTCAATTACTCACTATATCTGAAAGAATTGTGGGTTATCCTCAAAGGAAGAAATTCCTACAGTATTGTTCGAAGACAATGCTACCTACATTGCTCAATTAAAGGGAAGATATATAAAGGGAGATAGAACTAAGCATATTTTACCAAAAATCTTCTTTACACAAGATCTTCAAAAGAATGATGAAATTGATGTGCAGCAAATCTACTCAAATAAAAATTTGGCAGATTTATTTACCAAGGCACTACCAACTACTACATTTGAAAAGTTAGTCAAAAGAAGCTTGGAATATGTCGGTTTAAAGATCTCAATAAAAGTTCTCAACAAGGGGAGTAAGGACATTTTTAAACATTTTGAAAAGTGTACTCTTTTTCCTTCACTAGGTTTTTTCTCATTGGATTTTTTACCTAGTAAGGTTTTTTAACGAGACTTATTCTCTGTGTAATGGACATCCAAGGGGTAGTGTTATGAAGTCTTATGAATTCTAGAAATATGGATGTTCATTCATCCCCTAAACACATTGGTTAATGTGATACTCAACCCTTTGAATTTTGTGAAGGCTTATTGATTCCCGTGAAAGCTTGTCGATTCCCTTGATTCATGTTTCATATTTATGAATTTCCTATCTTGTAACCCTATAAATAGGGGCCTTTGGTACCTCATTTGGTATGACCTAATAGAAAGCGGAAACATTTGACAGTTCTCTAATATTTCTCTACTTTTCTACACTTACTATATTTCTACTTCAGTTAATAACTAAGTTTAATAATTTTGATTAGTTTCATAATATGGTATGAGGGGAAAGAATGAGAATTAATGTTAATAATACTCATAAATATTATTTGATTAATCACTATGAAAATCATTCTATGAGAATGAAAGTGTTAAAAAATATCCATTTTCATTCCTTACTTGTGACATGAGTTTCATATTTATTAACGTATTAACATAATAAAATTCATTCATTATTCAAACCAAACAAGTAAAATAAAAATATCATAAATCCATATCGATAGTGGGTTTTATAATTCCCATACTTATTTCGATTCTTGAATGCGTGAACCAAACACCTCCTATATATAATTCCTGCAAGTGTTGTTGATAACAAGATTTGTCTATTATTCAATTCCTTGATATTTTTACACTCCATTAAATTTTATTGCTTGGATTTTCTTAGTTCCTTTCTACTTTCACCATGTGTTATACCTAAAAGATGATTAGCTCCCAAGGACCCAACCATTCTACTATTATTTATATGAAATGAATTTAACAGCATTCCACATATAAATTATCAAAGCTGTCTGAATATCCTACTCAACTTTGTTTGCACAGTTACAAGGGAGAATCACAATACCAAATTTTGGATATGTCGTGATTCTAGCGATCTCGAAAGAAAAGAGTAAATCTCTTTCCAAGCCAAACATACAAGTTGGGTATGTTTGTGAATGGTTTGGACTGTAGGAACAATTTGAAATGAATGTATTTGAAATAATTGTATTTAAAATGACTACGTAATCTCACTAGATTATTCAAAAATGTTAAGAAATTTAGTACATAATTTTTATATCCATCTACAAGTGAGAGATATATTTTAGTAGTTAAAATGAGTGAATTTTAAGTTTACTTAAATTTCATGTCATTTCAAATCCATCAATTTTAAATATACTCGTTTAAAATCATTCGTACAATTCAAACCTACCTATCCAAAACAGAGCCTAGGTCAATTTGATATTCAATCACTGTAACCATTAAAATTGTAGTTACAAAATTCTCAATCAAATTCCTTAACTTATTAAATGATATAGAAAAAGATAAAGATTTGAAATCCAATTAATCCAATTCCCTTATCCAAACGAACACCTAATTTGGCTTTTACTTGGATTCCGCCTCTATCAGATCAAATATGGATTAGCCTTTTAAACGATCAATGTTTTAAACTTTTTTTTTTTTTTTTGGCTAATATTGAGAATTTGCAATTTGGACATCTATGACATAATGACATCAACATCGTATAACTCATTCCAAAGTATGAAAATTGAAGAAGTTTTATACTACATCCATCTTAATATATTTGTCATCTTTGACTTTTTTTAGTCAACGAAACAAGTTTTCAAATTTCAATCTTTTGTAAATTTTTAAATTTTTTTTATAAATGTTAACTTTCATGTCATAATACTTTATATAAATTTCACTTTTGTTAAAGAAATTTCATAAAAAATCAAATAAATCTATATGAATTATTAATTATAAAATTAATTTGATTGACTTGAAAAATCAAACTATGACACAATAAATAAGATAGACGGAGTAAGATAAATTAGCTTAATGGTCCCATTTGTGGGTTGCACGATCTAAACAAGAGCTAATATCATTTTCTTATATGCATCACTTAATTCATGTAGCTGTAATTCAGACCATGGTCTGTAAATGAAAATATAGACAGAGTCCACATAAGACTTTCCCAAAGCTCAAGTGCTTTGAGTCAGTGTTTTGAAAATCGGACCGGACCGACCGGTTCGATCGGTCGAACCGCGAACTGAAAGAACCACCGGTCAGGTCCAACTATATATCCGGTCTGTCCAAAAAATAGGACAGAACCGATAAAAAATCAGAAATCGGTAAAAATTGGGAACCGGTAAAAAATCGATTTTTTAAATTTCAGAATAAAAAATGATTTAAATAAAAAGAAAAATTAAAAAATCGTGAAATAAACTCCAAAATGGCAAAACAATGAACACACCAAAATCTAAACTATTAAGTTATTATTTTTTTCATCTTTTTTTATACTTATTTTTGTATAAATTTCACTTTTCTTATTACAAATTTGATTAGTATTTTTGGGTGTTAGGATTATAATTCTCCAAAAATAGTGTTTCACTTCTATTTTTATTTTTATATAAATATATTTTAGGTCATTTTAAATTATATCACATTTTGGTAAAAAAAAACCTAAATTAGTGAACCGACCGGTTCGACCGGTTGAACCGCGAACCGGACAGGCCACCGGTTCAATGGCCGGTCCGATTTTCAAAACATTGCTTGGAGTCATTGCTTGAACACTGTTTGTCAATAGCAAATTTTGGATCCTACAATAGTCAATCATCCTCCGTTCTCCCTCCCCCACTCTATCCCTCCCTTTCCCTGTCCACCAACACTAACACATCTCTCTTCCTTCTCCTCTTTCTCTCTTTCTTCTCCCTTCCAGGCCAAAGCCGAAGGAGAAATTCCCTGTGCTTTTAATAATTAATTCCTTACTCTTTCCTTTTTTAGATCCAAAAAACGCGATAAATATTTTGAGAAAATTTAATTGGAAAAAAAGTTAGATCATACGACTAAATGTGTTTATAGATTAAACATTATGGATCTTGAAATGAAGTGATGGAAGTTGTTTGATTGGGGATAGTGCAGAAATGAAAATATCAAAGATTTTTTAGATTCATGTAATTTTTTATTGATATTTTAAAAAGACAAGGATTATGTCAATGGTTCTTATAATTTTTCTGAATTTTACTAATGTTGACCGATTTTTTATCAATTTTGATTCTATTATATAATTAGATTGATACCATGACCAATTCCTTATTTAACCAATCAAACCGATCAATCTACTCCAAATTTTAATGCACTACATTAAAACATGAAATAAAAAATGATCAATGTTTACTTTTTTTTTGGATAATATACTATCCATCTTATCAACTTTTACATGATCAGATAATGCAAGAAAATTAGTCTCCCATGCTTTTGGGAGAAAGAATATGAATGGTTATTGTAGCCCCTGAAAATTATATTTAAACAAAAATGATTAACACTTCCGTTTATGTTTGAAGTTGAATAGTTGAGAAAACTTAAAATTTTAAAGCTAGTGTGGTGATATTTTTCTAAGTGTAAATTTTATATGATTAATTTTATATTTATTTCTCTCAAAGTTTGGCTATAGTATCAAGCAAATCTTGTTGATAGATTAAATAACAAATAACTCCTTGAATGTCGAAAAACTTAAACAAATTCCACCTAGGATTTGGCCATTTTTACCAAAAAAAAAAAGTTAACTAAATAAAGATACCTCCCTGAATATGCAAATTTTTTAACAAATGTCCCTTAAAGTTTGAATTTATTGTCAAATAAACCTTGTGGTTTTGCCTAAAGTTTGGGATTTTAGGAGTTCACTTTCTATTGAGTTAATACTTTGAGAGATGGATATTTTGTTTAACTTAGAAGAATTTTTTCTTATGTAATATCACACTTGATTGCGTACTTTATAAACAATTGTTTCTCTTAATTAGATAAAAGGCTTTTTAGACGAAAGAAGTGTATTTTGGGATTTGAAGCTTATTTTCTGTTGATGTCAACATATTTCATCCTAGCATGAAATTTTGCTTTCTATGAATTAAGTTTATTTTCCATAGAAAGATATTTTGTTGAGTTTGAATAAATTTTCTCTATATAATTTTCACACATGAAAGTCTTGTATATAAATAATTTTCCTTTTTATTTGGATAAAAAGGTAAGGCATTTCCGAACTTTGAAGAAAACTAATTGTTATAAGTATGAGGTTTTTTTTTTGTTTTTTTTTTGTTTTGGGTAATATGGTCCAACCCCAGGTTGGTATTTGTTAAGATATTTGGATATTCAGAGGTATTTGTTATTCGGTAGAACCATAAATTTTGTTCAAAAATATAGTCAAATCTCGAGGGAAATTACTTAAAATGTTCATACATTTAAGGGATATTTGTTATTTTGCCAAATTACGGAGTTTATTTGTTAATATGACCAAATTTCAAGAGAAGTAAATATAATCAACCAAAATTTATATTGAATGGTGCACATATTTGGGTTAATAACAGTTTACTTCTAAATTATGTGTAACAAAGTGTTAAGAATTTCAAACAAACGTTATTTATACATTCACAATTTCAACTTCATCAAGAAAATATTAGTTAAATGACTTTACTGTACCTTAGAACTACTTTTTGATTTTTATATAATTATTTTTTATATATTCTTTGTTAAATTCTCGATAACTAGAGTCCATTGATTGTTACTTCTAACTTTAGTGTTATTCATAATGATAATGCTCACCAAAGTGGGCTTCTTGGTAAAATTTTCTACCTAAAATTTTTGTTTAAGACTCTTTTATAAGAAAATTTTATTATTTTGGAAATCTTTAGGTATTTTATATTTATAGTTTGGATTAAATTTGTACAAATTGTAATTGTCGAATAGAATTTTAATAATGACTTTCTCATATTTCTCACTCAGATATAGATGTTCATTGACTGGTTTGTTGATGAACAAGCAAACATTGACCAATTCATTTACATAGGGAAAAAAGGGTTATTTAATTCTAAATAACAAAATGATAGTTGTAGTTAAAAAAATTAAAAAAAATAAAAACACAGAACTGTCCAATATTTGCTAAGGGTCAAAATTCAAAGTTGGGTGAGCAAATTAACGAATGTTGAAATATGAGGGGAAAAAAAAAAAAAAAAATCTAGGTTGAATGGAAACACCCAAGGGACGAGACATGTTTCAAGTAAAAAGTCGAGGATTAAATTGACAGTAGTACTAAACATATGAAATATGAAATTTTAGAATCCATATTGGAAACTCTCAAAATGCTCCAGAAAAAAAGAAAAGAAGATGAGGTTTAAGCTTTAGTTACTAGGGTTTAACAGTTCCCCATCTCCACTGAGTGTCCATTTTCAGAATAACCTTCAAACGATGAAACATTTTCTTCCTTCTTCATCAAGACCATCATGGTTGATTAGTTCATTAACTCCTCACAGATCTCTCTGTTCTTCTCCTACTTTCGCTCCAGAACCTGAAAATCCCCAAATTTACCTTTCAGATTCTCAGGGTTCAAGAATTCCTGATCTAGATCACTTCATTTAAAACTCCTGAATTTTCTGCCAATATCCCAACCTTTACTAACCTTAATGAAAATTCAGTTTTTAGCCAAACCCATGTTGTAGAATCCCTTTTAAGCCACAGGAATGACCCTGATTCTGCTTTCAATTACTTCATGTGGGCTGAGAATCAGCGTGGTTTTTTGCGCGGTATTTCTGATCCTTACTGTGTTTTGCTTCATATTTTGGTGAGTTCTCCGAATCATTATGGTTTAGCTAGGAAATTACTTAATAGTTATGTCTCTAGTGATTCTAGTCCTTCAGGTATTCTTCTGTTTGATCATCTGTTTAGTTGTTCGGAAAGATTTCATTTTTCGTTGAATTCAGAGGTGTTCAATTATTTGTTGAATAGTTATGTCAGAGCTGGTCGATATAGAGATGCTATTGATTGCTTTAATGCAATGGTTTTGCGAAATATAATGCTGAATGTCACGGTTGTAAATATTACTTTGAGTGCTTTGGTTAGGAGGAATATGATTTCAGACGTAGCGCGCAAATTGTACGATGATATAGTGTCGAGAGGGATTAGTTGTGATTGTGCTACTGTGCATGTGATTATGCGCGCTTGTTTGAAAGAAGGGAAGGTGGATGAGGCAGAGGAGTGTTTCTCTGAAGCAAAGACCCGGGCCATTGTGCTTGATACAGCGGTTTACAGTACTGCTATTCATGTTGCTTGTAGTAAATTAAATGCGGATAATGCATGTGAGTTGTTAGAAGAGATGAAAACGAAGGGGTGGGTTCCTTCTGAGGGTACATTTACGAATGTGATATGCGCTTGCATGAAGCAGAGGAATATGATTGAAGCCTTGAGGATGAAGGATGAGATGATTAGATGTGGGCATTCGATGAATTTAGTGGTTGCAACAAGCTTGATGAAAGGATATTATCTGCAGGGAAATCTAAGCGCTGCTTTGGATTTATTTAACAAGATAGTTGAGGATGGCCTTATTCCCAACAAGGTCACCTACGCTGTCCTGATAGAAGGCTAGCTTCAGGCATGGGAATATGGAAAAGGCATCTGAGTTGTATACCAGGATGAAACTTGCAGGAATCCAGCCTACTGTGTATATTGTTAATTCTTTAATAAGAGGGTTTCTAAATGCAGGCTTGTTAGATAAAGCAACTAACCAGTTTGATGAGGCAGTTGATGCTGGTTTTGCAAATGTTTTCACATACAATAGCCTCATGTCATGGTTTTCTAAAGGGGGTAAGGTTAACGAGGCTCGCATCATATGGGATAAGATGGTCAACAAGGGCATTGAACCATCTGCAGTTTCATATAACAATATGATTCTTGGAAATTGCAGACAGGGGAACATGGATGCTGCATGGAGTTTATTGTCTGAAATGATGGAAAAGAATCTCAAAGCTAATGTAGTAACTTATAGCATTCTAATAGATGGGTATTTCAAGAAAGGTGAGGAAAACCAAGCACTTGGGATATTTGACCAAATGGTGGTCTCTGGTGTTGCCCCTACTGACGTCACAGTCTACAATACGGTAATCAATGGTTTGTGTAAAGCTGGCAGGACATCCGAGGCAAAAAGTATGCTGAATAAGCTGGTGGAGAAGGGTCTTACTTCTCTTCCCATGGCATATAATAGCATTATAGATGGCTTTGTGAAGGAAGGTTCCATGAACTCTGCACTTGCTGTGTACACAGAGATGTGTGAAAGTGGGATCTCACAGAATGTCATCACATACACCAGTTTAATTGATGGCTTTTGCAAAAGTAATAATATTGACCTCGCTCTAAAACTGCGCAGTGAGATGAGAAGCAAAGGTATTCAATTGGATATTACTACATATAGTGCCCTAATAGATGGCTTCTGCAAAAAAAGAGACATGGTTAGTGCATGCGAACTTTTTGATGAGCTTTATGAAGATGGTCTATTTCCTAATTCAGTTGTCTATAATAGCATGATTAGTGGCTTCAGAGACATAAGTAACATGGAAGCAGCACTTGGCTTGCATAAAAGAATGATCAGTGAGGGAATCCCATGTGATTTGGCAACGTACACCACATTGATCGATGGTCTTTTGAAAGACGGGAAATTACTTCTTGCATCAGATCTGTACATCGAGATGCTTGCCAAAGATATCGTTCCTGATGCAGTGACTTACTTTGTTCTCGTGCATGGTCTGTGTAATAAAGGACAGGTGGAGAATGCAAGAACAATCTTGGATGATATGTACAGTAAGAATATGACTCCTAATGTTCTTATTTATAATACATTAATTGCTGGATACTTCAAGGAGGGGAATTTACAAGAGGCATTTAGGCTGCATGATGAGATGCTTGATAGAGGTCTGACTCCCGATGACACAACTTACGACATACTTGTAACTGGAAAATACAAAGGAGACAGTTTGCCTCTTGCTGTTTCAAGTGTCTCAACTTGAAAGGGATTGCTTTTGTCGGAGTAGTTTCTCCTTCTGCTTCTGTAAGGGACACAAATGGCTCTTCTCCTATTGACAATCTTGGAGACCCTCAGAATTGTCTGCAAGGTAATGTAAATGTTTTCTATTATATGTGTTTTTGGGCATAGCAATTTGGGCACTTCGCTTTATCTTCTGACTTCTCAATTGTTATCGTTTTCGGTTGAGCACTTTGTATGCCCAAGCCCTGCTACATCAGCAAAATAAAACTCCTTTAGGACTTTAGAGTACTTGTTCATACCACATACTCCAGTCTTGATACTTTTCCTCGGCAATTTCCATTATTGGTTTGATTATGGTTCGACAAAATCAGATGGCTGCTATTTCTGAGTTGATGGGTATCTTGGTTTTATTCTTAGGAAATGTGTTGTTTGTTTGGGTACTGTTGTACAACCTAAAGCTAAATTTGACTTCCTAATTTGTTAGTGGAATAGTATGCCATTGAAGTGGAGTTAACCGTTACATGTAAAATCCCTAATGTGTAGTATAAGCTGTATACAATTATGTAGTTACATAAAAGAGCAGGTTAAGTTAAAGGATTCTTAGAATTGTTAGTGTCGAGATTTGCTGCTTTTTGTCGCAGATCATAGAAAATTTTCAGAATCCAAATTAAAGATACTTTCTGAATATCCTGAAGGTGTCTTCAATTTCATGAATTTGGTGGCATAGAATTGGAAGGAAGCCCCAAAACACGCGTTTTGGAATCATAACAACACCCCGGGCCCCCCTCTCAAAAAAAAAAAAAACCCACGCAAGGCATTGCCTCATCTTTGTTCTCTCTCCTCTATCTCGCTCTTTTTCCTTCCAAGTTCTAATCCTATTATTTGCCCGCCACTATCCGCCTCCAGTCAAGACAGATTTGGCCATATAACCCCTTTATCACTACCGCATTTTCCTTGATGTAACCTACTACCGTTGATTCCACTGAGAAGAATTTAATTTTCTTCCCCTATTATGGCTACAGTTTTTGGTTTGTACAAGATCTGTGCATGAATTTCCTGTTGATCAAAAAAGCATGTTTTGTTTTGTTTTGTTTTTTTCCTTTTATGTAATGAAATTGATTCTAATCGTCGTTTCGTCTTATAGATATATTTTGCTTTTGTGTATTTTGGTATCCTATGTGTGGTTTTATTATATATTGAAATCAAATTCTGCTTCATTTACCAAAACAAAACTAGGTTTTTTTACAACTCTTTTGGTTTCTGCATTCGAGAGTAGTTCCTTCTTTCCTTGATTGCTTGTTTGTAATTAAGATCTGTTGCAATAGAGATTTGTCCCGGTAAGATTTGTTTCATTTTTTGCCTCAATGTTCTTGCCTTCTTCGGTATTTCTGATGTTGGTGGTGGTGATTGTGGCTTGATTTCCTTGCAATCAATTTCAAAAAATTGAACTCTTAACATCTGTTTGCTTCTATATTTCTATGTTTTTGTGTTTCCTTTTTCAATCCCTGATCACACTCTTTTTCTTTTTTTCCTTTGACAGCATTACTTACCTCATCTTGATTGCTTGTTTTCACAGCCTCTTCCTTCCTATGTGGTGTTCCCTACTAGTGCTAACACCATTTTATGTATTTGATATGTGTTTATTCAAGAAGGGATTCCTTTCTACTGGCTAAGAGTGTGTAGAATTGGGAGTAACCTGAAGATGGTGAGTGCTAATGCTGTTTCTTCCACAAATTGCTGCCATATAGCTTTTTCTCATGTATTCTTAAGTTATTTCATTTTCTAAATGTATATTCAACTTAATTAAATTATTTCTGCAGAAATAACTCAATTTCCTGACTTAAAAATCAAATACATGACCAATATCAAAGTGGTAGTAACTTTGCCTTGACTAGATTAAATGTAGTTATTTTTTACTGGAATTGTTGTCCAATTTCATGGACCTTTTCTCATTTTTAGTTGTTATGTATAACGTTAGAGCACTGTTGCAATCTTCTGAAAAATGTGCATTTTTTTATGCTTTTCTTTTCAACGTTTTTTGTTTTTTTTTTTGGTTGGTTAATTTTCTTCTTGGCAGTAAGCAAACCATTCAGTTCACTTGTGATCTTTTCCATTACCGCATTGATGTTTTTTTTGGTTCAAAATGCTTAAGGATGTCTAGCACATGGTACAAAGCCTTTCGAATTGTTCAATGGTCAGTTGCAATCTAACAGGAGATTGTTTCACCTTGTGCCTCTTCTTCTGTAATCCAAAGTTGTGATTGTGGAAATGGTCAATTGTTAGAAAATCTCATGTTTTTGGTTGTTTGTCCCAGTTAACTATTCTTCTGTAATCCAAAATTCAAACTTATGTTTGTATATAAATACGATTTTGGCTCATATGCAAAAAGTTTACTAATGCTGTTTATGAATCAATGTTGATTTTTTCCCCCTTTGCTATTTGTCTTTTCTATGTCCATTGTTGATTCTGTTGTTTTGCTGTTACTTTTATTTTGTTCTAATTCAGCTGCTACATCCTCTGAACTATTACTTTTGATTTCTTTAGCATTCATATAACTGCTCACTTCTCAGGCACAGGCTAATACTATTCTTGACATGTAATCTTCCCCTGGCATGCCTTAAGAAACATTCAGATTGCAGTCCTTTTAAGGTTGGACATTAATTGAATTGTTAGAACAACACGTTTTCATTTTCTTGGCTATGTACTAATTATCTTATACTTGTAGAAGTCCTATTTGTGCCTAGTTTTGTTATGACTAGTTTTACTTCAGTCCCAATGACCAAATGGACTTGATGAAATTGGATTATGCTAGAATCCCGTCTTGATTCTTCTTGCTGTGTCAGGTGGCATGCACTGTTAATTCAGCAATGCACGAGGAGAAAATACTAGAGAGAAACCATTCTTCTCTCTGCTTGTGAAAGGAGAAAATGCTAGGGAGAAAAGAGTCTTCACTGTGCTTGACAAAGAAAATGATGGGAGTGACAATCATGACAATTGCTTTAACCAACAAGAAAAGAAAGGGATCTGACGCCAGAGCAAGTTCAGTTTCTGTGGAAAAGTTTTGAGGTGGAAATCAAGCTTGAACCAAAGAGAAGTCCAACTTGCTAAAGAACTTGCCGTTTGGTTTTGAAACCGAAAAGCCCCGTACAAGACTAAACAACACAAGAATATGAATGTTTGAAAGCAAGTTATGATAAACTGAAGGCTGATTATGATGTTCTCCTCGAACAGAATGAGAGTTTGGAAAATGAGGCATCCTTTGTCACAACTTCAACTAAAGGTGCTCCATTTACTACTAGTTTATTCTATAATGTTGTAGCATTTCATTTTGAGCAAAGTGTACCAATAGTCATCAAATTATTATATTGTTGCATACAAGATTATTGAACTACTTATTTTGTAAATTTGATCAATAAATTACTTTAAGTGTGTGTTTGGAGTCACTTTTATTTTCATGTAAGATAGTTCAGTGATCAAATTTGTAGACAGAATAACTATAGAAACACACTTAGGCTACGTTTGGTTCATTAGCATAAGAATCGAATTAGAATCATAACCTTGTAATATTGTAAATTTATGAATTGTAATTCCAAAAAGTTAGAATCCCTTTGTTTGACAAAAGTGTAAAATTGACATGAATTTGATATTTTTGAATTTCAAATCTTTTGTTTGGATGAGGAAGAAGAATTAAAATTGCTTATATTTAGAATTGTTAATTCCTTTAAAACAAAAATATTAATTACATAACAAAGCTTTTAGTTACCAAATTGAATTTATATGCATTACTACTAAAGACATGTCATTTCCGTGATTGTAGTTTTTATTACTTGTGTTTTTTATCATTGATTTGAATTGATAATTTTATCTGAACAAACAAATACAATAGATTGAATGTTAGATAATGCCATTAAAGGATGAATAGATAAGGATTAATTACAATTTTATATCTACGTGATTATTCTTAATTTATTTGTCGCACTTTAACAATAGAAAATTTGACAACGAGAATCTCATTTAAGGTATGCTAATCATCGAGTTTCACCTTTATATATATAGCGAGAAAATTTAAGTAGAAAAGAAGAGAAATTAAGGGAAATGGGAGGGAAAAAAAAATTAGAGAAAAGACAGCCTCATTTGGTTGGCAAGGATTTTGGATGGGAAAGTAATTTTTTTTCCAAAATTTAAATTTTAGTGTTTGGTGCATTTTTGACTTATTGGGAAGGTAAAAACTTTTCTCAAAATAAGGAAAGTGGATGTAGAACACTGGGATTCTAATTTCTAAAATTTCATTAGTATTATGATTACATTCCTTAGGAATTTAATCTCAAATTATGTTTCTGACTCTTTAACCCTCTTCCCTCTCTCCTCCAACTTTTTTGTGATTCCAATAGTGGGATATAATCAATCTACATTCAAAATCTTATCTTCTCAACATCCAACACTCTTTCTTATCCAACCCAATTATGACTTCTCAAATTAGAATATTACCTTTTAATTCTACAATTTAATTTTTTATATATTCATATTTAGTCATCTTTTGTTTGATTCTGATGTCCCTTTTTATTTTCTTCAGATTAATTATTTGATTGTTTAATCTTTAATTTTAATTTATTGGCTCTAAATTAGTATTGAAAAATATGTTAGAATGATATTGATCTACGAGCTTTAGTTTAATTTGTTGAAGGAGGTTAATTTATGATTCGATAAATATATAAAAAAAAAAAAAAATAGTTCAATTAGTGGTATATTTCAAACTTCTCATTTATTGTATCACTACTAAGTTATTTTTTGCAAAGAGAAAGAGAAAAATGATCTGAAACTTTAAATCTTGATATACTATTAGTTTCACTTAAATTATTGAATCATTATTTAAGTATTTTTTATTCACTTTTATCATTTATTCATGCATATTAATTGAAACTTTTTGTCTTTTTGAATTATTATAAGCAAAAACAAACAAACAAAAAAAGAATATTTATTTTTTATTCGAAATAATACTAGTATTATAATGAACATAAGACAAATAAAATTTTATCTAGATATTATGCTTGTAAGAATATTTTTGGGAATCTTATGAAAATCTTGAATAGAATTCGTATAATTTATTTTGAACCAATTATTAGAATATGAATTCTTACAATTTTTTGTACCAATTATTAAAATATGACTTTAAATCCTTAAATTTCTAACAACATAATAAAATAATCTTTTTTCTACGAAATCGCAATCCGAGTAATCAGATTTGTGATTAATTTTATTTTTCTACCAACCAAACTAGGCCAAAGAACTATTTCACTTTTAGAAACTGCAAGGAACTTGCAATGTTTCCACGACAGTTACGATGGATGCCTGAAATTCTTGGAAGCTCTCATGTGATACATCTTGAAGAATTAAAAAGAATTACGTAATTGGAAAAGAAAAATGTTGCCCAAGGACAATATTTAGCATTACTACGAATATCAGTGTAAACTAGCAATTAGTTGTCCAATATAATCGTATCTGAACAAATTTTGAAAAAGAATTATATTTCTTGTCTAAGTATAATAATACAAGAAATTCTCTTAAATAGACTACCCTATGAAACAAATAAGGAATGTCTTGCTAATCAAGATCTATAATTAAGGAATAGAATATATACTTAACAAATATATACAACTAAATATATTCTTAACATATACCAATATATTAAAAGGTAAATATATAAATATGTTAACATCCCCCCGCAAACTCAAGGCGGTTGAACGCAAACCAACTGGAGTTTGGAACAAAGAGTATGAAAACGGCCAGGTGGATGAGCCTTAGTGAAGATATCAGCAGTCTGATCAGGGGAAGAGACAGATTGTAACTGAAGAGTACCATGAACTAGTTGTCCGCGAAGTTGCCATAAACTGACTGATGACATGAACAGCATAAGCAATGTCAGGGCGAGTGACAGTAAGATAGACTAAATTACCCACGAACTGACGATATAAAGTAGGATCAGAGAGATGAGATCCATCAGTAGGAGTAAAATGAGCATTAGCTTCAGTAGGAGTTGAGGCAATGGTATGATCTGTGAGGCCGACACGAGCAAGAAGATCAGAAACATACTTAGCTTAAGTGAGGAAGTAACCATCAGAGTTGGACGAAACCTCAAGGCCAAGAAAATAACTCAAAAGACCCAAATATTTCATCTCAAAATGCTGATGACGATGATTTGGTTGAGATCAGTGATGCCAGCAATATCATCGCCGGTTATAATCATGTCATCCACATACAATAATAAAAGAATAGTACCATGATCAGATACTCGACAAAATAGAGCTGAATCATAAGGATTGGAAGTAAACTCAAGCTGACAAATGGTAGAACTAAACTTGGAGAACCAAGCTCGAGCAAGCTTGTTTAAGACCATAGAGAGCTCGACGAAGTTTGCAAACTTTGTTCAGCGGATGAGAATAACCAGAAGGTGGTTTCATGTAGACATCTTCAATCAGATCACCATTAAGAAAAGCATTCTTGACATCCAACTGGGAAAGGGACCATCTGCCAGAAGCAGCAACACCAAGTAAACTACGAACGAAAGTAAGACGTGCAACAGGAGCAAAGGTTTCTTCATAATCGATGCCGTGTTCCTGAGCAAATCCTTTTGCAACTAAACGAGTTTTGTATCGCTCAATAGTTCCATCCGAATGAGTCTTAATTTTATAGACCCATTTACAACCAATAAGTTTCTTATGCAGATTTTTCAGGAGGTAGGTCGACTAGATCCCAAGTGTGCATTTTATCAAGTACTTGCAACTCATGTAACATAGCTTCTTGCCAAATGGGATTAGAACTAACTTCTCGGTAAGAAATGGGTTTGTGTAAAGATAAAATAGTAAAAAAATAATGAAAGTCACGAAGTCGATAAGGAATATCTCTTACACGATTAGATCGACGAAGAGTAGGTGGAAGAGGAGATGAAGGAGACAATTCTGGAGACACAGCCGGGGCAGGATCACCGTCAGGAGCACGATCTTGAGAGCCACGGAAGTCATCGAAAGGAGATTCAGAGGTGGAGTCAACTGGAGAATCTACAGCATGCTTATCAGGAAAAAAGATCAAATGAGGGATTAGTAAAGAAGGGTTGAGAGAAACTAAGGGGAAGATGAAACTTGGACATGGAAGAGAACATTTGATGCTCCCAAAAGACTACATGACGAGATATGCGAAGCCTGCGAGACTGGGGATCCCAACATCGATAGCCTTTATGTTCAATGCCATACCCTAAGAAACAACAGAGGCGAGCATGAGATTCTAACTTGCTGTGCTCATGGGGTTGAAGAAGAACAAAACAAGCGCAACCAAAAACTTTGAGTGATGTATAATCAGGAAGGGATTTAAAGAGACGTTCATATGGAGTCTGATTATTAATGGCAGAGGAAGGAATCCTATTAATAGTGTAGATAGCAGTAAGTGCCGCTTCATCCCAAAACCTCCCAGGACAAGAAGATGAAATTAGTAGAGCACGAGTAGTGTCGAGGATATGCCTATGTTTACGTTCAGCGCGACCATTATGTTGAGAAGTACCTGGACAAGATCTATGAATAACAGTACCATTTTGATGAAAAAAGTCTAAGGACTTTTCTTTATATTTCATGGCATTATCTGTACGAAAAACTTTGATGATACTAGAGAATTGAGTCTGAATCATAGTGGCAAAATCACGATAAATTTTAGATAAGTCAGATTTATGATTCATAAGATAAATCCACAGTGTATCGTGAATAGTCATCAACAAAAATAATAAAATATTTGGAACCACCCATAGTTGGTGTAGGGGAAGGTCCCCAAATATCATAGTGGACAAGATCAAATGGTGCAGTAGCAACAGAATCACTTTTATTAAAAGGTAAAGCATGATGTTTTGCAAGTTGACAAGAAACACATTCAAAATGTTCATTCTTAACAAAACCTAGACTTCCCTGAGAAACTAAAGTTTTTAAACGACCAATGGAAACA
The DNA here is from genome assembly GCA_025175665.1 of Cinchona pubescens. Lineage (NCBI taxonomy): Eukaryota > Viridiplantae > Streptophyta > Magnoliopsida > Gentianales > Rubiaceae > Cinchona > Cinchona pubescens. The sequence continues at coordinate 1,567,143 of JANKKI010000291.1, forward strand.
TGACCAAGGCGGGAGTGCCATAAATCAAGTGATGATGTGTCATAGCAGAACATGAGGTAGAAAATAAATGAGGCAGAAGCCGAAGGTGAATCAACTCAAATAGACGACCAACTTTACGGCCTATCCCAAGAATCTGCCCCGTCTGGGGATCCTGCACAGAACATCCAAACGGTGTAAAGAATAAATGCAAACCCAAATCACATAATTGACCAACAGAGACAAGATTAAGTTTGAGTTGGGGAATAAGAAAAGTATCAGGTCGTGAATAGAAATATTTGATGTAGAGATATGGCCTATGTGACTAACATGCATAGTAGAACCATTAGCTGTATGGATAGGTGGTAAAGAAGAATTTGTTGACTGTGAAGAAAAAATATGAGAATCGGAGGTCATATGATTATTGCAAGCAGAATCGAAATACCAAGAAGAAGTACCTGGAGTGACAGAAAGGGCAGTAGATGGAGCAGATTTAAGCTAAACCTATTTAAGTATTGATTCAACATCAGTGAGGGTAATAGTTGGAGAGGAAGATTCAGCAGGCATATCACCAATATCAGTGGTAGCAACAGCACGATATGGACCAGACTTAGGTTGGAAATGTCCGAATTTTGTTGAAGTGCGATTGGGATTCTTGGGACAGTTGGATGGAAAATGACGAGGTCCTTTCTTGCTATAAATATGACAAATATTATAGGACAATTTAAAAGCCAATGACCAGGATCATGACAATAACGGCATTCCCTTGGTTGAGATGAAACTGAAGGAGCTTGATGTGGCCAAAGTAGTTTTAGTGAAGTGATGTCCAGGATTAGAGCTGACAGCCTTGAGAGAGCGAAGACGAGTTTATTCAAAAATAACTTCTGAAAAGCCAGTCTCAAGAGTAGGCAACGGAGACCGATGTAATAATGATGCACGAATAGGCTCAAAGTCATCATGAAGACCCATGAGAAATAGCATCAAGCGGTGGTTATCTCGAAGAGCGGAATACTTTGTAGCATCTCCAGGAGTATCCCATTTTGGATTCGAAAGCGCCAGTTGATCCCAATGACTACTAAGAGTAGTGATAAAGGAATGAACAGGTTGATGAGGCTCCTGTTTCATATGATATAAGGCAGTCAAAAGTTGATATTGACTCGCAAGACCTTTGACAGTGTATCGATGGGCAAGAAAATCCCATAATTCCTTGGCAGTATTAAAATGCCCAAATTGTTGACGTATGGAAGGAATAGTGGGGTTGCGGATCCAGGTAATAATTTGATGATTCTTACTGTCCCAATGAATCGTATCTTCAAAACGATCATTGAATTTGGTGATCGATTCACCTTCTAGTTGTGTTGGAACAATTGTAGATCCATCAACAATACGCCACAATTTTTGACCTTTAAGAAAACTTTGCATATCTTGAGCCCATGAAACATAATTAGGTCCATCCAATGTAGTGTAAATAGGATGGGACACATCTGATTGAGCCATGGTAGGAAAATAACAATTGAAAGCCAAAAAATAAAAAATAAAGTAAGTAACGGTATAAAGAAATATTACTTTCTGAGAAGAATCACAGAAAACCAAGCACACGGTTGAATTCAAAAGACCGAAAAATGTAGGGAACCGGACTAAATCGGGACAAAACAGGTAAAAAATAGCCTGAACCGGACAAAAAATTGCTGACCAGTGAACCAAACCAGATCAACCCAAGGCTGAACCAGAGATTGTAAACCGCTGATATAGCAATGACGTGGCAGATGACAGGACAAAATGGATGATGTGTCAGATGACGTAGCACTATACGTGACGTGACAGAATCTGACGTGGCAGGTGACGTGACAGTGATGCAGCACTGTAGGGTGATGTGGCCGGTGTGGGTTGACGTGGCCTGTTGGGGTTGACGTGGCAGATGACGTGTCTGGCCACGTTGTCGCTGACGTGGCTGGTGACTTGGCAAAAGACTTCCCAGCAAGAAGAAAGCGTGTTTCACAAACACACTTTTAGAGAAACTGAAGAAGGCGTGTTTGTGAAACACGCTTTTACCTTCTTCTTCCTTCAGGACTATTTTCCAGTACAGTCCAGTGATGGTGAGCACGTGGGAGCGCGTGAGGTTGATTCCGGCGGCCGGAAAATTACTAGAACAAGGCCTAGAATTGGGGAGCTCCTTTTGGATGATGGGTATTGATAAAACAACAAAAAATCGGGGCAACAGACTGAGAAAAAATTCCAAAATGAGGGGAAAAGAAAAAAGCCTTCGATGATAATAATCTTGAGAATGAACTAATCAGACCCCAAGATGTGGCTCTGATACCATGAACGAATTTTAAAGAAGAATTATCTGTATTTCTTGTCTAAGTATAATAATACAAGAAATTCTCTTAAATAGACTACCCTATGAAACAAATAATGAATGTCTTGCTAATCAAGATCTATAATTAAGGAATAGAATATACACTTAACAAATATATACAACTAAATATATTCTTAACATATATATTAAAAGGTAAATATGTAAATATGTTAACAGTATCATTTTTAAGTCTTTACTGTATCTTCTGCAAAATTTTATTCAAAGTGATTAGTATCATTTACAGTAGATTTTCAAACATCAACTCTCTGACATAGTTTTCCCCAACTTTTTCAATTATGCAAATTAATATGTGTCTTCCAGTTTGAAGAAAAAATATTAATCACATCAACTTGTTTGATATGATCTTATCCATTTTGCAATTGAATGAAATATTCTTGGTTGACTCTTCTAACTAAGAGCAAAGATTTCTACTCTAATTAAGAGTAAGTATGTATTACTCAATTTATAATTCGAAATAGATATTATAATTATTGAAACATGATTCAAAAACATTAAGGGTTTTATTATTTTTAATTATTTAATTGTGCAGCATATGACGCCCCTCTCTTTAACTACATAAAATATTGTGTTCATTCTCCTATTAAAATAATTCTTTTATTTTTTTAATGATCAAAATTACGTAATTATGATTCTTTCTCGTCTAAATGTATAGTAAATTTTCAATGTGAACTTTTTTCCTTTTTTTTTTTGCTAACTAATATCTAGTAAAATTTTTCTTATGTTTGAAATGCCCTTAATTATATTAAAGTGAAATAAACAAAGCAGCATAAAAAAAGAAAAAATAATGATTTAATAGTACTAAATGTAACTCACATTATTAAAAATACTATACAAAATTTTTACTATAAATAGAATAAAATTCACCGTTGAATCAAAATACAAAGCAACTAATTTTCACCCCTAAAATATGTTGAATCCGATACTGTTAGGACTGTTAATGGGTTAGGCTGACCCGAGTTCGGCTCACCCAGTTCGACAAATGAAGGTCGAAATAGCTTTATATTAAAGTGGGTTGAATTGAGTTTGTACTTAAATATTAGACCCGATTAAATTATGAGTTGAGTTTAGGGTTTATTAGATTCGGCCTAATTAAAACCTATTATATATATATATATATATATATATATATATTGATTTTATCCTAAATTAAATACTACAACTTAAATTTATGTGAATAATGGTTAATGATTCTAGTATTGTATTAATTTAACTAAACTTGAGTAACTAAAAATAATAACCCAACATTATTAATCAATTCATAGTTGAAATTTTGTCGTTCAATGATATAGTTAATAGTTATTTATTTACATATGTAGTATATACTATTTCATATTATGTTGACCGGGTGTAAAAAAATAAAATTTTAACAAATAAAGTAAAAAAAAATTTATTAGATAATGTGAGATTGGACCAACTCAATTAAAATCTGAAATTCGAATAATTTTATAAATTGAGTATGAATTTTACATTTGCGAGATTAGATTGGCCCGATTAAGGTAACCCCAAAGTTTAAATAAATTTGTAAATCGAATTTAAATTTTTATAAACTCTACTCACAAAACCCAATTGACATAGCTAGCTACAGCCTCAAGAAAGAGTTTACTACATTTTTGAAAGTCTCACGGACGGACTTCAATAATTCGTTTACCTTGGTTACGTGTTTTATAAGTAACAAAATTTACACCTCTTTTAAACCCAAAACTTACACCACCACATAAACACCGGCACATGCGAAACATGTTTTCTTTGTGGGCCAATTAAGGAGGACCCACAACACAGAGAATGGGAGCATTTGATTCAAAGAAATAAAATAAATTTGGACATCAATTAGTTACAAACATAAGAAAAATTTTACTAGCAAAAAATTTTCACATTGAAAATTTACTATACATTTAGATGAGAAAGAATCATAATTACTTAGTTTTGATCATTAAATAAACAAAAGGAATTATTTTAATAGGTGCATGAACACCACATTTCATGTAGTTAAAGGAAGGCGTGTGACATATGCTAGGCAGTTAAATAATTAAAAATATTAATACCCATTGATGTTTTTCAATCGTTTCAATAACTATAAAATTTACTTTACATTATAAAGTAAGTAGCACATACTTATTTTTAGAGAAAAAGTCTTTACTCTTATTCACTTGCAAAATGAATGATGTGATTAAGATTTTTTCTTTAAACTAGAAGAGGCATATTAAATTGCATAATTGAGAAAGTTGGCAAAAACTATGTAGAGTTGGTTTCAAAATCTAATATGAGCGATACTAATCACTTTGAAGAACATACTGTAAAGACTTAAAAATGATGCTATGATATTGGATAACTAAATGTCAGTGTACCCTGATGTTCTTGGTCAAGTTAAATATTGTCCTTAGGCAACATTTTTTATTTTTTCCAATTATGTTGCTCTTTTTAATTCTTTAAGATGTATCAAATGAGTGTTTCCACGAATTTCAAGCATTGATTGTAACCGCCTGGAGTCGTTGCAAGTAACCAACTCGACACATTAGGTGAGTTGACTACCAAACACTTTACTTAGATGTGACGTTGGAAGTTCAAATCCCCTCGCATCTTAGAATTGAGGATAGATTCTCTATCCCTTGGTCTAGTTGAGCCTCCCTTCCCCTTAGATTAAGATAGATAAGAGTAAGTTAGATTGTTATCGTTAAAAAAAAAAAAAAAAAAGAGTCATTGCAACTTGCTTACAGTTTCTAGAAGTGAAATAGTTCTTTGTCTTTTCTCTAATTCTTTTTCCTTCCATTTCCCTTAATTTCTCTTCTTTTGTACTTGGATTTTCTTGCTATATACATAAAGGTGAAACACGATGACTAGCATACCTCAAATGAGATTCTCGTTGTCAAATTTCTCATAGCCAAAGTGCGACAAATAAAGAATAATTACTTGAATTTAAAAATTGTACTCACTCCTTATATATTTGTCCTTTAATGGTATTATTTAAGATTCAACCGTTAACATTATTGGTAACAATAAATTGGCACTAGATAATTAATACATATCCACTGACAAATTGATTTGAGCAGAGCTACACTTCTAGGATTGACTTTGAACATTGCACGAGGTATGAATAAATGAGACTCTCTGTACCAAAATTCTAAACACCACTTTAATGCCATCAATAAAAAATTTAGGTCAAATCCGTCACCAGATTTCACAGAATATTTACACGTTTACAAAAACTTTAGCAGAATGTACAATATTATGCTATAATATTTTGGTTGCACATGCAAAAATTTCATTGATTTTAGTGATGCTGCTAAAAGTTAGATTGAAATGAGATGAATTTGAATGTTCAGGATACTAAATGCCTAAATTAAAAGAAGGGGTATAAATTGAGAATAAGGTATACGTGAGGATACCAAGTTAAATTAGTCCTAAATATACTGTTACTGGGATATTCAATAGATGAAAGTAAAGTAGGTAAATTGTGTTTCACTTCGTTTCTAAACACTTTTCTGTGATCAATGATAGATGGTTCCAAATTGAAAAGCGGAAAATTGGCAGAAGCACAAAAATGACCAAATATCAAACTAAAAAAAGAAGGAAAAAAAGAGCAATATTACAAAAGTTTGAAATCCAATAGATATTGAAAGCTTGTACAAGACCACTCTATATAATATAAATATTTAAGAGCAAACTAGCCAGATGATTGCTGTTCATTCAACTCTTAACATAAGTTGTGGTATGATGATATCTGATGTAAACTGCTTATGTGGTAGTTTGATTAAGGGTATTTGTATAATTAGCCATCATGCTTAGTTGGCTTAGGATAGCAAGGCAACTCCCTGTCAATGTCTATAAATATGGGGTCCTTAGGTGAAATATGCATCGTATTCATTCATAATTCACACTCAATTCAAGACAATTTATCTACTTTCTCTTCTTCTAGCTTTCTATACTCATAATTTGGCACTGTCTATGGGAAATTGTGACAAAAAGTCTGTGCTTCCTCTCTATTTTTGGATTGTTCTCTTTGTTTTTTGAGCTTTTTTTCTATTTTCAAAGCTTTTTTGCAACTTTTACCAATTCAAAACCCCTAAAAACTGAATAATCGCATCACTGCTCGTCATGATAAAAGTAAAAAAGACTGAAAGAAATATCTAGCACCACCTGATCGCAGTTGAAAATTAGGACGAGGCTGGAAACTCGATAATGCTTCAGGGGAAGCATGAAAATGTACTCTAGTTCATTGCCGATCATAGAGAGTCATTTAGAGCTTTCATGGAACGGAGAGAACATAAAATGCCTGAAGGAAATTGATCTAAAACTCCTCGCTTCGATTGAAGTCATGGCAAACAACATGCTTTGGCCATGAGAAACACCAATCTTAGGTACAAAATCCTCTGAATGAGATCTTTGGATAGGCCTGAACAATCCTGTTCAATTAACAGCAAGCTGAAGCAAGTCTCAATTCATGAGCGCATCAATCCAAATCCAAAAGCTAAATAGTCCAAAAAGTTCCTGGCCCCTCCCAACTATTTCTGAACAACTCAAAGAGCAAAAGCATAGATTTGAAAATCCAGGAGATTTATTTTACTGAAGAAAAATAACATGGTACTTCATGCTTCTTTCTTTTTTGAGGTAGACAGAGATCTGTTGACCATGCACATTAAAATGTAGCCTCTACCTGCTCAATTCAGACAGGTAGAATTTGATAGCTACAAGAGAGACTCTATGGTGCTACTTTCATGAGTGTTTATGGCTACCGTGATGCAATTAAATACAAACACTTTGCCACTATAGTTCAAGGACCTGCACAAAAATTGGTTCCATGAGCTTTCCATGAATTCAATTGCTAATTTCATGACCTAGCAAAGAGGGTTTTAGGTCATTTTAGGAGCAAATTAATGGTGTAGAAGGACATCTCTTATCTAATGAACATCAGGTAGAAGCTTGAGAAATCCCTGACCCAACATGTCGACAAGTTCAACGATGGAGTTGTTCAAATAAAGCATGTTGATGAGAAAGATTTCTGAGAGATTGGCCTATTCCAACCATTGGATCCTTATCAGTAAGGTTACATACCCAAACAATGCAGTTACATAGGATGGGGATAGCCAGTTCAAACTAAGGTGTTTTTGCATGGGGATTTTACCTCTTTGGGCACAACAAGAAGGGAAATCCTATATTTAGTCCAACACATTGAGGTGCTTGAACCTCCACCACCTATGCGTGCTGCACCCGGACCAAAGAGATAAGTTAAAATACTATGGATTTCATGGTAGCATGTACATGATAGTGAGGCATGCATTCACATGAAAATTGGCATTAAGAGACCCATACAAGAAGGGTACCTTTAGAAATTCATTAGAAGGGCGGCTGATGAGTTCGAAAGGAATGAATAGAATAATGACAACTGAGGCCTTTGTCAATTCTAGCCTCAAAACAACTGACCTCCTTCCTTTCAGCAAGATTAGATCCCAAATGTGGCTGTGGACATAAACATCATTTCCAGGGGGCTGACTACATGGGACTCGAGGGATACCCACAAATGATATGCTCATTATGTCCCCATGGGTAAATATCGTGATAAGTGCACCAAACCCTTCATCAGGTTAAAGTCGGTTATACTGAAGACGACTTGGTTTTGAGCAAAATGCCTCATGCCGATCCTGTGGTCATCCATGTCCAACTAGTTGGATATCAAATGCATCGTATCTTTATGGATACGAGAAGCTTAACAGATATAATTTAAAGGGATGCATGGAAAAAGGTGCACATAGATGACTCTTTCATCAAAACATTCAACACCCCTGTGGTTTAATTCATTGGAGATTCAGTCATACTAGAGGGACAGATTATGCTTCTTCTGACCCTTGGAACCCTTTCGAACCATAGAGCGGAAATGACAAACTTCATCATCATTAAAAAGGACAGTTCCTACAACATGATATTAGGCTACCCAATTGAATACACTTGTAGAATCATATTGTTTGTGTTCCAAATCGGCAACAAATTCATAGTGAGGGACGATTCTGAGAGTACAGTTATTGGAAATCAGCAAGAGGATCAAGCCTTATGTATGATGTCACTAAGAACTTAGTCCCAAGCCGTGACTATAGCAAACACCGAAGCATCTTTGGAGGTATATGATTATCAGTCCCATTCTGAGGCTCTAGAGTAGCCTTCAAGCTTATCTAGTTCGAGCTATGAGGGTCCCACGCTGTTACTAATCCCCAATCCCAAATTATCGAGAAAAGCTAAAATAGGGCCCTCTGATGATGTTCAAATTGAAGAAGTGGCACTTCATCTGATCCTCCAAGATTATAAGACAAAAATTTTTGCCATGCTGCCAGTGAAGTTCAAAGTTCTTGTGTTTCAACTGTTGTGCGAGTTCAAGAATGTGTTTTCTTCATCCATGGATGACATACCCTGCATTCTTTGGAAATCATTGAACACAAGCTAGGTATCGACCCAGACCACAAACCGATCAAGCAAAGGAAATGTTTCTTTGCTTGGAGCAAAGTCTGATTATTAAAGCCAAAGTGGACAAGCTCCTCTTAGCTAAAATTATTAGAGAAGTTCTTTTTTATCCTTTTTGGCTTTGTAATTCTGTACTTGTATTGAAGCCTGATGTCTTCATGGTGCATGTGTCAAAATTTTATCGATTTAAATAAAGCCTGTCTCAAGGACAGTTACCCTTTTCATTGGATCAATATAGTAGTAGATTTATTTATCAGTTTTGAAATTTTGCATTTCTTAGATTCCTTTAAAGGCTATTATCTTATATATATGGCAAAGAAAGATAAAGAAAAGGCCTTCTTGTCACTGATCGAGACACTTGCTGCTACTGAACCATGCCCTTCAAATTAAAAAATACCAGGGCAACATACCAGAGGCTGATCAATAAAACCTTCAAGAGTTAGGTCATTCGGAATATGGAAGTTTATGTTGATGACATAGTCGTAAAAAGAAAAACTTATGGAGAACCCCTGATGACCTCAAAGAAATATTTGAAATACTCGAGTCTATCCAGATGAGATTGAATCCCAAGAAGTGTACCTTTGAGGTCCCCTCAGGCAAATTCTAAGGGTTCATTATTTCACATCGATGCATTAAGGCTAATCTAGAAAAAATTAAGAAATACCTTGGATATGAAAGCCCCAGCCTCAGTAAAGGAAATTCAAATGTTAATATGAAGAATGGTATCACTGAACTCGTTTCTTTCCAAATTTTCTGAAAGAGGCCTCCCATTTTACCAATTATGAAGGTAGACAACTTCCAATGGAGGGATAAAGCTCAAAAGTGCTTTAACGAATTAAAGGAATATCTAGAAAACACCTTGAGGCTCATGTCATTGCAATCGAACGAGCCTCTATATATATCTGTCCACATCAGATTAGGCACTTAGTTTGGTTCTGTTAAGGGAGGATGAGAATGGAAATAAGATTCAAATTTATTTCGCAAGCAAACTGCTTGAAGGTCCGAAAAAATTACTCATTAATTGAGAAAGTAGCCTTTGCTTTGGTTACCTCAACCAAAAGGCTGTAACCATACTTTCAAGGCCATAAGATCACGGTTTTCACTGATTTCCCATTAATAGCAACCCTGCCCAAGTTAGATTTAGCTGGTCAGCTCAAGTGGTCCATATAAGGACTTATTGGTTGAGTTTATTATTGAGTTCAGACCACAGATAACAATTAGAGCAAAAGTCCTTTCAGACTTTTAACTCAACTTATAGATGTAATGACTTTGACAGCTCCTAGACTAGAGAAGTTGAAGAAGATCAAGTATGGGAACTTTACATGAATGGAGCCTCTTGTGAATTCGATTCTCGAGCAATGGTCATTATTTGAACCCCAAATGACCAATATTTTACTTACGGCTTAAGATTCAAATTCCAAGAAACTAATAATGAGGCTGAGTATGAAGTTTTGAAGCTGATAGAAAAAATAGGGGCTTGATCGCTTCGAATTCATAGTGATTCCCAATTGGTGGTGAATCAAAGCCACAAAAATTATGAATCTCAAAGGGTAATTTTGAATAAAAACTTCGATAAAGTGGAGCAGTTAAAATTTCAATTTAGTAATGTGCAACTTATCAAAGTCCCACGGGCCAAGAGTACACATGTTGATGCTCTTTCAAAGTTAGCATGTGCAATATATCGTCTCATCTCACTTAATAAATCTTAGTGGAGGTTAAACTTGTGAGGTCAATCGAGGTATCTAAGGTAGTTATGGACATTAGCACCAATCTTGGTTGGATGGAGCCAATAATTCAATACTTATCAATTGAACAGCTCCCAAAAGATATAATTAAGGCCCAGAGAATTCAGGCTCGATCTTTGAAGTATGAGATAGTAGCCGGGGTTCTATACAAGAAATCATATTTAAGTTCCTTACTTCGGTATTTAGGGCCCACTAAAGCAAAGTATGTTCTAAGAAAGCTCCATGAAGGGATTTGTGGGAGCCACATTAGTTCGAGGAGTCTAGCTTGAAAAATACCATTGGTGGGATACTATTGGCCAACATTCCACTCTGATGCAGATACCTTGGTTCGATCTTGCCATAATTGCCAAGTTCACGCTCTAATACCTTGGCGACCTAGGATTGACATGGTTCCTATTCAGAGTCCTTGGTCTTTTGCATAATGGGGAATCGACTTGTTTGATCTGTCTCAACCCAAAAAAGTGTGTAAAGTAGAATATTTGGTTGTGGTCATTGATTATTTTACGAAGTGGATTGAGGCCAAACCGTTGGCATCCAAAACCGGGAAGAAAATAAAGAAATTCTTTTGGAAGAACATTATATAGAGGTTTAGAATCCCCTCAATTCTATTTCAAATAATTCGATGACGAGCCCTTTGTTAGCTTCTGTTCAGGGCTTGGAATAAAGTAATATTTTACTTAGGTGGCTTATCCTCAACCAAATGGACAAACTAAAATAGCTAACTAGACAATGTTAAAAGGGCTAAAAACACGCTTAGAATGAGCAAAAGGCAAATGGGTGGATGAACTACCAAGTGTCCTGTGAGCCTACTGGACCACTTCTCGAACGGCCAATGGAAACATGGATTTGAGGTTGTGATACTGGCAGAAATCAAGATGCCCTCGGTTTGGGTAGTTTTACATAAACCTGAACCAAACTAGGAAACCTTAATGTTAAGCTTAGATCTGGTAGAGGAGGAGTGAATGCTTAATGCATCCATTCAGGAGGCTAAGTATAAGTAGGCCATGTCAAATTAATACAATACTAAGGTCAAGCATCGATACTTAAGCCCCGGTGACTTGGTTCTTCGAAAAAATGAGACAAGCTAGGTAGAGGGTATGAAGAAACTAGACCAAATTTGAGAAGGCCCTTATAGCATGGTTGAAGCTCGTAGGTTCGGCAATTATAAGTTGGTCGGTATGGATGGAAAGCATTTTCTCTGAATGTGGAACATTGTTAATCTAAAGAAATATTACATAGGGCTTTGAACCCGAACATGTATAAAGATTTATCTTTTGAACAATATTTGTTCCTAAAAACAACGAGCAGCCACACTGGTCCATTGAAGGCTAGAGTCTTGAAAAAGAAAGAAAAGGAAAAAAAAGGGGTAGAGACCTAGAGGTCCTACTACTAGAAAAAATTCTTTTAGCAACGAAAAAAATCCGTTGCCATTTGCAACGAAAATAGCAATTGATTTTGGTTTTGAAGTATTGCAAAATTCCAAAATCATTTGCAATGGAAACTTGGATTAGAAAACTTTAAAAAAAAATTTCAAAAAATATACTAATAACTTTCCAACATGGCAATAAATTAGCAACGGATATCCCATTGCTATTATTTTTGGAAACAAAAAAATTATTGTTATATCAGCAGCATCCATTAGCAATTGAAATATCAGTTGCTATATTATTAAAAAAAATATAAACAAAATTTGCAATGCAAAAACTGTTGCAAAGTATAATGCCTTAAGAGACCTCAATCCCTAAATCAATCAAAAACCAATCCTCTTTCAACCCCTTCCCTCACAGCGTACTTCTTCAACACCATCTGCCATCATCATCCACCAGCTTCCTCCTTCTTCCACCACTATCCACTAGCCTCACCTTCTCCTCATTCTCCTTCAACCATTTAATCTAACTTCCCTTTCCCCATCCCTCTCAAATGACTCTCTCACACCCCTTTCTTCCCCATTTCTCGATTACTTTAGTGCTCAACTGTATATTCATTCTTCCCAAAACTCCATTTTCGATTTCACTCTTCTTGATTCGCTACCATATAGAGCTCGATTTTTCATTGTATTTCTCTATTGCATAGGTTTTCTGCTTACGTCGGTAAATATCTCTCTAATATGTTATTAAATGTAATACATATGATTGATTATGTAAAAATGATCTGGTTTTGTTTTAACCCTTCTTCTAATTGCTTCAAATTCTGTTGAGGGGGTAATAAGGCCAATCTACTGAGAGATCTTTATTTAATTTGCCAAAGCTTCTATCTTTGGGTAATAATTTAAGATCCCTCTATAGGTTTTAATTAGTTTTGTAGTTTCAGTCAAAAAATTTGAACTTGAACTTATTACATCTGGGCTCAGGATTTTAAATTTGATAGTTTATTATGTTCAAAGATATTTTCTTTGGCTGTGATTTGCATTTTTCTTTTCTTTTTTTTTTGGCTGAAATAGGGCTAACGAATTCAATAACTAGAGTGTAGAAATGGATATTTTTGTGGATTTTTTCATTAAGGAGGAGACACAGATAGACATTGAAGAACTTGTGACCTTGGGACAAATTGATATATGTATTCATAGCCAAAATTTGATCCTTTTGCAACCACTATTAGCATACGATACTATGCAAAGAAAGGAGTTATCCGGTCATCATTTGGGAGCTTTCGTCCTTTCATTGTGTATGTATTTTATTATGGGTGGGCATGGGACGGGTACCCGCCCCTCAACCATGTTGGCAGATCCACCCCCGCATCTTGCCGGTCAACAATTTTTTTACCCTAATTCGCCCCTCATGTTTGCGGGTACCCGGATGTCGGGTACCCGCTAAGTGAGGGTCAGAGCATGCAGATACCCACTCCTAGGACAAACTATCAAATAAACCTGCTTTAGTTCAAGCAAAATGCTTGAGGGACGGATCAGCCAAAAGGCTTGAGGGGCGGGTACCCGCCCCATGCCCATCTCTAAATAGGATTATCTCTAAAATGGCTATAAAATTACAAATTTACACCTAATATGTCTATACGGGATGGAGCAGATACCCGCAGATACTTAAAAGGTGATCCGTACCCGTATCCGAAAATAGCGGGTATCCGACTCTCAAATGATCCGGTCAATGGATGAGGGTCAGATACCCTCATTTTTCGGAGCGGGGCGGGGGGTAATCAGATCACTGAATTTTTTTGCCCACCCCTATATTTTATGGTTTCTATCTTTGGTTTTAGCATGAAATTCTTTTGGAGAGTGACAATGTAGTTGATGCTTGATTAGGTTTGATAATCTTTGGTCTTAATTTGGCTAGTTTTCTGAATTTATTTGTTTGAAATAAGATATTTTTTAAAGCTTGTTTCTTCACATGGTCCTTATGGTTGTCTTTCAGGCTTTCTTGGATGCTTTATTAAATTTCTTTAATGAAAGCAATTTTAATCCTATGATTCTATTTGAACTTCTATAATTGCATTGGTTAAATTTGTCTAAGCATTTGAACATGAGATAGTGAACAGGGAGTCATATTGGCATATGATTGATATAACTTATCTTTGTTCTTTGATTAAACTGAATGCTTTTAACAGTTGGAATGAGAATGTATGGTGGTTTATCATTGAAACTAATTTTTCTTGTTTGAATCCCAACTAATTTGCAAGTTTATGGGGTCTTGACTGTTTATTGTTGTTTGCAGGATAAAAACCTATAGATTAAGCCATTCTAGTCATTGTCATATAGATGATATAGATCCAAGTAACCACATAGAGAATGACATTATAGTTTGGGCAAATGTTATTGGCAGAGCTCAAATTGTTAATGGCAGAACAATTGGTAAAATGCTAGTATTGCCCCTAGAGTCAAATTAAGTATAAATTTTTATGGGTCAAGCTAAGTTGTACAATTAAATTGTATGACATGCATCACTTACCCTTTGATCTTGGAGCTTAACAAATTGAAGCACTATTTGAACAAATCGACCTCTTTGCAACTTTGTAATCAACTTTAATAAAAAGTTTCACCTTAAAAAAAATTAATAAAAAGTTTTAAGAACATTGAATGTACTTAGGTATCTAAAGCTTCAAGAATCAGGGTTATATGAGAATGTACTTTCTAAAGCTTCAAGAATCAGGGTTATATGAGTTGTCTATCTCAAGATATAATAATTTTAACAACTTTATAAGAGCTGGATTGCAGCAGTGATGTTTGAGATGTTTCTGTAATTTTGATGTCCTTTTTGAGCAGTTTAGAGTAAGAATATAAGAATCATTACTTCACAAGAGTTTTAGTTCTTTGAGTCTAGTTTCCATTTGTATAAAGATCATAGTTATATAAGTTACAGATCTCAAGTTATGATAATTTTCGTAAAAATAGTCAAATCTGAAATTTTGCAATTGAAACTTTGATGTTTTTGTTTTTAAGACCAATTCTGAGCAAATTAAAATGGATATCTTACAATATGTTTTTCATAAGACTTTTAAATTTTTGAATCTTGTTCGTAGCGGTATAAAGTATGTCATATTTCGACTAGTGTATCTCAAGATATAATGGTATAAAGTATGTCGTATTTCGGCAAACTTGTCGTATTTTGTAGGTTTTTCTTCAATTCTTTAGTCCCATAGTTGTTGGTTTCCCAATTTGTTTGTTATTGTATTTTTTTTTACTGTTTTAACTTTTGGCTTGGATTTTCACATTTGTCCAGCAGGTGTGGAAAGTTATCCACTTTGTTGAGGTTGAATCAATCTTTGGTCTGGCAATTTAATTTTAACTTGCTTTATTTTCAATCATTCAATTAGTCTCTGATATGCATCATTGTTGATTGAATGTTTGTATAGCATTTAATGTGGATTGAAGAATACCATTTATGTTTTTCTTTTCTGATTTTTTTTTTTTTTTTGGTTTGTCGTTTTGTTTGTGGGTTTTATCGGCACATATATTAGCTGTAGTTTGGAAAGAACAAAGGAAAACTTAAAGTGTGAATGTGTTTATGCATATGTGTGCGTTTTCATTTTTTTGTGTGCTTCCTAGTAATACATGAATACAATTGATACACACACATGCATATAGACTTTCACAGATGCATGGAAATATAAAGATATAGTTGTCACCTGCAATTCATTTTCTGAAAAGAAACAGCACTACATTACTCAAGTTGGGATTTTGGAACTTTAGGAATAAAATAAAGAAGGTGAAGTTATCATGATTTATGTGCTTAAATAGAATATTGCAACTCACTATTTCAATGAAGAAATCACCTTGGTATCTACTTATTTTTAATTAATTAATTAATTTATTTTTTATTTTTTTTTATTTTTTGTATTATGGTAACCTTATAGTAGAGCACAATTTTGAAGGCCAAGTGATTATTCTAACATTTGTGACTTAACCAAAACTATCATTTTTGTATATCAATGGCATATTTCTGTCTTCAGACAAGATAATATTTAGTATATAACTCGTTGTGTTTTTATGTGTTTACACTGAAGCTGAGTACTGCTCTCAGCCATGCAAGTTTGTACTTATTTTTTGTAACAAGGCTTGATGGACAAAAAGGGAAAAGAACAGACAAAAGCTCAAGAAATTCAGTTTGCCGATGGCCTAAAATTGTGAGATGTCCATATGATTGAATTTTGCCTATGTTTATTTTTCATTGTATACATTCTATTGCTAAGTTTTACGTCCTTAGTTAATTTCTCAGCTTGGCAAACTAATTTAGTTTATAGACTTTTGATATTGTTATTATTTTAGCATTGTATTTTAGTTGTCTAAATATATTTATGTTGATTGTTCAGTTTCCTTTATTTGTTTGTACTTTTAGTTTGAGTGGGTTATTGACCTCTATATGAAATGTTCTTGTAAGGATGCGAATCTTCTCGTAGTTTTATTATACAATATTCCTGAACATTTGTGCAATGGTAGCTATTTGGATTATTATATTCATGAATTTCCTACTCTTTCAAATGACTTTGGAATCTGCCAGTCTTCATTAGCAAAAGAAACTGTTCCTAGTCTTTTTAGATAGCTTGAAAGCTATTCGTGAAATGGATATTGTTCAGCTAAAACTAGCTTTACCGTCTGTTATGTGGTGCACGATCAATGGGGGAAAAGGCTCTCATTGTTTGTTTGTTGTACTATAGCATCTGGATCACATGCTACTAAAGAGGATCTAGCCGTTTTGGCTATAGTTGGAGAAGGATTTCTCATGTTTATTCTCTTTTAGATTTGTGCTTGTTGCATTATGTATTAATCTGTTCAATCAATTAGTACTCTCTGATCAGATGCCTTTGAATAAAAGTGAACAAATAAAGTGATATTACTGAATATTATGGTCTTGATTGAAATTTGTTGGTTTGAAATGACAATTTGGTGGTTGACAGGTTTTTTTATTTTAATTTTTTAATTTTTTTTATTTTAATTTGCAACGGATTTTTCTGTTGCTAAATTAGCAATGGAACAAGTCCGTTGATAAATTGCAACGGGAATTGTTTCGTTACTAATTTAGAAACGGAAAAATTTGTTGCTAAATTGCAACAAAAAATTCCGTTGCTAACAGTTTTGTTGCTAAATTCGTGGCTACTTGTTAGCGACGAGATATTTCGGAAAAGCAACGGATTTTTTTCGTTGCCAAATCCATTGGTAATCTTGTCAACAACGGATTTTTTTAAAAAATCCGTTGCTATTTCCGTTGCTAAAAGGCCTTTTTCTAGTAATGTCCCCCCTAAAAGGAAGAAGAGCTGCCATAAGCCCGTCGAAGTGCTCAAGTGGCATGGATCAAGTTCAAGAAAAAAATTGGAAAAAAAAGAGGAGCCACAATAGTCCGCCAAAGTACTAAAGAAGCTAGAGGCTTGGGAAAGAAAAAAGAAAAGGGGAAAAAAGGCGAGGCCTTTGGGTTTCATCTCATGGCTTCATATCACAGTTTCTGATTTGTGGAACATTTTAAATTTTTGTCTAAGGTATTGAACTTTAATTTGAGATTTTGACTAAGGTATTATGGTTTGTCTTGAAGAGGCAAGGTTTTGAATGAACAACTCTTAGAGGAAAGAAAATAGTCAAAGTAAAAAATAAATGCAAGGATCGAAGTAGATGAAAATTTTTGCGTTCAATAGGCTTCAAGTCACATCTAGATGCCTTAGACCTTGAGGAGTGGTTTTAGGGTTGGCCTCAATCTCTTGAGGATTTTCAAGTTGGGTACTAGGACCACTTCTTTCAGCAGGCTCAGGTAAAGTAGTAGGGGCTCCGAATTGAAACTCTAGGTCATTCAGTAATGTTAACACTATTGTCATAAAGAGTGCCTGGGTACATGCTCGGGTTCTTAACAAGCCTATCACATGCAATAGTGTATCCCATGACATAGGTTGACTTGGCAAACTCCTTTAGCCCCTTTGTTATCTCGACTAAAGCAAGAACTTCATTTTGCACAAGGATTTTCAGTTGAGCCTCCCAAATAGCAACATTTGATAGAGCCTCAGCTTTGGCTTCGGCAATCTAGGCCACAGTTTTCTCCAAAAGTTTCTTGGTGTAATTTTCAGCCTTGGTTAGCTCCTCCTTAGCATCCTTAGCATCTTTTTTTTTAAGGTAGCCTTGAAAGTTTCAGACTCATGGGGTCTATCCTTCAACACATTCATCTCGGCAGCGAGCCATTCATTATACTTGACCATTGCTGCTTGCTGGTATTCAATATCTTTGGCCTTAATAGCCTCGTCAATAAGGGCCTTAATTCGAGCGTTACTCTCGGACTTATGAAATAATTCGAGCGTTACTCTTGGACTTATGAAATTTTATTTCTTGATGAAGCCCTACCACCTCGGCTACATGGGCTATTCTTCTCTCATCAACAGGCAACAATGAGATTATTTGTAAAGCCAAAATAAGTAAAGGTGATGAAGTTATCTTCAAAAGCCAACAATTCAATGGAAGGGCCAAGTTAATATAACTAATTAACTTCCGTTCATGGCCGACACATAGAGCTTGACATATCTCACCTAAGGTGAGAGGTAGTTGGTATATTCCTTATCCTGAGAAAGGACCACGGACTTTCCCAGTTCTCGAGCCACTTGGCTGAACTAGGCCCAATCATCAATATCAAGATTTGGGTAGGGCCTGAATTTCGTGCTACCAGTGGTCAAGGTGCTTAGAAGAGGCAAAAAGCTGATAAGTTTATAATTGTGTTATATTTTACGTGTCATTCACCACATTTTTATGTGTTGTAAGCAAAATTTGAGTTATTATTGAGTTTAATTTGGTTATTCTTAGTTTTTGCAAGGTTAAAATAAAAAAGAGATGAAAAAGATGGAAGGAAATGTTAAGGGCGGAACATGTACGAGTGTGAAACCATTTTGGATGCTGTTTCATAATTTAAGTGTAACTTTCAAGTCCGAACTTCAATTGATGTGATTCAAGATGTGTTGGAAAGCTAAGAAAGAGAGAACTACAACTTTTGTGCTATTAAACTTTCGCAAAATTCCAAAAGCATCAAGGTCAAAATTGAAGCCAAAGATGGAGCACAGTGATGAAGGCCAGTGCATAGCGCATATGCGCTGTGACCAGAAGAGAAATTTTCAGATTGTGCTAGGGTGCACATACGTGCATTCAGGCACTGCATGTGTGCCCGAAACAACAGTGTTACGTGATTTTTGGATTTTTGGCAGATTAGATCTTTACCCGGTTGGACTTTTTTTAATATGATTTCACGTTCTTATCCTTAAACAATGATTGTAACCCTAGTACTCATTATAAATACCCCAAGTAGGGTGATTAGAAAGGTGGACACTTTTATTTTCACATTTAGCTAGGGTTTTCAGCAGAGAAATTATTGTTCATTCTTTTATGGCACTTAGTGCCTAAACTCCGTTTCTTGGTCGAGGGATTTGAAGCCATGGTCAATTCTACTATGTTGTGAGACTTTTTTTTCTTGAATTTATTTAATTTTATATCAAGTATTGATTATTTTTCTGTGATTAATTTTATGATTGTTATTTAACTTACTATTATTGCAGAATAATTAAGTTATTGGAATTAATCTATAACTAGATTTTTTTAACCGTGTGTGCTTAATTCAATATGTGAAGTAACTAAATTTGATAATTGCTCAATTGGTGTTATTGAATTTAGGGAAAATAATCAACTAATTGGCATTACCGCATGTGTTTTTGTTTAATTATTGGCCTAATTGTTCTTGTCGAATTTAATACTTTTATTAATTAATCTTTGGCACGTGTCTGGATTAAATTAATAGTTAGGGTTAATTGGATCGCGTGTTGAAAATGAACTAACTTTAGAAAGAAATAAGAATCAACTTTGAATTGAAATTCAGGTTAATTCTTTAGTTAGTGCTTGGTATAGAAATTGAATTATTTTTGGTGTCAGTGATCAACTAGTAAAATTTTCATGGTAGATACGACCAAAACCAAGATTCTTCTTAAATTAAAGTCCCTCTAATTTACATTATTGTTTTAGTTTTTAGTTTCAAAGAATTCAAAAACCCCATTTTCTTTTGAGTACAAGAATAAGTTCCGTTCTCTGTGAGACGACTTGTACTCATCGCTACTACATTATTATTGAGAGTAGTTAATTTTAGGTGTCTACAACAGCATTTCACCAAAAATTTTGGCACCGTTGCCGGGGAATGGTTTTTTGCTATTTATTTCAACTTTTTTCCTTTTTTTTATTATTATGAAATTTCTTCCGCTAATTGTTTATGCTAGTGACGCGATCTGCTAGACAAGTTGAATTTCAATCTGATCCGAAAAAATAGAGAACATTACGCAAATTGGAGAAAGAATTAAGAGAAAGACAGTTAGGGGAAGAACAGTTGTTCAATTTTATCTTTGTTGGTGCTAAGGAACAACAAGAAGAGACGATCATGGCATAACGAACTTTGAGAGAATTAGCGGCACCCACTTTAAATCAACAACCTTTATGCATTACATATCCTGAATTACACGCAAATGTCATATTTGAATTAAAATCTGGACTAATCCATCTATTACCTTCTTTTCATGGATTGCTAAGTGAAGATTCGAATAAGTATATTAAGGAGTTTCACGTAGTTTGCACAAGTATGAGACCCACTGGAGAGTCAGAGGAGGATATTAAATTGAAAGCATTTCAGTTCTCGCTTAAGGATGAGGCGAAGGATTGGTTGTTCAATTTACCTTCATGCAGTGTTACAACTTGGGAGCATAAGATGATGAATAGACTATTCTTGAATAAATATTTTTCAGCCTCTCAGACTGCGAATATTCGAAAGGAAATTTGTGGAATAATGCAGTTTAATGATGAGTCCTTGTACGAGTATTGGGAGCGCTTCAAAAAATTGTGTGCAAGCTGTCCACATCATCAGATAAGTGACTCTTTATTAATCCAATATTTTTGTGAAGGATTGTTGCCAAATGACAAGAACATGGTCGACGCAGCAAGCGGAGGAGCGTTAGACAATTTGACCATAGACGCTGCTCATGAGCATATATCGAATATGGTTGCACGTTCTCAAAAGTTCGGGACACTATGTGATCAACCTCTCAAATGTGTTAACGAGGTAAATGTTTCATCTTTAGAACAACAAATGGCTAATTTGACTTCTTTTGTATGATAATTGGCTTCAGCAATTGCGCAAACAGCAAAACTCTGCAACATTTGCTCAAACGAGGGGTACTCAACAGACATGTGTCCCACATTACAAGATAAAGTTCAAGAGCTGTATAAGTAAGTGCTGCCGGAGGATTTCTAAGGCAACCACGAATAAATTATGATCCCTACTCTAACACCCATAATCCTGGATAGAGGGATCATCCTAATATGAGATATGGGAATCCAATAAACCTCAAGCACAACAGAATCGACAGAATTTTCAACCATACGGACCCTCATTTGCTCAAAGACAACAAGATAATCTAAATAATAAGTCCGGTAAATCTTTAGAGAAAATGCTGAATACTTTAACAGCTAATACCATGCAATTTCAATAGGATAACAAGGCCAGTATTCAGCAGTAGCAGCACCAAATGGGACAAATGGCAACTGCAATCAGCCGATTAGAATCGCAAAGTTTTGGAAAGTTGCCATCTCAAATTGTCATTAACCCCAGGAGAATGCTAGTGCAATTGCGTTGAGAAGCAGCAAAGAGGTTGAGGTGCCAAATGAAGTAGTTCTTGAACAAAAGAAGGCCAAAGAGAGGGCGATCTAAGTGGAGAAAGAAATCGATCCCATGAATCCAAAAAGATGAAAAATCTGGTAAGTCAACTCAGTGGCCAGAATACATACCTGAGTCACCATTTCCTGATGCATTTAAGGAATTTTCGAAGAAGGACCCCAATAGAGACTTATATGAAACTTTTCACAAATGTGAGATAAACATTCCATTGCTAGATGCTATCAAACAAATTCTTCGTTATGCTAAGTTTTTGAAAGAATTATGTACACATAAAAGAAGCAAAAACAAAAGAAGGCTGAGAAGATCATGTTGGGTAAAAATGTATCAGCCATGCTTACACAACAAAATCCTGCCATGAAATGCAAAGATCCAAGTATGTGTACAATTCCTTGTTCAATAAACAATACTAGAATTAAGGAGGCCATGTTGGATTTAGGAGCTTCTATAAATGTTATGCCTTATTCAGTTTATAAATCCTTACACATAGGGCTTTTACTTGAAAGTAGTAATGTTATTCAATTGGCAGATAGATCAGTGACTTATCCTAAGGGTATAGGTGAGGATGTTTGATCCTGTCTTTGTAGTCCAAGTCAATGAATTAATTTTTCCAACTGATTTTTATGTTCTTGACATGGAGAACAATGATGAGTGTGCTTCTATTTTGTTGGGTAGACCATTTTTGAAAAAATCTAAAACTAAGAAAGATGTAGATACTGGAATTTGATGGAAAATTTTTTTAACATAATATTTAAATGGCCATGAAGTATCCAACTTTATTGATGTTATTGATTCATTAGTAAGGGATGTTTTTGAAGAAGAATTCGAAGGAGTCGGAGATGAGCAAGTGAAAAGTGATGTTAAGTAGCCGCAATTTGGTAAGTTATCTTATGTGACATCAAAGATCCCTAATGATAAAATTTCTTCTTCTGTTTTGCAGGTGGCTGAGTCAAAATGAAAACCTCTTCCAAGTCACCTCAAATGTTTGTTTCTAGGTGATGGGAAAACTCATCTGGTAATAGTTGCTAATGACTAACCGATGACCAAAAAGAATGATTGTTAAAGGTACTAAGGGATCACAAGATAGCACATATTGGGTGGACCATTGCAGATATAAAGGGAATTAGCCCATCCACATGTATGCATTGTATACTACTTGAAGATGGAGCTAAGCTTACCCGTCAACCGCAAAGAAGGCTAAACCCAATGTTGATGGAAGTGGTTAAACAATAAATACTCAAACTTCTTGAAATGGGGATAATTTACCCCATTTCAAATAGTGAATAGGTTAGCCCGATACAATTAGTGCCTAAAAAGACGGGAATAACTGTGATAAAAAATCAAGAAAACGAATTGGTGCCCACCCGTATACAAAATGGGTGGCGGGTTTGTATGGATTATCAACAGCTTAATTCTCTTACTTGCAAAGATCACTTTTCTTTACCTTTCATTGATCAAATACTTGAAAGGTTAGCCGGTCGTGTTTATTATTAATTTCTTCATGGTTACTCAGGGTACTTTCAGATCGCTGTTGCTCTCGAAGATTAGGAAAAGACAACATTTACATGCCCATTTGGAACATTTGCTTATCATCGTATCATGCCCTTTGGGTTATGTAGTGCCCCTGTCACATTCCAAAGATGTATGGTTAGCATATTTTTTGATTTTCAAGGACATTTTATTGAGATATTTATGGATGATTTTACTGTTTATGGAGATTCGTTTGATCAATGTTTGCATAATCTCACATTAATATTGCAAAGGTGCATTGAAACTAACCTTGTTCTAAACTCTAAAAAATGTCACTTCATGGTGCAACAAGGTATAGAGTTAGGACATGTGGTGTTATCTAAGGGGATTGAGGTTGATAAAGCAAAAATTTATATAATTCAATCATTACCTTATCCCACCAAAGTGCGGAAAGTTTGTGCTTTCTTTGGTCATGCTAGTTTTTACAGAAGGTTCATTACGGACCTCTCCAAAATATCAGTACCTTTATGCAAGTTACTGCAAAAAGATATGGAATTCGAGTTTGGTGATGACTGCAAGGCGGCATTTGACAAATTGAAACAACTTCTCATGTCAACTCCAATTATCCAACTACCCAACTGGAGTTTACCATTTGAGATAATGTGCAACACAAGTAACTCTGCAGTGGGTGCAGTTTTGGGGCAACGTGTTGGAAGGGCGCCTCATGCCGTTTATTATGCTTCCATACCCTAAATGATACACAGAAAAACTACTCCACCACTGAAAAGAACTTTTAGCTGTTGTTTTTGCTCTAGAGAAATTTCGTTCTTATCTAATTGGTGCTAAAGAGATTGTATATTCTAATCATGTAGCTTTGTGCTATTCAATGATGAAGAGGGAGTCAAAACCAATGTTGATAAGATGGATACTCCTCTTGAGGGAATTTGACTTGGAAATCCAAGACAAAAGTGGTATGGAGAACAAAGTGACAGACCATTTAAGTCGACTACCACATGTGGAGGATGAACTAGAGATACAAAAAAGATTTTCGGATGAACAATTGTGCTCCATAAAGGCGATGTTACCATGGTACGCAAATATTGTCAATTTTTTAGTTATTAATTAATTACCTCATGGATTGTCGCTTTATGCTAAGGCAGCAAAAGAGAAGATCAAAAGTGATGCAAAATATTATGTGTGGGATGAGCCCTATTTATGAAAACATTGCATCGATCAAGTCATAAGAAGGTGTGCCAATGATGGTGAAATTAATTAAAATTTAGCATTTTGCCATACTTATGCTTGTGGAGGGCATTTTGTAGCCAAAAGAACAACAATGAAGGTATTAGAGTGTGAATTTTATTGGCCCAGCATATTTTGCGTTCTTACCTATTTTGTCGTTCGTGTGATAATTGTCAAAGGACTAGTAACATTCCCAAAAGAATGAAATGCCTCAAAATTCGATACAATTTTGTGAAATATTTGATATTTGGGACATTGATTTCATGGGACCTTTTCCTGTTTCATTCGGTTATTCGTATATACTCTTGACTGTTGATTAAGTTTCAAAGTGGGTTGAAGCTAAAGCCACTCGTACTGATGATTCAAAAGTTGTTGTGGATTTTCTTAAAAATAACATCCTTTCTAGATTTGGCGGATTCCAAGGGCTATAAGCAATGATCGTGGAACTTATTTTTGCAATCGAACAATGGAAGTCTTACTGAAGAAGTACCAGTGACTCACAAGATTTCCACCTCATATCACTTGCAAACCATTGACAAGCGAGGTATCCAACAGAGAAATTAAGTCCATTCTCCAGAAAATGGTGAACCCCAACCGTGAGGATTGGAGTTTATGGTTGAATGATGAATTATGGGCATATCACACTGCCTATAAGACGCTAATGTGGATGTCCCCGTATCGCTTAATATTTGGGAAAGCTTGTCACCTACTCGTAGAATTGGAGCATAAAGCTTATTGGGCTATTAGAAGTTTTGATATGGGATTGGATGCAAGTGGTAAACAGAGAAAATTACAACTGCAAGAGTTGGAGGAAATCAGCAACAAAGCTTACGAGAATACTCGCATATATAAAGTATTGATTATTTTTCTACAATTAATTTATAATTGTTCACTTATTATTGTTGCAGAATAATTAAGGGTTATTGGAATTAATCTATAGTTGGATTGTTTTAACCGTGTGTACTTAATTCCATCTGTGAAGTAACTAAATTTGATAATTGCTCGATTAGTGTCATTGAATTTAGGGAAAATAATCAACTAATTGGTATAACCGCGTGTGTTTATGTTTAACTAGCCTAATTATTCTTATTGAATTTAATGTTCCTATTAATTAATCTTTGGTGTGTGTCTAGATTAAATTAATAGTTAAGGTTAATTAAATCGCGTGTTAAAAATTAACTAACTTTAGAAAGAAATAAGATTCAACTTTGAATTAGAATTTGGGTTAATTCTTCAATTAGTGCTTGGTATAGAAATTGGATTATCTTTGGTGTCAATGATCGACTAGTAAAATTTTTATGGTGGATATGACCAAAACTAGGATTCTTCTTAAATTGAACTCCCTCTAATTTACATTATTGTTTTGTTTTTAGTTTAAAAGCATTCAAAACCCTCATTTCTTTTGAGCACAATAATAAGCTCACGTTCTTTGTGGGACGAGCTGTACTCATCGCTACTATATTATTATTGAGAGTTGTTAATTTTGGGTCCCTACGACAGCATATCACCAAGGCCCTACCACCTAAAAGCCCGTGGCAGGTCTTGCCTCCCTGCTGAGGCCTGCTCTTCCTCAAGAGTGTATTTCTTCTCACCTGCCTGAAGATGCCATTCCATCATATTAGGATTTTGTGGAATGCAAAAGGCAACCATCCGAGCCCAGGAGTAGGATCTCTCACCTTGGGTGGTGATGTAGTTCAAAGCGGGGTTCTTTTGCTTACACCTTTTAAAGTAGTTGGGGTTGTCGGGCTCAATCCCAACTACTGCAACTTCTGTAGCTATGATCATTTAGGTTCTAAAGAACCACTTCAATATCCAAGTTGAGCCCTATATTGGTAGCGATAATAGTTCAGGTCCTCATTCAAATGGCTCGAGCATGAGTAGAAGGTGAACTGTTAGAAGCTTGGGGATGGATGATTGCTCTATCCACAGTCCATAAGGGTGGACAGTGGTTCGACATCCACCATAGCAATTAGAGTTCGACAAACATTAGCTTCCAGCATCCCAGGAGGAACCTCTACTTCCATTAAGGTTGTAAAAGGGACAACAGTTGTGGTCATAGCCAAGGCCGACGCGAGGCTAAGGTAGGATTAGAGATCAAGATTGAGGCCAAGGCCAAGGGTGATATGGTGGCAGTGAAATCAAGTTCACCCAAAAATTCACCGAGCCCACTTGAAATGCAAGGAGAGCACAAAAATCAATTAGCAAAATAAAAGAAAGGCAAGAAGCAATGGATAAGTCATGCAACAAATGAATAGATCTTTCATGAGGTCAAATCATTAGGGACACTCCGGTCTGGAAGGAGGTTAAACCAAGCTATTAGTCATTATTCAATATGACATTCTTGTTTCGATAATTGACACGGATTGAAACCTTTTCTTTATCTTTTTACCTTATCAAAGTCTGGAGAGATAGAGTTTTGAAGTGTTAGACTCATTAGTAAGTTTCCACTACCACAGAGGCATGGTAGGGGTTAGATTCCTGTCAAAGAAAAATTTCTTCTTTAAGTCATGTATGGAAGAATGGTTTCCAAAAACAATCTATGAGGAGACATAGACAAATCCATTCCCTACGATTCATTTTGCATATCATTCAAAATGTCTCTAATGTTATTGGACTTTTATATAATTTATAGAGTATGCATAAACCTACTATGATTCGGATGCCATTTGGAGTTAGTTGGTGAAACACTAATGTCCCAACGATCAAAATTTTGGCAAAAAATCTAGTAAATATGAAGACGAAATCCAGCCATCAACTAATCCTCATTGATGGTCAAGTATCTCAGGGAAGGAAGGCGATGATAGTGATCCTTAGACCTCAAAAGTTTAAGGTGAACTTTAGGAGGAGTCTGATAGGCCTCCTGAAGCTATCTAATCTCTTCAGGAGGAAGGGTATTTTCAAAATTAAGCGTGGCCAGGTTGGAATGGTGATTGACTTTAAAGAGGATGTGGTTCGGGAGTTGCATCCCATGGAAAAACTAATGGAATGGAAGGTTAAAAAGGGATTCTCCAGGATTCAAAAGTAGATCAATGGGGTCTTTAGGGATTGGAGTGACTGGTGGTGTGCTAATGAAAGAAAAAAAGGAGTAAACATACTAGAATCTGATACAAAAGCCATTTATGCGTTTGAGTGGAAACAAAAATTGAAGTTTTTCTAGGAAAGAGGGCTTGAATCAAAGTATGAGCTCATTCAATAGGGTGTGTAATAAGCAGAATTTGTGGATACTTTGGGAAAGGATGCTGTGAACAAACAGGAGACGAGTTGAGGTTGGAAAGTTGAGGAAATGCGAAGGAAAGGGGGGATTTTGCATAAAGGACTTCAAGAATTTTTAATGGGTTCTAATTCACAAACAATGAGAGATGTAAAAAATGAAAAAGGCAAAACAGCAAATGGAAAATGGTGAGAAAGTAATCTAAGTTAGGGTATTTTTATGGAAGGAATAAAACGCCAGATAATAGGCCATAAAGATATGGCAAGGAAAGTTAATAAGAACCTAATGGGCCGATTCAGATGCTTTTATAGGTAATATTTTAGTAACTCATAACAACATAAACATGTAAAAGCCATTAACAATATAAATATGTATAGTACATAATATATTGTAGAGGAATATAACAATCATTTAATTAAATTCAAAATGTCATGCCTTGTGCACGCACACGTCGGCACGTGACAACCGCCGTACCCTTAAGAGTGACTCCTCAAAGGCACAAGGTACCAAAACGAAACAGAATTCAAAATAACTTCATTAAATTACTAAATAATCCATAACATTTAATATCTTGAATATGCAACTAAATAGTTATAAACTAACCTATCCAATGGTTCCAAGTCAACACAAAATGAAATGTAAAATATTTTAATATTTCTCTAATTCTTGATCCGTTAACAATATAACTTCCGTTGGAAGTCAGGAGTCTAAACATTAGCATGCACCAATTCCTTATTCACATAAGTTGTCCTCGTATAATCTCTAATTATGCAACATATTATAATAGAGTGAGTGACAAATCCCTCAACAAGTAGCTAATACCACCTCCGATGGACCAAACAAGCTACACATATATATATATTTCACAAAATATTTATTTCACATACTGACAAAAATTTTCTTTCAAAAATGAATCGTACACACTTTTAGAAAAAAGTGGCATTATATCAAAATTGTACAAAATAGAATTCATAGAGACTGGAAGTTCAAAATCAAATTTGGAATCAAAATATCAAAATCAAAATTCATAATTAGAGTGCAAAAATTTAGAATAAAAAAAGCCAGAGTCAAGTTCATAACTGGAATTCAAAGTTCACACCATAGTACATTATAGGTTCATTAAACAAACACGCTATCATTGGCTTAATGAGTACTCAGCATAGTGCTAAGAGACCCCACTAGAAAAGGTTGTCAAGTGGTTCAGCCAAAACTTACCTTGACTCAGAAATGGAATATTGGTTCTTAGGTCCATTTGGTACACCCAAACAGAATATCAGGTCTTAGGCCACCTGGACAAAAAGACAGAACTATAATCCTTACTGACTATTCATGATTATTTTAAGAGTTTTCGTCCATTATTAATTACCGAGCAAGTATTCTAAGCACATACATGCAAAATAACCATACAAAGTTCAAAATAATGCCACTTATAAAAATTCATAATTTAAAACAATTCAAGTATCAACATAAGATCCAAATTTAATAATTAAAATAACATGTTACTAAAAATAATATTTTAGACAAAATATTTTTTGAAAATACAAAGAAGTAATAATCACTTAACTCAAAGTAGTACAAAAATCATAGCAAGGAACTGACTAATTTCTTAAATAAAATTATCAAATATTAACTAAGCTCAAATTCAAAATAAACCGATTCATATATAGACTATCATATCTTCGGTAATATTATTCAGATTTCAAAAATATTTAATCATGTTCATACTAAAATATATATTCTTCTTAATTATGTAAAAGCATAACAATATGATTGAAGGCTATACTAATACTACAACAGGATTTAATAAGTTATTATAAAAATAGTTTTTTAGTATCTTTTAATTACTTATACAATAAGTACTCAAACTTTTAGTCCAAAAACTAATTCTCAGAAATCTAAGAGACTTACCATACAATTTGTCATAAACTAATTCATGTCAAGAGTCTAATGGACCTATAATGTAATTAATCCAAATTTGTTAAACTTTCTACCGAAAACAACCAATTGTCGCTTAACTTCTCTCTCCCTATCTCCTAATCAACTCATCTTCTCTCTCCCACTTTTCTTGTCTTTTTCTCTTTTTCTTCTTTCCATGTTTTTTATTCCTTCTCTTTCTTCTCCCTCATTTCTTCTAGTAACAACATGCCACCTCTACTACTGCTGGTCACCACCACCTCATAGCTGCTACCAATAGTGCCAAGGAGTAGTAGGAACAACTAGCAACAGCGGAACAGCTAGCAACAACAGCAACTGTTCCTCTTTTTTTAACATAAATTCTGATTTTAACTTTTCAAAATAAATATATAATTTTTTAAAACAAATACATAAATAAATTTTTATATTTTGAATTAAATCTCAACTTTTAACAAGAAATTAAATTTATCAGGTTTTGTCCATCAAATAATAATTAACGAAAAAAAACAAGTCCAGACATAATATTATATATACGAAAAATGCATACAAAGAAAATGGAATAATCAAAAATTTTGGTTGAAAAATTATTCTGAATTTGGTACACGACAAATTCCCAGTGTGCACGAAAACTGCTCTTTCCAAAGTTTAGCCACACAAATAACAATATAACCCTATGAACTCCTCTATTTGTTCATATTTTAACTCTTAAAAGTTTCTAACTTCTAATTCCTAAAAGTTAGCTAAAATCCCTATAATTCCCATACAAATTTTGTAACTAGAAGTGGTTGAAATTTAGCACAATTTTTAATTGCAAAAATTATCAATTGGTTGGCAAAAGACTTGTTTTCCAAAAGTAAAATGTATTTAGGCAATAAGTTAGTCCAATGCAATTACCATCAAACAAATATGATTCTTAATTAGACAAAAATTTAGTTTTTACAAGAAAGTACCAACACAAATAACTCAATTTCACATACAATTGTTTAATTAAATTATCATTATCTTGTATTAATAATGTATACATATATATTTTTAAAAAATGGGGTTTACACAAAAAGACAATAACTAAAGGTAATTATAATATTGTTTACATAAAATATGCATTTTGATGTTGAAGAACTACATTTACATTTGTAAACTACTGCTTTAAGTTTTAACTTCTTTAAATTATATGAATTATAAAATAGATTCAGAGTTACTTAATGTTACACTTACAAACATAACATATAAACCCAATAATAGATATAGTTGATGTAATATTTATGTATCAAAATATATAAGAAGGCCTATTTTCAATTTATGAATTTGGTTATTGATTAATTGAATTAAAATATTATCGACAATTTTTGTATTTATTAACTGAATTCAAGAATTAGTTTACCCAAAATTAATAAAATCCAACAAAATTTAATTCCAAATGGGCTGACAATTTGGTTCAACGCATATTTGCTCACCCTAATTGCTAGTGGTGTTTATCTTGGGATGTCGACTTCAAAAACCCGTTGACTCAGTCTATTCTAACTGGTAAAAATAGGGACCCGAACCAATTAGTATTATAGGGTTCAGTAGTGGATTGGGTATTAAGACTATCGAGTCAGGTAGCACGTCAGGAATCTGCAACCTGGTGAGTACTCGACTCGATCATATACAAGGTTAATTTTATAATTTTACTAATTATGGCATAATATTAAAGAATATTTTCTCGTCCCTTTCCTATTTATAGGAGTATTTGTGTAATTAATAGTTAATTTTGTTATTTTTTAACAATTTTTAGACTAAAAATGTCATAATTAGATCAAGTCGGGTACCCGGTTATCTAAGTGGATAACATAGTTATTAAACCCGATCCAAGAAGGAACCCCGACAAGGGAGGCGGATCAACGGGTTACTGAAAGTCCAACTAGTGGGTTATTGGTTCAACCAGTCATATATATAAGACTTGAAATTATATATGTCTAGTATTTAATAGTTTCATATTAGTGTGTAGATGAACTTTAGAATAATTAATTTACTAAGAACTAACAAAATACATTAAAATAGTTAACTTTAAATTTTTATAAATAATTCCCACAAAAATATAACAATATACAAACAAATGATATGAAATTATGTTTTTATTATTTCTAAGATGGAACTTTGCAATCATAATATATTATATACAATCCATCAAGTTTGTTAGATTTTTTATGTTATATTATATTTTTAAAATTTTAATTGCACAATGTTATGGGAGATACTTTATAATGTGAAAAAAATATTATATATGTATACTAGTAATTTATTTGAATGGGTGGGGAAATAAGGCAATTAAGCAATAGAATATGAAAGTTTGTATAAGTTTAAAAAAAAATAGAACTTATGGTTACCAACATTGGGGGTGCAGTGGCAAGCAGCAACAGGTATAGAGTTGGTTGCCTTATCCTGGGTTCGAAGCTCTGTAGCATGTTTTTTTCCTCAGCCACAGCCAACATGTGAGTCATTGACTTTTCAACGGTTACCTTCCTTGTTTGTTTTTTTCCTTAGCTACAGCCAACATGTGAGTCATTGGCTTTTCAACGGTTACCTTCCTTGTTTGTTTTTTTTCTTAGCTACAGCCAACATATGAGTCGTTGATTTTTTAACGGTCACCTTCCTTGTCTCCTCAACTACTCTACTGCCAATACGTGGGTCGTTGACATTTCAACGGTCACCTTTCTTGTCCGGTTGAACTTGCAACCCTGCTTGACCGGGTTTAATAATTATGCCGACTACAACCAACATGCAAAGAACCCGGATAAATCGGGTTGAACCGCCCAATTCCCGATCATAGCGGTTCAACCAGTGGGTCATTGACTTTTCAACAGTCACTTTTCTTATCAGGTTGAAATTGCAACCCGGCCCGACTAGATTTAATAACTATGCTGCATAATAAGCACCCTTTTTGTATGTATATAAATCGAGTTACCAACATGCAAACAGCCCGGACAAACTAGGTTGAATCGCCGGATTCCCAGTCATAGCGGTTCAACCAGTGGGTCGTTGACTTTTCAATAGTCACCTTCCTTGTTCGGTTGAACTTGCAACCCGGCTCGGCTGGATTTAATAACTATGCCACATAATAAGCACCCTATGTATATAAATCGATTTACTGGATTGATATTTTCCTAACTTGGTATAATTGAGTTGGATCGGATAGTTATCTAATGAATCAGTTACCTAGTACATGAACACCCCTACACCAAGTACATTGTAGCACAAATAACTTGCGTGGCACTATCCGTAATTACTAGAGTTGTTGGATCTATAAATATGTATTTATTCCTTTGGCTGATCATCACATCGCTCCTAGTAAACAACACTCAATTAAGTTCAATGCTTCCCTAATTAGCGCATGGACTCAACTGCATCCGCTGACCTCTTGAAAATCAGCATCAAATTATCCACCATGTTAGCTGATTTCCCTAAAACCATTTGGGCTGATCGAATCGCTTATTTTACTCTCAATAAACAGCTTGTATATATTTCCTTTCCAATTACCACAAGTTCCCGGTTGACCTTTTTTTTCGACATAAACACATATCCTTACACGTAATTTATAGGGGAATAGAAAGGCTATTTCTATACTAACTAGGTGTTTTTTTCACTGTTTAATTTCTGTCAAATTCTGGTTTTGGAAGGAAAAAGAAGAGGATTAATTTCAATCTCATTTGAAGAAAGATTTCTGTGGTGTTTTTCAGGGGTATGACATGTATGCAAAAGAGATTGAAATGTTAAAGGCGCAAGAGAAGAGGATGCTCTTGGCGACCCAAAAAAACATGATGGAGAAATTTGAACTAATAGATAAAGTAGAACGACTTGGTATCTCGTATCACTTTGAGAACGAGATTGAAGACCAACTACAAGAACTTTTCAATCTGTGTGCCAACTTTGAAGAGTATCCAAATTATGAATTATCGAAACTCTGCAGCACTTCAATTCCGACAATTCAGGCAGCATGGTTTTAATATTTCTTGCGGTAGGCGATTTCCATCCTATTAAATTCACTGAGTTAAAAATGTGAAGTAACCTACATATTTGAACAGCAGCAAGTGAATTTACAAGCACTAATTTCATTTTACTTCACCTAACTTATACCCAATTCTCACTTTACACCTCCAATTTTAGTTTTCAATACTTTGCACTCCAAACTCTCAAATCCGTCCCATTTCATTCTAATTTTTAGTGCCAGTCATTTGAAATCACAAAATTTTCACATTTGCACTCAAAATATTTGTGTGAATTTGTTATACATCATGTTGAATTTGCTGTACAAACGTAAACCAGTAAATTTGGTGACGGTATTAAAAGTTGGACTAAAATGAGACAAGAATTTGAGAGTTGAGGGTGCAAAATATACAAAACTAAAATTGAGAATTCAAAGTGAGAATCAAGTGACAGTTAATGGTGCAAAACAAAATTAAGTCCGATTTACAATGAACGATTTCCTGAATAATTTTTGAAACAGGTATCTTTAACCAATTCGTTGATGGGAACGGTAAGTTTAAAGAATCCCTAAGCAGTGACATAAGAGGTATGCTAAGTCTGTAGGAAGCTGTTCGTGTAAGAACACATGGAGACAACATTTTAGAAGAAGCCCTTAATTTCACAACCTCTCGTCTGACACGGTAAGCACCCAAGATGGATCCACTCTTGCAAAACAAGTGAAATATGCCCTTAAGCAGCCACTGCATAAAGGCATCCCGAGATATGAGGCTTGCCGTTACATCTCCATCTATGAGGAAAAGGAATCTAATAACAAATTATTGTTTAGGCTCGCCAAAACTTGATTAACACCTGTTGCAGATGTTGCACAAACAACACCTCAGTGAGATATTAAGGTTTGTTTTTGACATTCACTAAAGAAGTTCATAGTACAATATTTTGGTGCAAGTTGAGGTCCAGTTATTCTTAGTAAGATAAGTTCACACTTCAATAGCAACTGTATTCAAAAGGGTAATTCATTTTGCACCCCTTAATTTATCATCATTTTGTATATTACACATTGAACTTTTTTTTGCCACTTTGCACTCTAACATTTTATTTTTCTGGCCACTTCAATTCAATTGTTAAAATATTTCAGTCAATTCAGTGTCTTCCGTTATCTTTTGGATTGAAGTGACTAGTAAAAAAACATTAGGATGTAAATGTATCTAAAATCAATTTCGGGATGTAATGAAAAAATTTGTACAAGTCAAGCAACATCCACTAATTAGTTTTTTCACCCTATGGATTTAAAAAAGTTCTAATACCAATGACAATTTCTAAATGCTAGTAAAAGTTAAACACTATTACTTATTTTCAACTTTCTTCTAATAATTACATCAATTTTTTTGGTATTTTCCGATATTCCTCCTATAAAGCTGCGGACAGCTTTGCTCAAATGAACCTAATTGAGAATCATTTTACCGTCGAGTGTAAAGCCTGCGAGATCTAGGTTTCAAACCTTTGATGCATATATTAAAAATTAATGATGTAAAGCACTGATTTATGTGTTTGTGTAGCTTTTGTTTGTAATTTTTCCTGAAGATACAGGAAGGGAAAGGAATTGGACATTGTATAAAAAATTCCTTATGCAAGGGACAGATTTGTGGAATGCTGCTTTTGGGCTATTGGAACCTTTTATGAACCTCAGTACTCTCTTGGTCGAAGGGTTTTAGCACAACTAATAGAATTGATTGATATAATTGATGATATCAATGATGCCTATGGCACCCTTGATGAATTTAAAATTCTTACAGACGCTATAGAAAGGTATATGCATCAGCTATGTATCCAAGAATAATAAAATTGATGTTATTTAGAATATCAATGCCGAAAGGACAGGGAACTCAAAGGTAAGAGATCACTTAATTGGCTATCCAATTATAGCACAGAAAATTAAAGAGATTATTACAGATCATTAGATAAATATTTGAGATGTGGAAGGAAAATAACATTGAAAAGAAATCAAAGATAACAGATTATACTTACTGGATATGTGACAGTCTCTAACACGTAGTACGAATCCTGAAATGTAGACAAGACAGTGCTCCAAGCCAAAAGCCCACCGGTTCAGACTTTTTTATGGGGCGCGTGAGCGAGGCTATCATTCAAGACTTGATTAGTCGGGAAATCTTAGGCCCATGCCCAGCCCGCGGCTAGGCCTACCGCGACGCGAGGCGAGGCGAGGCGCACCAGGTCTAGCCCACAATCTAGTCCATGGTTGGCCTACAATCTGATCCATGGTTTGGTTCACTTTTAATTAATTGAAATTAAACCAAACTATTAATTATTTTTATTTTAAATTACTATCTAATAGTTAAATTATTACTTATAATTCAAAAATAGTACTTAATAATCCAAGTTATTACCTATTATATGAAATTATTATTAATTAATATTCATTTTTCATTCCCTATCATGAAAATTATAACTAAGAGAAACAAATAATTAGTTATTAAATGAAGTTATTAGTTATTATATCATGTTATTATATAATATTCTAATTACTGCTTATTATTTCAAATTATTACCTATTATTTGAAGTTATTACTAATTAGTACTTTTTTAAATACTTTTTAGTACATATGTTTACATATTAATATTTCATTTTATTTGTCAAAGTAATTTTTAATTTTATTCTAAGTTAATATTTATTAGTACAAGATATTCCTCATTTGATTCAAAATTATTAATTATTAATTAATCTATTACTTATTACTCAAAAGATGAAAATTGCATAAGTGTTATAGCATTTCTTACAACAAATTAGTCTAACAATAAAAAGTATTATTTATTAGTCCAATTTAATTTTTATTACTAAAAATTTATATTTATTAGTCCAAGAAAAACAATAGAAATTTTATTACAAAAAAGTCATTTCAAATGTTAATTTTTATTTTATTTTTTTTAAAATAAAAATTATGGTCCCTAAGGCAACCATAAAAAGACAGTTAATAGATGAACCTGTATCAACCCATGCTAAAAAAGGGGTTGGCAAAAAAATGGAAGCGGGAAACTTCTAATAATAAAGGGTTATCATAATCGATAAATCAGTAGACGCTGGGAATTCCCTATCCCGTTGACATCAAAGAGTTTGTTAGGTTGGAACTTTCAAGGGCTTGGGAATCGATTGATAGTTTAGATGCTTCAAAGATTAATTCTTAGAAAATATCCTAGTATTATTTTTCTCTCAAAAACTAAATGTTTGAGGAGGAAAATCAACAACATTAAACAATAGTCCAACACATTTGGTTTTGTAGTTGATTCGGAGGGAATATTTAGGGCTTTGGCTTGGAAGTAAAATGTGGCATTCTCATTTGTCCACTTGTAAAAGATTTATACATGCAATTATTGTTTTACCGGCTGTAATGATTGGTGGAGATTGGAGGGATATTATGGTGAACTGATAACTCAAGGAAACTTGAGTTAGTGTAAACTAAATTTAACAATTTTGATATTAGTTTCTAGCATTTTTAGTGAATTTTAAGTGTTTGTTTATTTCTATTTTTATTTTTATGTGTTAGTAAGTATTAGTATGTATTTATGTAGTGTTTTAGTACATGTTTAGATATCATTTCAAGTGTTTTATTTAATTTATTCATGTATGTTTGTGTGTAGGGTTTGGTCAAATAAAATGGCGCTGTAGTTGGATGAGAAACAGGATGAGATTGGATGTGAAAGTGAAGTTATAGCAGGCCATACCACGGTTTAGGTATTCTAGGTGTAAACCCTAACTGCAATGCGCAACTTCTTAGGGAAATGATAGTAGTGTGGACTGCGGTATGGAATTTTGTGCCTAGCAAATCAATACCACGGTCTGAGGTTGATAACTCTACATTTAGAGTTAATTTTTTATGCTTCACTTGTTATGTATTTGAATTAATTTAGTCCTAATTGTTTGATATTTTATATAACAAATTGGTGTTTCGTAGTTCATAGGTTTTTGTGACAGTTTAGTAATTAATGGTATCTTAAGGAGGTAAAGACAATAATGTCTATTTATTGTGTTTCACATTATCTGTAGGACATTGGAGGGGTAAGATGATCTTTTCGCATATGTGGACAGGAAAATTGGACTTGAACTGGCAAACTTCGTACTGGAGATTGAAGTATCAAGTGCAGTCAGCTCTTGAACCAAAGGAAGCCAAGCACATTCTGTGCTTGGATCAGAAGCAGTATCACAGACTCTGATAGGCAAGCACAGTCAAAACTTGAGTCTAAACCATTATCGCATACTACGATAATGAAGTACAATCAGCACTTGGTTCGACTTGACTGGGCTGCTAAGCGATTTTGATAATTTTAGAATTTCGGGTGTCATAATTTTGAACCCGTTTTAGTACATTTAGAAACTTATTCAGAACCCTACACTTTGTAACTATTAGAAGATGTAAATAAGGATCTTCAAGATCTCAAAAACAAGATCTCATTTAGCTTTCTCTCGAGATTCATAGATTAGACTAGGTTTTCTTTTTCTTTTTTTTTTCAAGAAAGGTTGAAGAAGATCTAAGGTTCAAAATTAACAACTTTAGACCATGAACTTGTGATTATTCATTAGAGAAGCTTTCTTAAACCTTTTTAGATCTTTATTGTACTATTTAATTATAGTTTTATTACTCTTTAATTGTTCGCTTTCAATCATTGATTTCTTTATTTTCTTTCTAGATTAATGTTTTGACTAATTTAATTGCTTTCAACATTTTCTTTTGTGTTATTTCTCTCATTCATGTTCTAAATAGTATGATTAACGTTTGTTGATGCTGATTCTTTTAAGTAATGTTAAATCGATCATCAATTGCAATAATCATAATAATTGGCATAAATTGCAATTCAAGAATGTAACTAATTCTTATTTCGGTTAGGTTGGCCA
The DNA here is from genome assembly GCA_025175665.1 of Cinchona pubescens. NCBI lineage: Eukaryota > Viridiplantae > Streptophyta > Magnoliopsida > Gentianales > Rubiaceae > Cinchona > Cinchona pubescens. The sequence continues at coordinate 1,605,511 of JANKKI010000291.1, forward strand.
GTGATATGGAAGTTGATCCCCCATCGTAGTCCCGTGTTAACTATTAGATTAATTTAATTCACAATCCAAGTGGTCAGATTAATTAATTAGTTCATGATAATTCTATACAGATAACACTCGAGTTGATTAATCTTGGATACAGATCCAATCCCGAGGGATCTACCCCTAATTAATTAATTTGATAGGACCTAATTATGTGAGGAATCGGGATTGGATTGGCAATTGAGAATTGAACTTCCATTCATTACAATTGAACCAATTAATTGAGTGAATTAATCAAAATCGGGAATTGGCTAGTCTTAACCCTAATCTATTGTTTTCATTAGTTAAAATTTTTAATTTTGGTTTAGTTAACTCTTTTTTCCCTTGTTGGATTTCTTCACATAGTGTTCTAATCAAATAATCAGTACTTGCTAAACCAATTTTTGTGAATTCGACCCCTACTTCTACTGTATGCTATTTGACCATGTATACTTGTTGTGCGTTATCTAGTTAATAGTAGAGTTAGGTGATTATAAATTTTATAACTAGATATGTAATATATCAAGTTTTCGACACCGTTGTTAGAGATTGGGTCTTTGGCAATATCGGTATAATTTGGCAAGAATACTACTTTGAAGTGTAAGTTGTGTTTTTGGTAATATTTTCAAAAAACCAAAAAGAATTTCCTTTTTCGTGGTTTGTGTTCTTTTATTAAAAATTCAAAAGGCTTTTCTCTTTTTAGTGGATAGCTAGTCTAAACTCTCCTATTTTTCCTTTTTGTGTATTTTAATAGGTTTTCTCTATTCGGTCATGCCAAAAATATTATCATCCTTGTGATTATGGATGCATGACCAATAAGAGTTGTTCTTATGATGTTTTGATGCCCTCAGGATTAGTTATCGTAATATATCTATCTGATTAGCAGCCTGAATAGAAAAAAAATAAATATTTTTCGTGCTTATTCAATTCGTTATAATGGTTTATATTGTGATTCTTTTACTGGTAACTATGCTAATAGGAAATGCACATACCAATATAATCCCTACCCTTATGATTATCAAATGAGATGGTCCAACCATCCAAATTATTTCTTGAGCTACCAAGATCTTCCTTATTCTATTCCTACACCTCAAGAGCCAAATGTGTGAACAAATGGATCCCCATAGTGAATACCCATGCCCCACCGTGAATAGTGTAACCCAAGGGAACTTCCATGACTAACAAAATACCATGGATGGGTATGGTGAAGAAGCTCACACGAACAATTACGACTCTCCATCACCTATGGGATAATGCAAGTTGGGGAGAATGGAATTCATGGAGACTCTTATGATTGCTATGGTTATGACTATACTCAACCACCACCAATTCAAGAAGAAGATGCTAATGCAAGATTGGAAAGGAAGATGATAGCCTTTATGGAGCACTAAGATGAATCCATAAAGAGATTATCAAACTAACTTGCCAAACCTGTAAGTAAATCGGTGGGTGAAGTTCAAGAGACTTCTATACCAATCAAAGATGATAGGGATGATGGTCACATTGAGGGTAATTTTGAGATGACTGCGTCATGGAGTATGAGCAATGAAGATGAACCAAAGGACTGCTTACATCATCCTTCACACGTCCTATAAAGGTTCCTTCCAGTGTGTTTATAAAGTTGGCTTGACTAGTAGAAGCCTGATACAGTGTATCTACTAGAAAGAATTAGGGATATGGTGACTAAATATGCTTGAGTTTCATCTGTTCTTGGAAACTTCAGTTCAATTATGCAACGTAGACTGTTGAGCAAGGACTATAACATTCTCGACAAGCCTCCTTAGCTTTTATTTATTATTTATACGCTTTAGTTAAGAAACCGGTGAGATAGTAAAGGTTTTATGCAACGTTACTAGTTAAGTTTATGTGTTTTATATTGTTAATTACCTTTGATTATGCTTGGCTAATAAGTGTTTAGCCCATAACAAATATAATGGATCTACGCTTATTTGATGCAATTGTGATTGTCTTAAATTATCAATTGAACTTTGACCTAATTTTTCTTATTTGATTGTGGAATCACTAGTTTTTGATACATTCTTTTTGTCAGGTATTTGAGTAGCTTGATGAGAGCTGTATGGATCCTCGGTTTGGCCTTTCCATTTTCTTGGTTACTAAATCCTTTTTGAAAATTCATGTGCAAAAAACGCTAAGTTGGGAGGTATGAATTGGGCATTTGTGACCTTTGTTTTGTGATAAACCCCGTTACCCTTAGTTAATGTCCCTTTATTTTGAATTCTTGAACCCTGTGAAGTCCTAATGACTCCCAATTATGTTTGGTATTTTAATTGGAAAAAGGGAAATAAATTCCTAAACACCGTGTTTTGGATTAGCTTATGTTCTTATGAATTAAATTAACTTCTTCTTATAATAGGTAAGGTTTTTAGTGTATTTTGTGAATAATTTCTATGATTGAAAGTGAAACCCAAGTTTTAAGTTGAATTTTGATTATTTGATTGCTTTCACATTCATATTTTATGCATATTATTCCTCATCTCATAGAGTTTTGATTGTCCAAGTATTTCAGAAGTGGTTCATTAGAGTTATGTCTAGTTATGTTTAGATGTTTATGTAATGTTTTGTGTGTTAGGTTTAGTTTGAGTTTAATTAAAAAGGAAAATAAAAATATTAAGAAATTTTTTTTCAAAAATCCATAACGATATTTTTACTTGTTTATTTATTTGATGCTATGATAGTAGAGAGTATCAGTTTTGAGGATCTGACTATTTAAAAGACTCCCTAACTATCGGATGACAACTTTCACGATTTTTATACCCTCTTTGGTTGAAGTATTATAGAGAGTTTTCTATTATTTTTGTCCAATTTTTATATTTTGTTGGTTGTGATAAATGTTTTGTGACATTATGGTGAAATGGCATATTATTATCTGGTTGATATTAATTGTCAATAGTATAGCAACTTTTGTACTATATTAGAGAATAATTACGTAAAATTATTTTGATTGACAATATTTATTTGAAGCTTGTTAAGATCATTTTCTTATGATTTGTCGATAGGGATAGAGTTTGATATCGGGTAGTCCTTTGCTTGTTCATATGTGTGTTAGTTCATGGCAAAGTATTTGGTTCTACTACAGTTGTTTAAGTCTTACAAGTGCTAGAACCCATTTTTCCGTGGCTAGTTCCTTCTGCTCTTATATGCTTCAATGAGTTTAAAAGAAAAAAATGGCTTGCTTTACGTAAAGCACGTGAGCATGGTAAAAATGAAAATGGAAAGACAATTTACATGAGAGTGCATATTGCATGTTCCAAACAAAATAAAAAAATGAGCTAAATAAAAAGTGGCCTTAAAGGAATAACGAAAGGTTGTGTTGCCATTTTAAGTTTACCAATTTTAGAGGTTATGAAATGCTTTGACATTGTGTGACATTTACTATCTTATCATTTCAAGGCTCGACATATTTTTTTACCTATTGATGGTTATAAGATTTTGATTTTGAGATTTCAAGTTAGCTGTGGGAAGTCAAAGTCTTTTACGTGATGTGACCCATATTAGTTAATTTGAGTTTTTGAATTTCTCTTTTTAGAAGGTTTGCTTGATGTGGTGGATCCGTGTGGCTGTTTTGGTGTGTGTACTTTTGTGATGTGAGTTATGTGGTTGGTTAGATTTTGGATTGTGTTTATGAGCCAATTACTTCTAACCCATTATGTTATTAGGGTTGCCATTCCTTTCTTTGTGTGTAGTCGTGTTTGTCTTTTGTCTTTTATTTTTTGTTTTGTTTTGTTCGAGACTAGCAAAACTTTAAGTTGGGGGTTGTTGATAACTCTACATTTAGAGTTATTCCTATGTTTCACTACTTGTGTATTTGAGTGAGCTTAGTTCCAATTGTCTGGTATTTTGTGTTATAAATTGGTGTTCCGTAGTTTATAGGCTTTTGTGTCAATTTAGAAATTAATGGTGTGTTTAGGGGGTGAAGATGTCTATTTATTGTATTTTACATTGCATGCAGGACATTGGAAGTGCAATATGGTCTTTTCATGAATGTAGAATGGAAAATAGGAAGTGAATCGGCAAAATTTGCAATTGAGATTGAAGTAACAAGCGCGGTGTGAGCTTGAACCAATGGAAAACAAGCGTAGTTTTATTTGGTAGAATGTTGATTAGGTTTTGAATACAATGAACAAGTAATAAAAAAAAACTTAATTATCCTAATCAACTCGATTTCCATACACATGCAAGTACACGAGGTGAGTTTGTATATAGGATGAGTAAGGATCATTCCCACAAGAACTATTGGAACAAGTATTTGATTCACAAGCCTATTTACTAGTTAGACGAAATAATCAAGAGTTTTTGACTAAATTTAATCTCGAGAAATTAAAATAAAGATACGAATGTAAAATACTATTCCTACGCAAAGCAATTAAATATAATCGACTGTAAACGTAAATTCAATCTACTCTACTTCCAAGAATTTAATCAAGAACAAGAATTTAAATTAATCTACACTATAAAAGCAATTAAAACAATGAAATAAAACCTTAATTACTCAGTTATGGAAGCAATTAAGAATTTAAAAGCAATAAGAGAAGAACGACAATTAAAGAACAAGAACGTAAAGAAAACAGAAATTGAGCTGCATAAAAATAAATCAAACTCAGTAATTGCAGTGAAAACCAATGTTGATGATGGTTGAATCTTGAATTCTTGACAAGAGAACAAAATACTAGCTTGAATACTTGAGAAAATCTACCCTATATCTAAATTATTGTTCTAACTATTGAAAATTAAAAACTAAAGATGACCGATGATCGATTCTTCTTTCCTCCCATTTTCTTGGTGTATTTATAGGTAAAATTAGGGTTTTGGGACTCTGGAATGATAAGTACACTAACTTCCCCGTAAACGGGCCCATGAGAGAACGTTTCTTGCAATATAAGCAAGCCCATGAAACCTGCTCGACGATGCACGCCTGGGTGCTGCATAAATGTCACACGTAGGTGTGACTTCTAGAAATGAAGACTTGAGCTACTGGATATCGTGCGTGGGTTCTACAAATTGCTCGTGCCTAGTAAGGTGACCTCCATTTCTTTTGCGGTTTTAATCCTGATGCTGTTGGAATCTCAGAAAACTCAAAATAAGAAAGTCGTAGATCTAATCCTTAGCTTTCAAATGCATCCAAAATCACTTTAGTTGGAGTTGAAACAAAAAATTTATGCCATTTCTGCCAAACTACATCTGATTCACTCTTCGCTGGTGCACATAAATTCTAATTTTGCAATTTTCCTCCAATTTTGTGATCAATTTTAACTCTTTATTCGCTCAAACTCTACAAAACTCAAAATAACCCATTTTAGCTTGTAATTACTCAAATATTTCTTATACATTGCTAGAAACAAGGTAAACGATACATGAAATATACGATATTTACGAGTTTATCAACTACCCCACACTTAACTTTTGATCGTCCTCGAGCAAAACATAGAATTAAATCACAAACACACTCAGTACATCTCATCAACTATCCACATAATTTACCAAGAACCAAACAATCATAAGGAAAATAGTCAAATGATAATAAACCCTTATACATGTATTCCAGTGTAGGTGTGTGCATAGCTATACAAAAAATATCTTTTAAGACATTCAGATCAAATCATGCAAATTCTTTGAATTTTTCTAAACACTCCATAACGTACTCTTCGTATATTTCTCCACTAATGTAGACAACTGACTATTGATATGACTTAAATTAGATAGCACTTATAGCTTAAGATCAGGGTCTTGGCTAACAAAGAAGGGGAAAAGGATAAACAAATAAGAAAAAGAGCTTTAAATTTCAACCCTACTCAGTCACTATGAACACCCCCGATCAGTGCAATGGGATGTCTATTTTTATTGGAATTCTACTTCATTTTCTATCCTTTTTTTTTTCTGATTCCCCGAAATCGATACCAGTGGTAGGAACTACCCAAAAAAAAAATATCTATGCAGGTACCAGTGATAGGCACTACCTGCTAACAATCCAATGCAGGTGCTAGTGACAGGCACCACCTCAATGGTCAACACATTTTTTAACACCCCTACACCTTAAACTGTACACCATTCATTCTAACAGTCCCATACAACTACCTTCAATCCTTATATCCCCTTAAAAATTAATTTGATATTAAAGGTCTTAAGTGACATTTAGGATAGCTCACAACGGTAGATAAAAAAGGAGTTAAAAAATGAATGGTGCTTCTGTCAATTCAAAACAAATTGTGTGAAGACTCAGGTAGGGTTCTAGAGATAAATTTTACATTAACGGTTGGCGTGAAAGGTTCAAACGTACAAGGAAATGCCCACCCTCATCTTTAAATCAAATCAAATTATCTAAAATTGTCTCGAAAATGTAATAAAGCAAGTGTCTAGAGTGCAATATAAGTGAATTTACACAATTATCTCTAAGTGCCAAAAAGTTACAAGATTGCAGGGTTATTAGTGCTTAAAATTAGAAATCATGCTACGAAAATATTAAAACCGACTACTCTACTCATGACAACTTAGCTCAAAAATTACAAGTAGAAAATCAAAGAAATGTGCTAAGCAATTTATTAACAAAATCTTCAAAAATTTGAAAAACTCTCAAATCAAAAGCTAAGCTACAAATATGAAATCAAAAATTGAACAAAATGAACAAACAAACCACCAAAAAAATAAAATTAAGAAAATTTCCCACCCCACACTTAGAGTATAGCATTGCCCCCAATGCAAAAATAAAGAAGAGAACAGGGAAGGGAAGCTTCTTTGTCAATGAAGAACGTTTGGTGCCGTGTATGTTAAACTAAAGACCCTTGAGTCGAAGTCAAAAACATCAACCACTAAAATAAAAAATAAAACATAAAAAACCCCTAAGACATTAATAAAAACAATAAAACCCAGAAACTAAACAAAAACATAAGAAATAAAATTCAGAAAAAACATGGATTGCCTCCTATGTAGCACTCTCGTTTATAGTCTTAGTCTTTACTGATTCCTGACTTTTCCTTGAAGAAATCCATGTTTCCTTGTAGTCACCCATGCCAATGTCCTCAGTAGCATGTCCAATTGTTTTTTGAACCATATCCTCTTCTTTTTGCCCTCGTTAAACTTTTGGACGTCTCAATTTTTCTGATGCTTTACACAACTTTCTTAATCCTTTCTCACCTCACACACATCGTCGGGTGGTTTTGATTCTTCATTTGACCTGCCAATAGAAGGATCAAGTTAATGATTAGCATTTTTTTTTTCAAAAATAGGAAATATTATCATTATAATCTAAAATGTCAATTCAACTGATTTATTTTCAATTTCTAAAATCAACTTCCCTTTATTAACATCTATCAATGCATTGCAACTGATAAAAATGGCTTCCCAAGAATCAATGGTATTTCACTGCGCTTGTCGATGTCCGACAACAGAAAATCAACGGGAAACACCAACTTCTCCACTTGCACAAATACGTCCTCCAACAAGCCACATGATTTCCTTTAAGTCGAGTCCGTGAATTGGAGCGTAACGTTAGTCGGTTTGGCGTTAGTGATTCGTAACCTATCATAAATCGATTTCAACAGAATGTTGATGCTAGCCCTAAATCACAAAGTGAATGATGTAGCATTGTTCCTCCAATATTCACCAGTATTGAGAAGTTACCAGGATTTTTGAGTTTAAGGGGTAATCTCTGTTGAAAAATTGCACTATACTTGGCATGGAAATAAATTTTCTCACCATCATCCCATTTTCGCGTCCTTGCCAACAAATCCGTTCATAAACTACGTGTAGTTGGGAATTTTGCTGAGCACATAACCAAAGGAATGTTGACATTAACCTTGAACATGTTGATGAATTGTTGAAATTGCTTGTCTTTTTCATCCTTTCTGGAATTATTGAGCCTTTGAGGGAATGGAATCCTTACCGAAGAATGCAAATTCAAAGGCTCCACTACGTGCCTTTTTTTTTCAACTCCTTGTTTTCATCTAGTTTTGTCATCTTGTCATCATCACAACCAACTTCATTCTTCTCCTCAATCACCTTGGAATTTTTCGTCTCTTCTTTTTTTTACCAGCCTCTTGTTTTTCATTCGGCACAACCAACTCTTTTCCATTTCTTAGGGAGATAGCATTGCATTACTCTTTCGAATTTGGGATTGTGTCACTCAACAATGCTCCAATCGGTCTCTCATTATTTTGTTGGGCTATTTTCCTAATTGTGGCTCAAGGTCCCTCACGGTAGCCCACAAATTTTCATACTTCCTTTACAATCTCTCAAAATATCTTCTCAATCTAGATTATGATCATTAGGTGTATCATGATTCACATATGCGGGATAATTTGGATTTCTGATGGTGGTCTTGGTGGTAAAGGTTGGTATAAGTTTTTTTGATAAGGTGAAAAATTCTAGAGATTCCTTTGATGAGGTGGTTGATATGGTCTAGGTAATGAGGTTTGGTTGGAAAATTTTTTCTATGGTTGGTTGAGCTGAAATGAAGGATTTTGGACATTGTTTTGGTTAGTTCAAGAAAAGTTTGGATGATTTTACGGAGAAGAGTAGTATTTATTGTCATAGTATGTGATTGTGTGAGATAGAATTTTGATTAGAAACATATTGAACTTGCCCATCTTGTATCACCGAAGTTTCACAAAAGCCATTTTGGTGATTTTGTTCGCAAAAATCACAACTCATGATCCCTCTAGATGTCGACCCAATAGAGTTCACAGAACTCCTTCCTATGTTCTTTACAGCCTTAGTCAAGTTTGTAATGGCACTCATCATCATGTTCTGCTGAGATATAAGTTTAATTAGAAAGTATCACAATTAGGTATACCTCCTTGTTGGACGTTGGCTTGATTCACTTGTTGTTGTTGTCCAACTATGGGGGTTCTTGTACCACGACAGTAATGAGTGGATGTCATTCTTTCCAACAACTCTTGTGCTTCCTCCAGAGTCTTATAGGGGAAAGAACCTCCCGCAGGAGAATCAACTATTAATCTTGTCTCCAAAATAGTCCATTATAGAAGGTTTGGACTTCTAGCCATAGAGGTATAGCATGGTGTGGGCACTTCCTCAACAGCTTTTTGAAGTGGTCCCATCTAGGCTCTCTCCAGTGATTTGTCTGAATGATGTGATCTTATTTCGAAGCATAACAGTCCTAACCAGTGGAAAGTGTTTGGCCAGGAACTCTTGTGCAAGTTGGTCCCATGTCGTGAAAGTACCTTGTCTGTATGACTGCAACCATGACATTTCTATATTACGCAAAGAAAAAAGGAATGCTCTCATGCGGATACAATCAGGGTGGACTCCATTGTACTCAAGAAAGCAGAATGTATCATTGACCTCCTTAAACTTGATTAAGTGCTCATAGGGATCTTCACTGGGTCCTCCTCCAAACATGGCATGTGTTTGGAGCATTTGTATAAGTGCGGGCTTGATTTTGAAGTTATTTTCTTGCCAACGCTAGAACTCACCCCCTCGAAATTAGGTATGGCACAATCTCTAAGATGCCGGGGTTAGCATTAGCATTAACTTGGTTGCCATTGTTGCTTGTAACCTTCTCTTGTTCATTCACAGGATGGATTGAATTCTCCATTAGATTGTCACCTTGGTTTGAGTCTTGTCATTTGCGGTTTTTACTTCTAGTCTATTCAATCTTCAAGTCAATCGACTAAAGTGGCTGATTAGCTACATGAGTATTTACCATAAACTACAAGAAAAGAAAATCGAAGATCAACTATCGAAGACAAAATCCAAACAAAAACAAGAGAACAAGGAATAATTAGAAATAAAGAAATAAACAAATAGAAATAAAAAGTTAAATTTAGTAAGACTGAGACTCACAACACCTAGTATTGTTACCAAACAAAAAATAGTCCCCAGCAACGACACCAAAAACTTGTTTGGTAGAATGTTGATTAGGATTTTGAAAACAATGAACAAGTAATAAAAAAAGCCTTAATTATCCTAATAAACTCCTACACACTCGCAAGTATACGAGATGAGTTTATGTATAGAATGAGTAAGGATCGTGTTTACGAAGACTATTGGAGCATGTATTAGATTCACAAGCCTATTTAGTAGTTAGACGAAATAATCAAGAGTATTTGACTAAACTTAAATTAAATTTAATCACGTGAAATTAAAATAAAGACATGAATGTAAAATACTATTCCTACAGAAAGCAATTAAATATAATCGACTAAAAACCTAAAATCAATCTACTCTACTTGCAAGAATTTAATTAAGAACAAAATTTTAAATTAATCTACTCTGTAAAAGCAATTAAAAACAATGAAATAAAACCGTGACTACTCAACTATGGGAGCAATTAAGATTCATTAAAGCAATAAGACAAGAATGATAATTAAAGAACAAGAGCATAACGAAAACAAAAATTGAGTTGCATAAAAATAAATCAAACTCAGTAATTGAAGTGAAAATCAATGTTGATGATTGTTGAATCTTGAATTCTTGACAAGAGAACAAAATTCTAGCTTGAATACTTGAGAAAATCTACCCTACATCTAAATTATTGTTCTAACTACTGAAAATTAAAAACTAACGATGGACGATGACTGATTCTTCTTTCCTTCCCTTTTCTTCGTGTATTTATAGGTAAAATTAGGATTTTGGGGCTCTAGAATGATAAGTACACGAACTCCCCCGTAAATGGGCCCACAGGAGGATGTTTCTTGCAAAATGAGGAAGCCTATGAAACCTGCCCGACGACGCACGCTTGGGCGCTACATAAATGTCACGCCTGGGCGCAACTTCCAGAAATGAAGATTGAGCTACTAGACATCGTGGCTGGGCTCTGCAAATTGGTCGTGCCTGGCGCGATTTCCAATCAGGAGACCTTCATTTCTTTCACGATTTTAATCCTGATGTTGTTAGAATCTCTCAAAACTCAAAACATGAAAGTTGTGGATATTTGTATTAGGTTTCAAATGCATCCAAAATTACTTCAATCAGAGCTTGGACAAAAAAAATTATGTCATTTCTTCCAAACTGCATCCGAATCTTTCCTCGCCGGTGCATATAAATTCCAATTTTACAATTTTCCTTCAATTTTGTTATCAATTTTAACTCTATTTTTGCTAAAACCCTACAAAACTCAAAGTAACCCATTTTAGCTCATAATTACTCAAATCTTTCTTGTACATCACTAAAATCGAGCTAAACGATACATTAAATATACGATATTTACAAGCTTATCAAGTTTGTGCATGGATCAAAAGCAGACCATTGACTACGATAGGCAAGTGTAGTTAGCACTTGAGTCCAAAGCACTATCATAGACTGGATAATCAAGCATAGTCAGTGCTTGGTTTGACTAGATCAGGCTGCTTGTAAAACCCTTTCACCCCAATCATCTTTATATCCTCAATCTACTCTTCCATCTTTTGAAGTCACATCAACCTTTCTTTTTTCTTGCAACTATCAACATCATTGAGGTATGAAATTCATCAATTTCCTTGAATTTTTCTTTTTGGGTTGGTAATTTCATTGAAGGAAATATTTGATTTTTCATACTTTAATTGTGTTTAATTGGGTTGAATTGCATATTTAATTGTTGGTGTGCTTGGTTTTTGTTGGGTTAGTTGATTTGGGATGTAATTGCATGATTAGTGCAATTCATGATTTGTTTATGCATGCCAAGTGTTCGATAAAATGTCTCAATGAAGAAAATTGTTTAAACACTCAGCGTTTGTGCATGGATTTAATTCTTAGAACTTTCCTCGTATCATATGACTATTCCCTATTTATTTATTTTGATTAAAAAGGATATAGGAGTGTTTTGGGTATATATACATAACTTAGTATTAGAATTACCATGTTTGATTTTCTCTTGTGAGAAAATACTAAGTTTGATTCTTATTATGAAGGTATATAATTGAATAAGTGCGGGGTGGTGATGTTTTTATTTGCGTGTCTTATTTCTCGTAAAGGCGTTCTTTCTAAGTATGACACTCAAAGGCAAGCAACCAGCAGGCTGAGAAACAAGTAGGGCATTTTCTAAAACAATTTCCAAGTAGCATGAGGAGGAGAATGTTCCAAAACAGTTTCTAAATGCCGCTGCCTACAAACGGTACAAGTCTGATGTTTCGGAGAGTGCAACAATTAAAGAGAAGGGTATACAAATCCCTATCACTGGAGTCCTTGTAATTCGCGATGTCGTCAAGGCTCATGGCTAGAATTTCTTCATCTCCACTCCCAAAGAATCCGTGTTACTAGTAGTACATGAGTTCTATGCCAATTTAACTAACTACAGGGAAATTAAGGTATTTGTTAGGGGAAAATCGGTGGATATTTTTGGGAACACGATTAATCAGATGTTGAAAGTGAACCATGTATGCAATGAGTCTTTGAATGGCCGACTATTCATTACACTAATATGGAGCTCAAGGACATTACAAGCCTTATTTGCATAGGGGAAGTAGAATGGACGCGGGTTGCTGGAGGAGTTGCATGTCATTTCTATTCTAACAAGCTTCAACCAGTCTGGTATGTTTGGTTTAAATTTATATATGCTCATCTCCTTCCGGTAAGCATCTTACTCGTGTATTTTGGAATGAGCCAAATTATTATAAGTTATTGCTTCTGGTTGGCCGGTGGATGTAGGCCACTTGATTAGTTAGTAAATCTGGTATAATACAGTAGTTAAGCAATTGGGAATGTGGTTTCTACATATAATTACTATGTTATGAAGTGAGGAATCCTCTTTTCGACTCTGACTCTCCCACTACAGTCATTGCTTTTCTTTCTGTTACTTCAAAAGTAGTTGCTTCAGCTTCAGCCACTCGAATTTTAGATATTCCCTTTTTCATCAAACGAATGGCATCTTCTTCTGGAAATCCGATGATGGTGTTGTGATGACCCAGGTTATAGCACTACCCGTTCTCAAGTTTTGGCATTGACCAATGAGCCAGTTCCGAGACTTAGTCACGAGAAGATACTTGGGTAGATTTTACAGGAACAACGACACATGTGACATCACTTTACTACATTTGTTCATTATCAAAATTAGTGGTAATAGACAATGGAGGCTAGACAATTAGCCCGAGAACGTGGGGAGGATTCCTCTACTTTCTCGCCTTTTCTTCCTTTTCCACCAGAGTTAGCTCCCTCTGACGACAAGTCTTGATTTCCTTATTCTCAGGTCGATGTATAGTTGGGATTTGTTATTATTGGAGATGGACTTATGGGTTTCCGTTTATCTTGCCTTTTAGTTTATTTTAGGATGATCTCGTACATTTTGTTATTTTCTTTTCAATTTATTTGTGTTGTCAGTTGTATATGCCCATAGGGGATTAAGTTTTTCCTGGCTATTGTGACAATTTACTCCTCAATTTCTTGTATTCTTAATGTCTTAAGGGGCATATCAGCTTTTGTTTTTTTATTGTTAATGACATATTTCAACTTGGTTCATAATACTTATGTCGGGATACACTACACTAACCATTCTACATTGCCAGAGAAGTTTTTCTTTTCCCTCTTTATGCTTTTATTTTCTTTGACATTGCGGAAAATGTTTATTTCTAAGTGTGGGGTAGGGAGTTTTCTGGATTTATATTTGCTTGGTGTAGTTGGCTCAATTTTTGCTGTGATATTTTAGGTTTTCTTTCGATCTGAGAGTTTTTTAAGATTTTTGAAAGTTTTTGTGCGAATTAGTGGGAATTTTTGAAATTTTTGAAAGTTTTACAATCGCTTAACATGTCTCTTTGATTTTCTACGTGATAATTTTTGAGCTAAACCGCTATTAGTGGGTAGTCAATATTAATAATTTCCTTGCATGTTTTCTGAGAATTTTGAGCACATAGCCATAAATTATTTTTATTTGTGACACTTAGAGATAATTATGTAAACTCATTTATATTGCATTCTGAGATAACTTTCTTTCTTACATTTTCGAAGCAAATTTTAAAGATAACTTGATTCAATTTAAAAATGAGGACAAAGTATTTCTTTGGACGTTTGAGCCTTTGAAGCCTACCTTATTGGAATTTTATCCCAGTACCCTATTTGAGCCTTGATTTATAATGAATGGAGACAAACACTATTCACTTTCTTTCATTAAAACTCATTTACCTACCTTGATGAGCTTAATAATTTTTTTGATTTTTCTATCCAAAATATCCCATAGGAGCTTTATTTCGCTCATTAATTTGCTAAGGGGATATAAAGGTAGAAGGTAGTAAATAGGGAAGGAAGATTGTGTGAGTGAGTGGTGCACATTAATGGGGAAAGGGGTACTGGGAGAAATTGAGAAGAAAATCTTTGAAAAGTGCATGTAGTGCCCATCACTAGTTCTTGTCTTGTTGTGATACAAGTGGTGCCTTCACTGGTACATGTGTTTGCGGGTAGTGCCTATCACACCTTTTTGTTTGTTGCATATGAAAAATTTCATGGGTATTTGTTGATTAAGTGTGAGGTTATTTCTGTGAAAGATTGGTATTTATTGTGTTGCAAAGAAGTTTTATTTAGATATTGGCCAGTATTAATTTAAAACTCTTTCTTTGTCATGTGATATCGTTCTCCCTTCCCTGATTAGCCAACACCTTAGCCTTCGTTACAAGCTAAAAGTCCTACCTGATTTAAATTGATGTGGTTATCTATATTAATGGAGGGGTATAAGAATAGTGAGCTCTATGGTGTTCAGAAAAATTCTAATAGTTTGCATAATTTAATCCATGTGTCCCTAAACCTAAGTTTCTATTAAGTGGCTATATTCTCTCACGCACATTGGATTTCATGTGTTAGGTTTTATTAGCATTTGAACTCTAGAGTTCTTGGACTATTCATGATGGTGGATTGGTTCTTGATTATCTATGTGAACAATTGTTAAGATGTGTGGGTCTGTTTTCCATGAGATTATCTATTATAATTCTATTTTTGCGCTCCTCGAGAATGGTCAAAAGATAAGTGCGGGGTATTTGATAAACTCATAAATGTCATGCATTTTATGTGTCGTTTTTCAAGTAATTTGAGCAATAATTGAGTGAATTATAAGCATAATTATTTTTCTTTTAGTTTGTGTAGGCATTGAATTGAAAAAGGAGCCAAAAAGATCAAAAAGTCAAAGAAAATCAAAATGACGCAAAACGTGCACCACCAAGGAACGAATTTGGACGCTGTTTGGCATTTTAATCATAAATTTCTTGTCTGAGTTCCAATTGAGCAAATTCAAGTGTTTTGAAAAGCTAAGAGAGAGAGAGTTACAACTTTCATATTTTGAGTTTTCCGAGATTCTATCAGCATCAGAGTTAAATCAAGGTGGAAGTTGAACTTGGTATACTGTAACTTGTGCACATGCGCGAGTAGAAGTGTGCGCATGTGTGCAGGTTGCGAAAAAAGAACTTTTACTACTGTAATTTGTGCACATGTGTAGCAATTTCTTGCGCATGTGCGTAACATGACGAGCAACTAATGGCGTAAATTACTTGTTTTGGAGATTTTCTCTATCCGGTTGGACTCTTTTTCCATGTTTTGGCGTGTTTTTATCATCTTAGGGATCTAAACCTTGATGTATCCCCTATAAGTACCCTATTATTAGGAGAGATGAACATACATAGCATCTATTAGTTAGAATAAACATTAGAATACGAAATTCCTTAGATTAGGGTTAGGGTTTTCTTCTCTTGTTTAAGATTTCAAGCACATCGATTCTTGTTCTGGCTACGCTCTCAAGTTTGCTTCCTTATTTAAATTGAATTTAATTTTAGTTCTTATTTCAATTCCATAGTTTTAATTTAATATTTATGTGTTCACTTTTCTAGTTCATTAATTTAAATTTCCTTTCTGTAAATTTTATCATTTCTCTAGTCTTAATTGGATTCAATATATGTTCTTGTTTTTTTTATTAGAATTAATTTGGTTAGGTAGGAACAAAACCCTTCAATTAATTTGTCTAACTATTAGAAAAAGATTTGTGAACCCTAGTACTTGTGCAATAGTCCTCGAGAACGATCCTTAGTCACCCAATCTACAAACTCACCTCGTATCCTTGCGAGCGTGTGTAAATATTGATTAAGGTTATTAAGCCTTAATTTATTACTTGTTTATAAATTATATTACCTAATCAATATTTACCCAAAAACTGATACACATCACGAGCAGAATATGGCACTGAGAAAGTAGTCTTGGTCATAGTTCCTGGATCTAAATAATTACAACAATCTTCCATGGCTTTGCCTTTGATATTTAAATGAGGTACTAATAAAAGAGCTTTTAGGGAAGGGGTTCTTGCATAGTAGCAAATAGAGATTTCAAGGATGCATTATGAGTTAGTAGATTGTTTGATTTACGGTTTGCAGGTAACAAATTTACATGGGTTAGTATGAGGGAATCACCAGATACAAAAAGGATTCTCTAAAACAGAGTTCAAGCATCATTAGGATGGATATTTTATTTCCACAAACATGTGTTTTGTCCCATCTCTTTTCTCACTATTCTGATCGTGATCTGTTCCTTATGGCATTACACAATCAAGCCAGGAGACATGGTTCATTGAGCACCAACAGAAGATTTTGATTTTAAGCTTTGATTTAGTCGGATGACTGTGAGGATGTGACTAGGAATCATTAGATGGCGGTCTGAGTTATTCAAGTAAGGATAACCTGTTTGCTAAAATGGAGGATTGAAAAGTCAACCTTCTGTAGTGCAGTAAAGGCATAATTAGGAGTACTCAACACAAAGAGATGAGTTGAGAGATTGGTCGCGAAACTTGAGAATCAGTAGGATTGTGGACTTAGTAGGAACAAGATAAGGGATCAGCATGGAAAGTTAGAAAGGCTACTTGACCAAGTGGATATGAGATAGAAGAAATGAAGAAAAAGCATGTGGTATAAGACGGGTGATGAAAACACTGCCTCTTTTTAAGCTAGGGTATCTGAGTGGAGATAAAGGAATATAATCATGGATTTAGGGAATACTAGATGGGAAGTGGTATGAGAAGGATAGGGATATTGAGAAAATTATTGCATCTTACATTGGGTGCTGTTTAAAACTTCTAACCTAACTAGGACACTCTTAATACAGTTTTGGACCAATTGTTGGGAAGACAAATTCAGAGGTTTTAGCTCTTTGAGGGAAAGGGTACCGAAAAGGGTTAACGGTTGGAAGGAACAAAAACTGTCTAGGGTGGGCAAGGAGATGACTTTTATTCAAGCAATACACAAATATGCTATGTCATTATCATGTTTTCAATTGCCAAATAAAGTTCTGAATGTCTTATTGAAAATGGCAGCACAACTTGTCGATAAAAGTCATCAAATGTGAGCTATGGAGGATAGCTATAATTCATTGTCAAATTTTGTGGCTTGTTTCTATGTTTTAGCTTTGCAAATTGGAAACTTAGGCATGTGGGATATATTTCCAAAATCTTTTCTAGGGGTGGCTAAGATCATGCAAGATTTTCAAATTTGAAGCATGGCTAATTAAGCATTAAATGGATGAAGAAAATTGTTGTCCATTGTCGGGGAATTCACTACTATAAATAGGTTGGATTTCTTCAATTGTAATGCATCCCAAGTTCAAGTTCTAGTTTGAGAGTTCAATAATCAAATTCTAAGTTATTTACTTAGAGTTCTTAGTTGAGCGTTTTCTCAGTGTTTAGTAAAATTTCAGTGTTTGCTTAAATAAAGAGTTGTATTGTTTGTGAGTGTTATCATTCTGAGTGACTACTTTAATATTAATACGTTTGTATTAAATTTGAAATTTGTGTTATCAATTTAGTTTTTTTCTCTATTTGATAATTTAATTTTGGGCCTGATATCCTACAAACTGGTATTAGAGTGGATTTATCCTGAACCCATTCTTGTTGAATCTTTATTTGTAAATACAGTGAAGTACTGTGAATTTTTATATCACACATAGGTTGTGGTTTAAGCCATATAAAGTTGATTATGGCAAATATTTCTATCTCGGTTTGAAATATTGCCAGATAAATTAAGTATCAATTCCAACAACTACGATTCCTGGAGTACTCGCATGAAATTCTACTACAAGACTTGTGGATTATTGTTGGTGGAAGTGATACAACACCACCGACAAAGGTAGAACCACTTGAGAAGTGGAAAGCTAAAGCCGGCAAAGCTATGTATGCATTGGCAATGGCTATAGAAGATGACTTGTTGCAGCGGATCAAAGACGCCAAGACACTAAAGGTGGCATGGGAGAATCTTTCGTTATTGTTTGAAAAAACTAATGATGCAAAGTTACAAAAGTTCGAGAATAAGTTACTATCTATTTTGCAGCAAAATATGACAGTAGGTCAATATTTCTCCAAGGTTAAATCAATTTGCGATGAAATACCCAAATTGGATCCTCAAAATGATATAACAGAAACGAGGACGAGGAGAATTATTGTCCATGGCTTAAGGCCAGAGTACAAAGGCCTTATCATTGCTACCAGAGGATGGGCCAAGGAACCAACTCTAGCAGAGACTTGGAAAGTTTACTTGCCAATGAGGAAGCTTTAGACAGTTCTACATCTAAAGTGTCCGCTAATGATGAAGAAAAGGCACTCTTCACTAAAAGAAAAGGAGGCAAGAAAAAGAAGCAGTGGATGAGCACTAATCAAGGGGGAACTAGTCAAAACCAAGGTGCAGATAGCCAAGATAGAAGGCATCAAGGGTCACAAGGCAACCAAAGATGGCGCAATAACAATTGTTACAAATGTGGTAAGAAAGGACATCACGCCAAATTTTGCAGGTCAAAACTAGCTGAAGGTAATGCTACCATATCGTCCCAAAAGGTTAATGAACTTGATGAAGATTGGGATGTACAAGTATCCTTTGCAGTTGAAGAGTGTGCATTTTGTTGCACTACTGATCAAAAAGAAGAGTTAGCTCTTACAACGGTTAGTTCCAATCCTATCAATTATAATGTTGATTTGATTATTGACTCTAGGTGTTCTAATCACATGACCAGGGATAAAAAAAAATGCTAACATGTGATAATTTGATAGAATACAAAGAAGTTCGAGTGGTGGTCACAGCTAACAATTCCAGGTTACCAATTACTCATATTGGTAATGCGACTATATTACCTAGATCCAATTCTCACCAAGTGGAGTTGCAACTTGTCTACCACGTACTTGGAATGAAGAAGAATTTGTTGTCAGTTTCTCAACTAACAGCTTCTGGCAATTTTGTATTGTTCGGACCAGATGAAGTTAAGATGTATCAAAATGAGAAGATAACAAGTACACCAATAATCCAAGGGAAACGGTTGGAGACAGTGTATGTCATGTCTGCACAAGAAACCTATGTTGATAAGGCGAGAAAAAATGAGACAGCTGATCTTTGGCATGCTAGATTAGGACATGTGAGTTATCACAAGTTGAAGATCATGATGATGAAGTCACTACTGAAGGGACTTCCTCAGTTAGATGTCCTAGATAACATTGTTTGTGCAGGTTGCCAGTATGGAAAGGCTCATCAACTTCCATACGAGGAGTCAAAGCTATTTCAGAGCCAAGGTGCCTCTGCAGTTAGTTCACTTTAGTTCACTCCGACGTGTTTGGTCGAGTGAAGGAACCATCAATAAGCGATATGAGATACATGATTACGTTTATTGATGATTTTTCTAGATTTGTTTGGATTGACTTCATGAAGGAAAAGTCTAAAGCCTTGTACAAGTTCAAAGAGTTCAAGAAAAAGGTGGAGAAAGAAGTAGGCCAAAAGATAAGGTGCCTACGTATAGATAATGGAGGTGAATACACATCAGATGAATTCACCAGATTCTTACAAGAGTGCAAAATAAGGTGACAGTTGACTTGCCCAAGTACACCCCAGCAAAATGGAATAGCTGAAAGGAAGAATCGACATCTTGCAGAGATTTGTAGGAGTATGATACATTCCAAAAATGTACCTCCACGTTTTTGGACAAAGTGCATGAAAACAGCAATCCATGTCACTAATAAACTGCCTCAACCCAAACATGAATTTATTTCTACGTTTGAGAAGCTGGTGGAATGTTAAACCCAAAGTTACCAACTTCAGAGTATTTGGGTGTGTGTGTTATGTATTCGTTCCAGATCACCTTCGGAGCAAATTCAACAAGAAGGTCGTATTCGTAGGTTACAATCACCAACGAAAGGGATGGAGATGCATTGATCCTACAAGTGGGAAGTGTTATGTCTCACGAAATGCGGTATTCGATGAGGCATCATCATGGTAGTCACCACAGGCAACAGTCCTACCAGATTCAAAAGAGATGGAGGAAAAGTTGTTGGAAAGATCAGATGATGAACTAACAACAAAGGATGAAGTGAGCCAAGAAGAGGCAGAATTCTTACCAACACAAGATATGGTAAGTGTTGACTCACCTGAGAAAAACAAAAGTCCTTGGCGAATAGGAATGCATATTCGGATTTCAGAAGATGGAAGATCGACTCAATATAAGGAGATAGAAGTTGGTGACAATTCTTCATAACACTTCGCAAATCAACGATACAGAGAAAGCCAAATCCTAGTTATCAATACTAATGCTGCTTTGATAGAAGATGATGGAGTAGTTGAATCATCTACTTATCAGGAGGCAACTCATAGCATTGAGTGGAAAAAGGCCATGGAAGAGGAGATTCAGGCACTCAGACAAAACAAAACTTGGGATCTTATTCCAAAACCAAGAGATGTCAAACCTATCTCTTGTAAGTGAGTCTACAAGGTTAAGACTCGTCCAGATGGTTCAGTTGAAAGATACAAAACTCGTCTCGTGGCTCGTGGATTTTTGCAGAAGTATGGGCTAGATTATGATGAAACGTTTAGCCTAGTGGTAAAATTGACCACTGTTCGATTTTTATCAGCACTTGCAGCTAGCAAGTCATAGAAGTTCTGGCAGATAGATGTCAAGAATGTTTTCCTATATGGAGAGCTTGATCGAGACATCTACATGGAGCAACCATAGGCGTTTGAAGATATGTTTCGACTAGGTTACGTTTGTAAGCTAGAAAAGGCTTTATGTGCATTAAAGCGGGCACCAAGAGCAGATGTGAATGGTATGGCAAGATAGCTGAATTCTTACTTCAAATTGGATATGTTATGGCACCAACAGATTCTAGCTTGCTCGTGAAATACACTTAAGGAAATTTAGCTATTGTTCTTGTGTATGTTGATGATCTCATCAGTACAGGTGATGGTGATGGTGATGATGAAGATGAGATTCGCCAGATCAGAAGAAACTTGTCTGTACGGTTCCAGATGAAAGAACTTGGAGAATTGAAACACTTTCTTGGTCTTGAAATTGAACTTGGAGAATTGAAACACTTTCTTGGTCTTGAAATTGATAGGACCAATGAAGGTTTGTTCTTGTGTCAAAAGAAGTATGCTAAAGATTTATTGGAGAAATTTGGCATGCTCGATTGTAAACCAATCTCAACTCCAATAGAGGTCAATGCCAGATATTGCTCAGCTGAGGGCAAAGACCTAGAGGATGCTACTATGTACTGGCGGTTGGTAGGGAGTTTAATCTATATCACTTTGACCAAACCTGACATATCCTTCATATGCAGTTGGGGTTGTGAGTTGTGTTATGTAGAATCCAAAGAAGCCACACCTGGAAGCTGTACGTCGAATCCTTAGATATGTCAAAGAGACCATTGACTATGGTCTGTTTTACAAGAAAAGAAAAGAAAAGAATGCAAAGTGATAGGATACTGTGATGCAGATTGTGCCGATGATCATGACACACGAAGGTCAACTACAGGTTATGTCTTCAACCTTGGATCGAATGCAATTTTATGGTATAGTAAAAGACAACCAACTATGTCATTATCAAGTACAAAAGCTGAGTACAGAGCAGTAGCTTCAGCAGCACAAGAGAGCACATGGTTAGTGCAACTTATGAAGGAATTGCACCAACCAACTAATGACTCAGTTCAGTTATACTGTGACAACCAATCAGCGATATGTACAGCGAAGAATCCAGTTTTCCACGCAAGAACAAAGCACATTGAGGTACATTATCACTTCGTTAGTGAAAAAGTGCTGCAGGGTGAAATTAATTTGAAGGATATGTCAACACATATGATCAAATTATTGATATATTTACTAAGAGTTTGACTTCCGCCAAATTTATAAAGTTCAGAAAATTGCTCGGTATGACTACGAGGAAAGTTTGTGCTGAGGGGGAGTATTGAAAATGGCAGCACAACTTGTCAATATAAGTCCTCAAATGTGAGCTATGGAGGATGGCTAGAATTCATTGTCAAATTTTGTGACTTGTTTCTATGTTTTAGCTTTGCAAATTGGCAACTTAGGCATGTGGGATATATTTCCAAAATCTTTTCTAGGGGTGGCTAAGATCATGCAAGATTTTCAAATTTGAAGCATGGTTGAGCATTAAATGGATGAAGAAAATTGTTGTCCATTGTCGGGGAATTCACTACTATAAATAGGTTGCATTTCTTCAATTGTAATGCATCCCAAGTTCAAGTTCTAGTTTGAGAGTTCAATAATCAAATTCTAAATTATTTACTTAGAGTTCTTAGTTGAGTGTTTAATACTCAGTGTTTACATTGTAGAATTTCAGTATTTGCTTAAATAAAGAATTGTATTGTTTGTGAGTGTTATCATTCTGAGTGATTAATTTAATATTATTACGTTTGTATTAAAGTTGAAATTTGTGTTATCAATTTAATTATTTTCTCTATTTGAGAATTTAATTTTAGACCCGATATCCAACATGTCTCAGGGCATCAATGGCTAATTATTGGTAGGGCCAGAATAACAAAGGTCAGAATATTCATTGGGTGCATTGGGATATGTTGTGTCGGTCCAAGAATGAATGAAGGTTATGGTTCATGTACTTAAAGGCCAACCTAGCTAAGCAAGGGTGGAGAATTTTGGCACACCGGAGTCCCTCCTATCAAGGATTTCAAAGGATAAGTATTTTTCTCAATTAGGAGTTCATAGGGGCAAGATTAGCTATTGACCATCTTTCACTTGGTGGTGTATTTTGTCAGCCAGGAAGATGATTTTGCTGGGATTGATGTAGGCTAAGGAGGAAAAGAGACAGCATTATGCTTACTTTTAAAATGTATTCTATCTCTTATACACATCTAGATGTGTATAAGAGACAGATGGAACTGTCATTCGGAGAATGCGAGTTCCAGAAAATTTTTAAAAAAAAAAAAATTGACTGACCTCGCATTCGAGAAATGCGAGGTTAGTCAAAATTGACCAACCTCGCATTCCTCGAATGCGAGGTCAACGACCCACTTATCTTCTGCGAGGCCATCTATCGCAGAAGATAAGCCCCCCAAATTCACCCCCAAATTCACCCCCAAAATACGACAAATTAATAAATTAACGGGTTTACACATTTCATTCGCGTACTATTTCGTTAATGTTATAGTTTATGATTTAAAGATAATGGTTTACTATTCTCAAATATCGTACAACTTCGGTAATGTTATAGTTTATAATTTACGATTATCAATTCAAATGATTTTTGTAATAGTGCACGATTTATACATAGTCAAATTTCCTAAATTCTAAAAAAATTATATATATATATACATCTATATATATATACATAGAAACTCAAATTTGCTATAACCAAAAAAAAAAATACAAAAATTCATTACAACGTATTTTTTAAATGAGAGGTTAAAAAAAAAAAAATGCGAGATAGACCTCGCATTCTGGGAATGCGAGGTCCCATGGAAATACCCTTTATCAAAGATAAATAGATACTACGTAACTTTATTGCATTGGAAAAGACTCTACTATGACTATCCTATGGACTGAACACAAATTGACCTCGCATTCAGGGAATGCGAGGTCAGTCAAGAACAATTTTTTTTTTTTTTTTTTTTAAAAAAAATTTCTTGAACTCGCATTCTCCAAATGCGAGTTACACTCCTTCGGAATTCCACTTTGAAATAGGCACACAAATAGAAGAAGTTTGGAAAAGAGGCATATTCCTAGAAATTTCTCAGGCTAAGGATAGGTACAGGTGATGGCATTCTTGTTTGGTCCAGCTTATGGCTCTCTTGACCTTCAAATTCTTGGGTTTGTCACCAACCGAAAATACTACCCTTAAATGTGAGGGTTCCTATTTAATTGACCAACATTCGAGGCAGTGGAATCGTTAACTAATGGATAAAATTTTCTTGGATGTTGAGGTGGATTTGATCAAGTTTATACTAGTAGGAAGGATAAGGGGATGTGGCATTATATGAAGGACAACTACTTCTCAGTTCGAAGTCATTATTATATGGACGTGCGGTCAGAACTCTACAAGACTACCATAACTGTAACACTACTTCTTGAATGGGTAACTTGTAAAGTTTGGAGCAAGATTTGGATGTTGAAGATTCTGATTAAAATCAAACATCACCTTCAGAGAATAGCGACCAATTCATTACCATTTCTAAGCAATCTTTAGAGAATGGGTATAATAATTGAGATAAATTGTTTGGTGTGTGGGGTTGAAGGTGAAAATCAAAATCACATCTTGTTCTGGTGTGCAGTGGAAGTACAAAGTTGGGTAGCATGTTTTGAACACATCAAGAATTGTTCCACGAGAGTAACAGTGGATGGATTCAGGATATTGTCATTTATGTGCAGAAGTGTTGGGGGTTGCAACAGCTGGTTGGATGCTTGTTCTATTGACACTCCCACTACAACGGTTCATTTGTTGCACCTCTGAAATTCATTATCTTTGAGACTAGGACTAAAACCGTTGGATTTTTAATTAAATCATGTATTATATGCAAACACTCATTTCAGTTCGGCAGGGACTTTTGGTGGACTAGGAGCAGCTGGTTTATCTATATCACTCCTGACATTTGTACTACCAACAACATTGGAAGAGCTCTTTGCTCTGGGCCTTATGTTCTACTGGTGGGTAATGCACCTGATCCGTTATGCTCCAAACTTAGTGCGGCTAATTATTGACTAATTATTGGGTGGGAGAACTTGACCAAATGCATGCCTGAAATTTTTGTGTTTCTTCTTAAAACTAGCTAATAAATCAGTTTTTGTTATAATAAATGATGGAGAAGGTTGTAGACATTGTCCATTTCCTACATGTAGTACTGCTGGTAATGCATTAAAGATTTCACCTATTACTTTCTGTCCTATCCATGAGCCTATGGCACTTAATTTTTAATTTTGCAACTACAAATAGGAGAACAATGTCCTTTTTGTGCTGCATTTTGTTTCTTCTTATTTCAATGATTACAGAATTCCAAAACAAGGGCTTTCCGTTCAATTATTTGGAATGTCAAATAGAAAAGGAAAGAAGGAAAATCTCTTCGTTTCAGTCCTTAATGGAAAAGATCATAAGCCTATCAGGATGGAAATCAAAGATTTAATTAACTGATGGTAAGTTATTACTAGTTAGACATGTTCTTAGTTCTATTCCTTTTTATTTCCTGCTGGTCATAAACCTTCCAAAGACAGTTTTGAGAAACACTGAAAATTGCTTTGCGAAATTCTTTTGAAGGGACACAAATGAGAGGAAGAAACTGCACTGGAGATCTTTGAAGCATCTTACTTTGCCGACAAGTGAGAATGGACTGGAAATTCAAAGTTTGGAGCACATTGTTTAGGAATTCGTCTATGAAACTTTGGCGGACATTTAGAACTAAGGACACTTTATGGACCAACTTTATGAGGAAAGGATATCGATGGGAAATCATCAAATTAATTTTGGTGCAAGAACTGTAATTTTGTCCCCAACATGGAAGAGAATATCATCAGTAAAGGATCAAGTTGAGTCTCATTTACGTTTGACAACTGGGAAGGAAATGGCTCAGTGTCTGTTGGGTTTTTATTTGAAATGACTTACGAATAAGAAGGTCAGTCTAGCTGAAGGGAAAGATGAGTTTGCTTGGCAGTTAACTACACCAAGGTAACTTCTCTTTAAACTCAGCTATTAACTCTATTACGCAAGGTGGTGCAGAACTCTACTCCAAAAGAATGCTTTGGGAGCCGAAGCTACCATTGAAAATATCTATTTTATGTGGAGATGTCTGAATTCACATCTACCTTTTTATGACATTTTAAATAAGAGAGGATTTCATCAACCTTCTAAATGCAGTTTTGTAACAGTGAGGCAGACAATGGAGCATGTTTTCCTTAACTGTCAGATGGCAAGATCAGCTTGGAGAGAATTTCAGCCTTACTTTCCAAGAGTAATCACAGGAAACTCTTTGCTTCAACATTTGAATGGCTGGTGGATAAATCACTGTCATCTCAGGATGGCTTTTTAAGACTGCCTCCAATCCTTTTAGGTTAGGAGCTTTGGAAGTCCAAGATTAGGAGCAATTTTGATATTGTTAAGGATACATATTATGGAGTTGTTCTGCCTACTAAATATGTAATTCATACCATGTCCCTAGCTTTTCATATGCCTTATAAATCCATTCAAGACCAGCCTATCAATTACTTTGGGATTTCATTTCAGTTAGGCGTTAATTTGAAGCCGAAATTCATTCAGGTTTTCTGGATGCATCCTCTAGAGAATTGGCTTAAACTCGATACAGATGGATTTTCAAGAGGGAAATTAGGTCCAGCAGGTAGAAGAGGTGCAATACGATATAGTACTGGAAACATTAGCAACAAACAAATTTTGTAGATTATTATCATCATTATAAGACAAGCATGGTAGCTAAACCTAGTGGATTATTACATGGAATATAGATATGTCCATAGCAACATTCGTAGCATGTTATCATTACATTGGACTCTATGATTCTGGATCAATATCCTCAACAGGAAAGCAAGGGTTTCTTGGAAGCTGGATGCAAATTTTCAGTATCATACAGGCACATGGTTGCACAACATGTCTAGAGGAAAAGAAATCAACTGGCAAATTTTTTAGCTAATCAAGGTTGTGATTTGCATTGTAATTTTATTTATGATCGTAACTCTTTGCCTATATTAGCTAAGGGAATAGCTAGATTAGATAAGATGTGTTTTCAAACCTTTAGGGTTACTCATGGATGTAATTACAGAGGTTTTAATTTGGTCCCCTCCTTATACTATCTTTTTTAATATCAATAAAATGGGTGATCAAAGCACCCACTAAGTTATTGATAGTTTACTCAAAAAGAAAAGGAAAAAAAAAAAATAGCTAAGAAAATACTAACTACATTACTACTATGTGTCCTATCTTTGGCTAGCAATACAACTTAATACACAAACTACTACAAAATGTTTTAAAATTACACTGCAGATTTTGTTGGCACCGCGGTCATATATTTCCCTTCTTCAGATTTCTTAATGTGGTTGGTGCCTTGAAAACAAGTGTAATTTCTGCTTGGTGGCCACAATCAATTTTTGGTTTTCAAGAAATTCTTGACCACGGTTAAGATGCCTCTTCTAGACTCTTATAATCTTCCACTTTGCACTTCAGTCCTTCAACTATTGCTTGTCACTTGTGCCCAACTGTCTATTCTCCTACAAATAGTTCAGCAATAACTCATAAGTACCAAAACATATTAAAAGTGGCATGAAAATAGCACTAAAGCTCTACTATTACTCTAATGCACATAAAAATACTAACTTAGACTAAACCGAAAAGAAAAATACACATAAAAAAATATAGGGCAAATGCTAACAAAATACATTCAAAATATTCCCTCCGTCCCATTTTATATGTCACTCTTTCCATTTTTGTTTGTTCCAAATTATTTGTCACCCCTTAAAATGACAAATTTTTAAAAGTCATTTTATCTACTTTACCCTTCATGCAAGTCCCAAAGACATGGTATTAATTCATATTTCAGCATTAATTGTTCTCACAAGCCATTTCACAATTTGAAACTCTAAAATTAACTAACAATTTTTGTGTCTCAATTGAAGAACAATTACGGAAAAAAATATCTAACTAGTGGGTCAAATACTAATTTTTCTTAAACTATGTACAAGTTTGATCATGTCAAATAAAATGGGATGGAAAGAGTATGATTTTTATGAGTAAAATAACTATGGTTACTAAAGTTATGAAGTAATTCTTTAATTATTCGTGATTACTCCTTTGATCCTGGTTTGAAGTCTGAGTTTTCCAAAAAAAAATTATTTGTGTCCTGAGGTCTTGTTGGAGCATTGACAAGGAAAAGAAGTGGATTTTTGAGCCTAATTTTTTTTTGGAAATCGAAAGGTGTTTCCTTTATCTTGTTTCTAATTTCCTTTTATGTTGTTATTTATTTCATGATATTGTTATTTGGGGTTGGAGATGGTGTTATGTGTTTAGGTTAGTTATTAGTATTTGGAAATTTGGTGGTGTATTAATTTTATTTTTTTATTTTAGTTGACTACGTACTTAGGTAATGTTGTTTAGTGGATCAATTGAAGTTTGCATGACTAATTTCCAGTTTTTTATGTGATTTAAATGTGTATCATTTGCCATTGTGGTATAAGTATGTGAATTAAGATGTGGATGTGTCCCTTCCTTATTGATCCCAAAAGTGCACGTGTTTTGTTTCGAATATAAGCATATATATAAATGCAGCATATTATTTATGAAAAAAAAATTGGGAAAAAAATATATACATGTAGATTTTGAATTAAAATTTTCATCTTCTACAGCTTGTCGTTTTCTTGGAGGATGGTCATATTGATTCTCGGAGTTTAGCTTGTAACTTGAAACTTAGAGCTTGCATACTACTTCTTTTTGAGTTAGCTCGGTTTGTTTGTCTAGCAAAATAATATAGGCATTCTGTTGGATACTTTGAGTCTAAATGCTACATTTTATTACAATTTTACCCTATAATCTCTTTTGAGCTTGATAACCTTATTTCTTTGACAGCCAATACATTCCTAGCCTTGTATCCTTTATATCTATTTTTATCCTTTCTTTCTTAGCACATTACCTTTTGATTGCTGCAAGTTTTTCCCTATGTGTTCATTTTTAATTAAACTTCGAAGGGAAATAAAAAATTCAATGTGGAGGTTGAGAAGAAATGTGTTGTTGAAAGAAAGAAAAAATGAAAAATGAAAAGAAAAGAAAAAAAAGAAGAAGAAAGAGTTAGTTATTTTTGCAAATAAATGGTACAAGAAGGAAGAGTTTCATATTAGTTGGTGCCTGTTGATTCAAAAGAATTAAGGGTATGACCTAAGTTTTATAGGTTGAAAAGTTCTAAAAAAATACATTATCTGTCAAAAGGTCACTCTATATTTTTTGGTTCCATTCACTTTTTCATATGTTTATGATGTCGTTGTGAAGGTTTACTTAGGACGAATTGTACACCAATGATAACTCTAGAAAACTAGAACTATTTTAACTTTATTATGTTAGTATTTTGTTGGTATTATTCGGATTTTTGTGTAATTTTGTTACACTTTATTGCATTTTAGATTTTGCACTTACATTTTGTAAATAATACAATATTAGTATTAATATTAGTTAATTACAGTATAATTTGATTACTTATGAAGTTTATGGTAATTTACAGGATTATATTGAAAAGGAATTAAGTTTGAAGATTGAAAGATTCAAGGAACATTGAGTAAAAAGAAGAAATTCAAAACTGATGGAAATAGGTCCCAAACTACGGTCTCGAATCCCATACTAATTTGAGATTGCGGTCTTGAGAAGATTTTCTTAGGCAATTTTGACCCCTAAACTGCTGTCTCAAATCCCAATTCCAAACTATGCTTTGGCCTCAATTTTAATGACAGGAAGTCTAGATTGTTGACACTTGTAATCTTTTGGCTCAAATCACCTTTTAAAAAGTAATCATGTGTGCTACCAAAACACACTTAGTGTAGGTGTAGTTAGATTTTAGTAGTAGTAGAATAGTTTTAGTGCAGTTTATGTTTTCTTACTCTTCAAGTGTCATTTTAATTACAAGTTCTCTTTTAACTAATATTTAGATATTCTCTTTATTTTCTTGCAAGTTTAGATATTTTTAATCTTAATTTACTGAACTTTTTATTAGCTTTAAGTAGATATAAAATCTACTTGCTTTCCATTTAACTTTCTTACAATCCAAGTTGGGTAAAATTCTAGTTTTCATAAAAGTACTTTGTATTCTTGCTATTTTGGGTAATCTTTAAATTCGTGCTTTTAATCCATTAGAACTCAGTGGGCTTTCTCTAAAACCTCCTTTTAATTCTAAAAATCTCTAGTTTTAATCTAAAATCCTTATCAGTTTTTAAAATTCTTATTTTAGTAAAAATGATGTTCTCTCAAATTTAATGCTTTATTAATGTTTTCCCTGTTAAATTTAGCTTAATTTTCTAGAATTAGTTAATTAGTGGTAAATTGTACTTTCTTTCGTAGATTAGGGATTAATTACTTTTTTAGACTAGTTTTACTTGCTTTTTGACGGCTTTAATCATGCTTTATAATGTAGAAATTAGTGCTAATTGTTACTTGCTTTCTTTAGAGTAATTCACTTAATTGCTTTCTTAGTTGTAGTTTGGTTAAATTAGTATTTTTAATTGCTTTCTTAGTTTTAAATCTTGATAGTTAGTGACAAACTCCTTGACCATCTTGTCTAAATTGCACAACAGCCTTCTAAGCCTAGTAATTTTCGTTGCAATCCTCATGGAAATAGTACTCGCTCATCACTAAATTACAAACCTACCACACATACTTGTGAGAGTGAAAGTGTTGGTTATGTGTTGAAGGAGTTTTTTTATTACTCTTTTGGTGGAGTTTATGCTTATCATATACACCTAAACCTACCAAGTGAAAAATGTTTTTGGCACTATTGCCGAGGATTGTTAGTGCAATGGTAATATTAGATACTTGTGGGTCGTGCTAGATTAGATGCTTTTTTCAGTTTACTAGTTAATTTTAGTTTGTATTGATTTGTGCTTTATTCTTAATGTTCAATTTTGTTTTTGGGAAATTTGTCACTTGAATTTGAATTGCTTTTGCTTTTCTCTTGCAGTATATGATTGTTGAAAAAGGACCACTCATTTGTCTTGATTTGGAATTGGAACATAGACCAAGGAGAATTAGAAGGGAGAAAAGAATACAACAAGAGAAAGAAATAATCAAGATGGAGAATCCTCAAAAAAATGCAAGGGTGTGTAATGATAATCATAGGAATGATGAAAATGAAGAAAGAGTTCGAAATAATAGAATTGGTGGTAATGGCAATAGAGAGTTGGTAACAATGGTCATGGTTTGCATGCTAATGGAAGACCTTTGAGGGACTACACCATGCCCAACTGGTTTGACGGTGCCAATTCCAGTATTACTAGGATGCCAATCCAAGAAAACAATTTTGAGATTGAGCTGGGGTTAATTCAAATGCTCCAATCATATGCCATGTTTGGAGGAAGGCCAAATGAGGACCCATTCATCTTATGAACTTTGAAGAGATCCTTGATACCTTCAAATTTAATGGTATTCACTCTGATTGTATGAGGATGCGAGTGTTTTCTTTTTCCCTAAGAGATCGTGCACAGTTGTGGCTTCAAAATAATGAATAAGGTACTTTTACCACTTGGAATGGCTTAGCTCAAGAGCAACTAGCCAAACATTTCCCGCCATCAAGAACCACTAGATTGAGAAATGAGATAACCTCATTCGAACAAGATGCTGGTGAAGGGTGGAGTGAAGCATGGGATTGATTTAAAGAACTTCTTCAAAAGTGTCCTCATCATGCAATTCCTTTGTGGCTTCAAATTTAAACTTTTTATAATGGGCTCTATCAAGAATCCAAATGCATATTAACTGGATGCATCGGCGGGAGGTTCTCTCTCCTTCAAGACATTGGAGGAGGCTTAAATGCTATTAAACACAATGGCATCGAATTACTATCAACATGGTCTAGTTGCTCAACTAAATGTGCAACCACCTTAGCCTCAACCTCAAGGACAAAGGGGTATTTTCCAGTTGGACCATAATGATGCAATATTGGCCCAAATGAACTTGATGATCAATATGATGACTCAATTGACAAGAGAATTGGAGAATCTTGGGAGAAGGAATACTGTGAATGACATGTCAACAATTCCACAACTGCCATTGGTATGTGACTTTCGCTCCACTAATCATCCAAATGGACAATGTGAAGGATCATTTGGTGGAAATGAGAAAGTGAATTATGTAAGCATCCAAGCTTCATTGTCAAGACCTCCACAAAATTCCTTTGGAAACATTTACAATTCCTCATGGAGAAACCATCAAACTTTTCATGGAGTAATCAACCGAATCAACCAAATTCCCCTCAACAACACAAGTTTCACTAACCAAGCTTCATCTTCTAGAATCTACCAACCATCACATCAAAGAAATCTTCAAGCCAAATTCTAACACTCTCAACGTAATAACTCTTACCAAATAAATCAATGAATTTCTTCTTTTCAACACCCTAACCCACCGCAACCCATGAACAATGGCCCAAATATTAATAGGGAGGGGAATGTTGTACAATCTCAACTTGCGGAGTTCAAAAGGAAAATTAAAGCTTCTAGGAGGGAAAATGAAACTGTGAGGAGAGATTATGAAACTTTTGTTAGGAATCAAGGAGCTTCAACGAGTAACTTGGAGACCCAATTAGGTCAAGTGGCCAGGTAAGTAAATGAGGCCGATGAGAGCACTTCCAAGTGATACGCTTCCAAACCCAAAGGAACATGTGCAAGTAATAAATCTTCAGAGTGGTAAGGAATTGAACAAGTTGAATGATGAGAAGCAAAGAATGAGGTGGGCAAAGATGCAAAGGAACTTGAATGGATCACCCTTTCAACATGAAGAAGAGGTCAAATCTTCAAAAGGGAAGGGCAAGATGATTGATGAGCTAAAGAGATACCAAGTCCATTTTAGAAGAGCTGATGTAGCAGGCAAACCTCCATTGGAGCCTACAAGAAACATCCAAATTCCCTTTCCATAAAGACTAAAGGATGAAAACAAAGGAAAGAAATTTAAATTTTTATTGGAGACACATGAAGAAGATTGAGAGTAATATCCCATTTATTGAAGCATAGAATATGTCGACTTATGCTAAATTCATGAATCAAATGCTAACTAACAAGATAAAACTAATGTGGGATGAAATCTTATGTTTTACTGATGGATGTAGTGGCAAAAATTCAAAATAAACTTACACCAAAATTGAAAGATCAGAGGTCCTTGACCATTTCTTATGTAATTGGTGGAGTTGGCTTGGAGAAATCTTTATGTGATCTTGGGATTTCTATCAATTTAATGCCATTTTCTTTGCATAGAAGTTGATTGGCAAAGGTTTGAGGAAGAGCCAAAAAATATGATTCTTCAACTGGCAAGTCGAAGTATTATACAACTAGTTGGGATAGTTGAAGATGTTATTGTGAAAGCAGAAAAAGTGTTCTTACCACCGACTTCATTATTCTTGGATGAAGACACCAACATGCCACTTATTCTTGGGAAACTGGTCTTGGCAACTGAAAGAGTTTTAATTGATTTTCAAGAAGGAAAACTCCAATTAAGAGTCAATAATGACATTGTGTCGTTTAATGTTGTTAATTCTCTTAAGTTTCCTTCGTTATATGATGATGTCATGGGAGTGGATATAATTTATGAACTTGTTGATAATTTTTGTAGGGACAACTTGAAGGAGCCTCCATTTAAGATGGAACATTCACAATAAAATAAGTAATATGACTATGGAAATGATATCGAAGTTGACCTTGGCACAAAAAAGGAAGTTCAATTATTAGAAAGGGAAGAGTTCATAAAATAAAGTAAAGGTAAATAGGGGTCTCCAACCAGTGAACCCCCATAAGGTTGAGTTGAACCTCTTCTCTCTTATCTTTGATATGCTTTTTTAGGGGACAATGAAACATATCCCATGATTGTTAGTTCTTTACACTCTAGTGATATGTTATCTAAGTTTCTTGTTATGTTGAGAAAACATCAAAAGGCTCTTGCTTGGAGCATTGGTGACATTAAAGGAATAAGCCCAACCATTTGCACATACAAAATTATTTTTAATGATGATTTCAAAACTTGCAGACAACCTCAAAGATGTTTGAATCCCCTTTTGAAAGAGGTAGTTAGGAAAGAGCTTTTGAAACTCCTTGATGCTAGGATTATTTATTTAGTGAATAGGTTATTTCAACCCAAGTTGTATCTAAAAAAGGGGACATGACGCTTATAGTTAATGAAAAAAATGAATTAATACCCTATAGAATCATAATCGGGTGGCGAATTTGTATCAATATTAGAAAATTTAATGAAGCCACAAGAAATGATCATTTTCCCATTCCTTTTATTGATCAAATATTGGAACAAACCTCTTTCGTGACATGCATTTTATTTTTTAAATATGGTTATTCAGGGTATTTTCAAATTGTCATAACCCTGAAAAACCAAGAAAAAGTCACATTTACTTATTCTCACGGAACATTTGCCTACCAGCATATGCCTTTTGGGTTATGCAATGCTCAAGCACGTTCCAACAATGTATGTTTGCAATTTCAAATCATATGATTGAAAATTTTATTGAAATTTTCATGGATGATTTTAGTATTTTTGAAATTCATTTGATTCATATTTGCATATTTATCACTTGTGCTTGAGAGGTGTGAAAAGACTAACTTTTTTCTGGATTGGGAAAAATGTCACTTTATGGTGAATGAAGGGATGGTTGCAGGAAAAGGTCTCTTCTAAAGGGACAAAAGTGGACTCTCCCACAAAAGTTGAAGGAAGTTAGGAGCTTCTTAGGTCATGCTGGTTTTTACTGAAGATTTATTAGAAATTTCTCTTGCATTGCTAAACCTTTTTTTGCTTTATTACAAAAGGATGTTCCATTTGTTCTTTTATGATACTTGTTTACGTGCTTTTAATTTATTAAAAAATGCCTTGATCATAGCTTCAGTTATAGTTGTACCAAATTGGGATTTCCCATTTGAATTAAAGTATGATGCCAGTGATTATGTTGTAGGAGAGGCTTTGTGTCAAAAGATAAACAAGGTCTTACATTTTTTCTACTATGCCAGTTGTACCTTGAATGAGACTCAAGTGACCTATTCAACTATTGAAAAAAAAAGCTCCTTGCTATTGTTTTCACTTTTTATAAGTTTAGGACCTATCTTATTAAAAAAAAAGTGAATTTCCATACCAGTCACTCGACTCTAAAATATTTTCTTTCAAAAAGTAATTCTAAAGTTAGACTTATTAGATAAATTTTATTGTTACAGGCATTTTATTAGAAAGTGGTTGATAAAAATTGAAGTTAAAATACTGTTGCCAACCACCTCTCAAGGATTGAAGGCCAATGGGAAAAATGCAAGAAGATTCACCCATCGCCAAGAAAAATTTCCGGAAGAACAACTTTTAAGGGTTGAGGATTCTACACCTTGGTATGTCGACATTGTTAACTATCTTGTAGCCAAGATAATTCCTTCAACCATGGATGGAAATCAAAGGAAAAAGTTTGTTTCGAAATCCAAGTACTTCATTTGGGAGGACCCTATCGATTACCGTCAATGCAAGGATCAAATTATTATGAATGTGTTCCTAAAAAAAAGTGGTGGACATTCTCCTCCATTGCCACTTATCACCATGGGAGGACATCATGGATCCCAAAGAACGGTGGCTAAGGATTTACAATGCAGATTTTATGGGCCAAGTCTCTTCAAAGATGCAAGAGATTTTATCTTGCAATGAAGTAAATGTCAACAAGTGGGGAACTTGTCAAAGAGAAATGAGATGCCGTTCAATAATATTCTAATTTTTGAAGTGATTATGTTTGGGGAATAGAATTTATGGGACCTTTTCCAAGCTCTTACAACAATAAGTATATCTTGGAGGCAGTGGACTATGTTTCTGAATGAGTTGAAGCCATGCATTACTCATCAATTATGCTAAAGTTGTAAATTTTGTAAGGAAGAACATCTTTCCTAGATTTGGGGTAGACAAGGCCATAATAAATGATGGAGGAACTCACTTTAAGAATTCACTTTTCAAGTTTGTCCTGTCAAAGTTTGGTGTAAGGTACAAGATATCTCTTGCAAACTATTCTCAAACATCCAGTCAAGTAGAGGTCTCCAACTAGGAATTGAAAAGAATATTGGAGAAAATGGAGAATTCCTCAAGAAATTATTGGTAAAAGAAGTTGGATAATGCATCATGGGCTTATAGGACCGCATAAAAGATATCTATAACCTCCCATAGAATGGTTTATGGTAAACCATATCATCTCTCAGTGAAGTTGGAATACAAGGAATTGGGCAATTAAGAGCCTCAACTTTGATTGGAAGCATGCTAGTAAAAAGGGACTTTTGGATATTAATGAACTTGATGAATTCCAAAGAGACAGAAAGGAGTTCAAACCTGGAGATTTAGTGTTGCTCTATAATTTTTGACTCAAACTATTTCTAGGAAAGCTCAAGTCAAGGTGGAGCAGGCCATTTGAGATAGTGCAAGTATTTCCATATGGAATGGTAGAATTGAAAGGAAAAGAAGAAAATTTCAAAGTGAAAGGACACTGCCTAAATTTTATATGGAGGAATGATAGAGGAAGAATGGGAAACTATTCACCTTGCCACCACTTAATCACTCCATTGCCATACACAAGCTAATGACTATAAATAAGTTCTCTTCAATGGCAACCCAATCTCAATTTTCTTGTTTTTTTTTTATCTTCCTTTGATTTAGTTTCTTTATTATCATTACTTTTCAAGCTTGAGTAAATTAATTTAGGATCAAAATTTGGTTACCTTTAGTTTTTGTGTTTGAAATAAAATTGGAAGGAAATGAGTGGAAATGTTCTCTAATATTGATGTTTTTTATAATTGTAGGTGGTTAATGAAGTTTTGAATATGACAAGTTGAGAAAAGATAGACAAATTTTGGCTAAGTGTTGAAAATAGGGTATGCCAGAAGATCACTCCAAACTGCAGTCACAAATTATGCTTTTCAGTCCAAAACACAGTTTGGAATTCCAAACCACAGTCTCAAAGTGAACTTTTAAGAGACTATTTTTCCATCCCATTCGAGACCGCAATCTCAATTCAATACAAATTCCAAACTTCGATCTCAAATATTCCCATTCTCAATTTCTTAACTTCCAAACCACTGTTTAAACTTGAGACTGTGTTTTCAAAGTCTTAAAGAAACCTTTTTAATATAATTCTCAACCTTATTTCACCAAAATTCACCATAAAAAACTAGCCTCTCTTCTCCTCTCTTTCTTCTAAAAAACTCTTCCCACTCCTTTAACTCTAAGATTCCATCAAAATTCAACCCATTTCAAACCTATTTCCTTCAATTTCAACTCAAAATTGCATTCAAGTGGGTTTGTCAAGATTTCTAGAAGGATCCTCGATGCTTTTGTGTAAAGGGCAATTTTTATCACAATTTCTAGGGTAAAATTGTTCTTATTTGTGCTCAAACTTGTAAGTTTTCTTGGTTATCATAATTGCTGGGTCATTTGTGACACAAATTTTGAATGTTTACTTGGACCTTCTTGGATTGTGACCCTTGTTGGTTGTTTGATTTATTGAGTTGATAATTGCTTTTTTGATTAATTTGTTTATTGGTTAAATTTATTCATAGGTTTGTGAAATTGGTTTGGGGGTTGTTCAATTTATTGATTTGTGGGTGTTTTTATAAATTGCTTTGATAATTTTTAGGTAAAATTTGGATTGTTAATCACGCCTAGAGGTGTTTTTTAGATGAAGAGGTGGTGCTTCAACCTCAGGTACAATGAAAAAAAGGTAGGAGAAGGAACTATTGGGGGTGGTGAGCTTCAACATCTGGAAGAGGGCAATGATGAAAGCCGATGAAGAATTCATTGAAGCCGAGGATGATGCTTGATGGATTTCTCAATTTTTACGGAGAAGACTTTCTATTCCTACTTTCTTATTCATAAATTCCCCCATTGTTTAGATCTTGAATTGAGAAAAAAAAATATTTTCACCAACTTTCCTTTTTATTCCTTAGTTTTCCAGTACTTTATTTCATGCTTTACTTATGTTCTATAGATAGTTACTTTTAATTAGTTTATTTTGAATAATTAGCTGAGGACAAATAGCTGAGGCCAAGTAGGTTTTATCTTTTATAATTTAACAATGCGATTGACTTTTGTTGAGTGTATTGTGCTGATTTCTTGGTTTTCAGTTATTCATGCCTTAGTTTCTTGATTTTAAATTTCATTAGTTTGGTTTTGAGTAAATCCTTGGCTGGTTTGGCAGGATTACTTTACTTATGTTTTTTCTAACCGTTTTTA
The DNA here is from genome assembly GCA_025175665.1 of Cinchona pubescens. Classification (NCBI taxonomy): domain Eukaryota; kingdom Viridiplantae; phylum Streptophyta; class Magnoliopsida; order Gentianales; family Rubiaceae; genus Cinchona; species Cinchona pubescens. Next base: position 1,643,632 of record JANKKI010000291.1, read on the forward strand.
TTAGTAATTTATTACGTGTTTGTTCTATTTTGGGTGAGTGGTGGGATGAGTTGTACTCATTATTGAATAATATGAAAAGTGTGGTGGTGTCTATTATTTTGTTTACAGCAAATGGTGTTGATTTTTGTTGTTTGTGAATGTTATATTAAATATGGATTACACTTCATGCAAAAAATGGGACATAACCATTGAAACTCAACCATGTTTTCAACTACTTCATAAAATGGTTTTCTTAACAAGTTTTTATGCTTGGAAATGATCTAGTCTTTGTTTGAACCGTTCGAGCCAAAATTGCGTATCTTATATCAATTTTATTCCTAGTGTCTCTCTTGAGCCCTGTATCCTAATTTCTCTGTCAAGCACATAACCTAGCCATTCCACTTTGCTTATTTATCCTCTCTTCGTCCCATCACCTTAGATAGGGGATTGAAGTCAAGATGTCCAATGTTAATTGTATCCCCCTCATAGTTTTAATTGATCAATTTATGCAATTCTTCTCCTTAAAAGAAAGAGACAGAGAGAGAGAGAGGGAAGAGATAACTAAAAGTCCTGTGATCCCTTATTGAATGAAGAAGGTTAAACTTACCTTCAAAAGTTAATTTAGTCAAAAGTAATGTTTTTGCCTTATTTCAAGTGTTTATTAGTTAAGTAATGCTGGTTTTTGGGACTTTTATGTATAGGATAGTGGTCCCCAAGTTTTTATTGAAATGACTAAGGTGATTTAAATCACTTTTATCCAAATTCATCCCACCGTATTATGCTAATTACAAGCTTGAAAAAGTCCTGAATGATTCTTAATCTAGGCTATCATATACTAGTGAGATAAGGGTCAAGAGTTGTGACATTTGATGCCTTTTTCTACATCTCGCAGTGTCAACAAGCATGCTCATGTGTTCATTTGCATTGATTTGTGCTTCTTTAAAAAAAATTCCTCCTAATCTTTCTTTACTTGGGGCAAGTTTTGGAAAACTTGAATTTTTTGGTCTATATCAACTTACATTTGAATTGGCTTTCCATTAACTCTTTATTAGTCAAAGTAATGTTTGTAGTTAAAACTAATATAAACTTTTGTAAATAAAGGAGTGGACGAAAAATTTGAGTTTTTTGAATTAAGACCCCATTTTGATTTTGAACTAGTGCACTACAGTTGAACATTCCAATTCTTTTGATGGTGTTTTTCTTGTCTACTTGTTTAGTATATTCTTTCTCTTTCTAGTTTTGTTCAAGACTAGCAAAACATTAGGTTTGCAAGTGTGATAATTCTAGGAAACTAGAGTTATTTAGCTTGATTATGCTAGTATTTTGTTGGTATTACAGGGATTTTTGTGTTTTTTTCATACTTTATTGCATTTTAGGTTTTGTGCTTGCATTTTGTAAATATTACAATAATAGTATCAATCTTAATTAATTATAGTATAATTTGATTACTTATTAAGTTTATGGTAATTTGTAGGATTAGTTTGAAAGGGATTAAGCTTTAAGATTGAAAGATTCAAGGAGCAAGAAGCAAAAAGAAGAAATTAAAAACTGATGGAATTAGGTCCCAAACCGCAGTTTCAAATCCCATAATAATTTTAGACTGTGGTCTCGAGAATATTTTCTTAGGCTATTTGACTTCCAAATTGCTATCTCAAGATCCCATACTATTTCTAAACTGTAGCCTGGACTTCCTGGCAGGAAGCTTGGATTGTTGCCACTTGTAATCTTTTGCCTCGACTCACCTTTTAAAATTAATCATATATATTACCCAAATACATATAGTGTATGTGTAGTTAGTTTTTAGTAGTAGTAGACTATTTTTGGTGTAGTTTAAGTTTTCTTACTCTTTGAGTTTCATTTTAAATACAAGATTGTTTTTAATTAATCTTTAGATATTCTCTTTAATTTTTTGGAAGTTTAAATCTTTTTAATCTTAATTAAGTGCGCTTTTTATTAGATTTAAGTAGATATAAAATTTACTTTCTTTCCATTTAAATTTCTTGCAATCCAAGTAGGGTAAAAATCTAGTTTTCTTAAAATGTTCTTTGTATTCTTGCTAGTTAGGGAGATTTTCTTAGTTAATCTTTAAATTAGTGCTTTTAATCCATTAGAAGTTAGTGGACTTTCTTTAAAACTTCCTTTTAATTTTAAAAATCTCTAGAAGAAATTTTAATTTTTCGTTTCTTAAAACTTCTTTTTTAGCAAAAATTATATTTTCTTAAATTTCATGCTTTATTAATGTTTCCATAGTTAAATTTAGCTTCATTTTCTTGTGGGTTTTTATTATGCTTTTCTAGAATTAGTTAATTAGTGGCAATTTTTACTTGCTTTCTTAGACTACGGTTTAATTGCTTTCTTCTTAGAGCAATTTTTAATATCTTTCTTAGACTAGTTTTACTTGCTTTTTAATGGGTTTAATCATTCTTTCTAATGTAGAAATTAGTCGTAATTGTTACTTTCTTTCTTAGAGTAATTCATTTCGTTGCTTTCTTAGTTGTAGTTTGGACCGGCAGAATTGGCCCGGAAACCTTCGTCACCGTCAGCATTTGGTACTCTCTCAATAGCTTCAATAGTTCACTGAAAGCCTTTGGTGTAATGAACTGCAATAAAATTAATGTTTTTAATTGCTCTCTTAGTTTTAAATCTTGGTAGCTTGTGATAAACTCTTTGATCATCTTGTCTAAATAGCACAACGGCCTGCTAAGCCTAGTAATTGTCGTCGAAATATGCTCATAGGAATGATACTCAGTCATTAGTAAACTACAAACTACCCATCTACTTTGTGAGAGTGAAGTTGTTGGTTATGTGTTGAAGGAGTTTTTTTATTACTTGTTTGTTAGAGTTTACGCTTATCATATCCTATACCTAAACGAACCAAGCAAAAAACAAACATTTACTTATTTTGTGTAAGGTGATTTTTGGTTTTATCTATGTTATCCTATCCGATCACCCTTGCCTTACATTACAAGCTTGATAAAGTCCAAAATAATCTTTAATCCAAGTATTGTTTCTGCTAGCAAAAAAGGGATGAAATTGTGATGCATAAGTTGAGTGTTCCTTATTAAGAGTCAATGTTAGTATAAACTAATCTATGTGATTGTGATATTACCTTAGTAAATTATTTTGGTATTAAACATTCTATTTTGCGTTGCACTAGGATTGATGACCGAATTGATTATCAAGTTTAGTGTGTTTTTTCAGCTTGATACATTCATTTTGTTTTTGTTACCATCACTATGATACTATGAAAATTATTTATAATGACTTGAATGGTTTGTTTTGTGTGCTATTGCTTGGTCTAAGTATTTTCTTAGGACTTGAATTATTTTCGACTAAGTTCAATGTGTTTGTTTCATGTGCTATTTTGCTACAAAATGTGTTTTAAGAGTTTTTATTGTTATTTTAGTTTTTAATTTATTTTTTTTGTTGTTTTGGTGTTTAGGTTGGATTATTAGAGCTGGGAATGAAAGTTAAAAGAGGCTCAAAGGAGCACAAACGGTCAAGGTGGAAGCATCATTGGCCGCAGCCAAAGTCCTTCTAGTCACAACATGTGTAACAATTAGAAAACTTCCAAGAGCACTTTGGCCGTGGCCAAAGTCATTATTGGAGACGGCAAAGAGAATTATTCATCAAAAAATGCACAACTACATTAGTTGCAGTAACAGCATTTTTGCCCGCAGCACAACAAACGCACTCTGCAACTAACTTTATTGATTGTTTAGTGGATTTCAGCCCTATAAATACCTTAATGTTGGGAAACTTTTGGGGAGACCTTTGGAATAGTTTTAGACTAGTTTTAGGGTTTTCTTTTAGAGTAGATTAGGTTTTTGTCATTCTTGTTTCATCATTGTCTTTAAAATACTGTAACTATTTGAAGATCCTGGCTTTGTCTATGAAGATCAAGCATCTACATGGTTGTATCTTTCTTTGTCTTTTCTTTATGAGTAATTAGTCATTTAAAAAGGGACCTAGATCAAACCATGACTTTATGGATTGAGTTGCTTTGGTATATGAATAAATTTGGTGTTATGCACGTTTATTATTTAATCTCCATATTCACCATGTGAATGTTTTCCTTGTCAATTGCAATTATTTATCGACTATGCTTTCAGCTTTTTGGTTAATCAATTGTGATACTATAAACTAATAATCACATAAGTTTAATTATGGATGAGCGCGTATTCTGTAACTATAGTTAGACAGGTTATAACTATTAGTCTAAGTTAGGCTACCTTTCCAGGGTAACTGGACTTGTTGCTTTTCTTAGTCCCTCGTATAAAATCAATGGAATTCATAACTTCTTCGTGAATTCACTCATAATAGTTAGTGATGAACTCTATAACCCTAGTGATATGGATCCGAATAGCCCAAAGATGTGCCTAGATGAGGAGATAACAGATGGAGCAAGCATGGATTCACTCTTGACAAGATTGGAGTACCTTCGTGGTATATTGATTGAGTTGGATTGGACTATTTTCAATTCATTATTACATGATGCCCAATTCTTCAAAGTAAAGCACAAGTGGAGATCCTTTAAGTTCAAGAATGCCGAATTTCTTTAAAGTTTATTTTAGTTTGGTCTTTATTATGTAAAGCCCAATAGTAGTTTAAGTTTGTGTAAATTGGACTGATTTTTAAGTTGGGTTTAATTGTTGATTTAATTCTTAGTTTTTAGGCTCATTAATTAGGCATGCCTTAATAAGGCCCATTTAGCCCAAATCTTGGGGCCACTTATGGGTGAACCCTAGCACTACTTTTTTAGGAGTTTTTAAGCTAGTTTTTAGGACTTTATTAAGCCTATAAATAGGCCTCATCATATGGACGAATTACAACAGATTTTTATCAATAATATTCATCTTTCTCGTGGAGAAAAAGTTCTTTCTTTTAGTCTTTGGATTAAGACTTTGTTGGGATCATCGCTTGAGCAACGGTGATTGTTCTAACTGACTTATAGATTTGGTTCTTGCCTGATTCATATAGGCAATGGGTCAATTCTCGCTTTAAATCTTGTAAAGAGTTTGGTTCTTGTCTCGTTATAGACAACGGGTTGAATTCCTGCTTGATTCTTGTGTGTTCTTTATTGTTCTTGTTTGTGTGTTTACTGCCCAAATTCTTGTGATCAACTTTAGAGTCGATCCTTGGGGTTTTGGTGCCATCTTGAATTGTTAGATTTCGTGGCATCAAGTCGATTGCGCATACGGGGTTCGCATCACCTAGGCTTTCATTAGTTTCCTAGAATTTAATATATTACTTGGTTATTTGATATGTTTGTACTTTATTTTCAAACCAAAAACCCAAAATATTTTCTCTTGTAAAGATAAATAATCCACAAAGTTATTCCCCAATTCCTCATGGGATCGACACATTACTCTTACTCTATAATTGAACATCGTATACTTGTGAGTAGTAGTCTAGGTTAGTTATAACTTGGTTTAACTTAGGTAACACAAATGACCAGCCAACCCCTAATAAAAACACATTCCAAATGTTTCTAAGGTGTTTTAAACCACAAATCAACGCTAGACAAGGCAAGGATTTATTTGGTAACAAAAATTATCCACAAACAACAAGAAATAAGAAATCTTGATACTCAAACCAAGCCATGAAAATCTACACCATGCAAATAATTCATTCAAAACATACCCACAAAGATGAAATCTTAGGTTTGAAACACTTCTACACTTCCAATTCAATTGATTTAAACCTAGTTTTTACCTAAAATTGTAGTTATAAGGAGAAGTTTAGGGAAATTTTTGAGAGAAAATGATTGTGTGAAAGGTTGGAGTAGTAGAAAATGGTAAATTGGTCCTTGAACAATAGAGATTGACATTAAATAGTATTTCAAGGAGTTTGAAACTACTATATAGGAATATTACGTGAGACTGAAATAGTCCAAATGTCACACTTGCACTAACTTTTAGCTAGTCAAAGTTATGTTTGTGAAAAAAGTATTGTCCACTTTAGTTAAAATAGAGACGTGGAAGAAAATTTGAATTTCTTAATTTAAATCACCATCTTCACATTTGAAAACTGCACTAGAGTTAAACATCCATTTTTAGTTCCTTCGGTGGTTTTTATGTGTTTTTTTTTTATTAGTGTTATGTGTTAAATGTTTGTTTTTTGTGTTTTGTTCTAAGTGTTGAATGTCATGTGCTCTGTTTTACGTGTTTGTTATATATTTGTTGTTTTAAGGTTATTCTTTTTTACAATTTATTTTTCATTGTTAATAAAAAAAAACCTTAAGTTTGGGGTAATTAATAACTCTAAAACATTAGTGTTTTATATATACCTCATTTCAAGCGGTTTCTAACCTAGTTCCAGTGGTTTTTAGGGTTTATGTGTAGATTTTTCTATATTTCTATTTTGTGTGTTAGAGAGTGTTTTGTTTAGTGATTGTGTGTTTATTTTGTGTTTATTAACATATATTAATGTGTTTATATATGTGATTAGGGTTTTGGTTTGAATAAACCACACCGGAAGTGATGAATGTGAAACGGCTGTGAATTGGCTAAATCGACGACTAGGCTATCAAAAGCTCTTTTTTGGAAATGAAGGGAACCTAGTATAAATGTTGGCCACCGAACAAGGGAGGAAGAATCCCTTTGGCCGGCAGCAAAGTTCCCCAGGTAGGATGATTGGCTGGAAGCGAAGTACACCCTGGAGGTGTTATCTTCCAGTTTTTGGGCTATGACTATTTTTCAAGGGCAATCTTGCCTTTCTCATCTCATCCCCAAATCTATCACACTATCAATACCTGTTTAAGGGTTGATTGTATGCACTAGCTACATTTTTTTCCTCCTTCTCTTCTCCTTCCCACTTGTGGAGGAACCTTCTAGTCAAGCATGCGTTTTCCATGTCTTTTCCAGTTAGTTTTATTTCATGTTTGAAGATTAAAGTGTTCACTTTATAAGACTTATTTTAAGTTTAAAGCACATATTTTATGCATTATTTCATGCCTACTTTAGTTTATATGCTCTCTTTAAATGCTTTAGTCTACTTGCTTTCTTTACTAGTTTTCTTTAGTTTTAAGGTTTAGTGTAGTTATGGGTTAAGGCTAGATGATTCTAATTTCCAATAGGTGGTAATTATTTGGTAGATTGAATGATCAAACGGAAAATTTAGACAATACTAATGAGCTAAATAGTTAATTAGGGCAATTGATCACTTTCTTAATTAGTAGGTTAGTCGACACGAGAACGGAAGTTGGACCACCATTATAGACCTAGGTTAGTATTGGATTAGGTTAGATATTGATCTTAACTGACTTTTTTCCTAGTGGTCACCTAAAATTGCATGGGTTGATAATTAAATTTTTCGTAGAGTAATAAATCATGGTATCGCATCCATGTGCATGATTCTACGCATAAGTTGTAAATTGCTTGTCTTAGTAGTTAGCATATTCAATTGAGATGGATATAAACAAACACACATCATGTGAAACCATACTTCAGCAACTGTAGGCATATTTTGTGCCATAAATTGGTTAAGATTTGTATTAGCATACATGAATAGGGTTAATGCTTGATTTGTGTAATTTTATGTTATGGTTGATGATGACATTCTTACATTGCAAGGTATGTGCTACTCAATCAAGGTAAGTAACATTAATCATGTACTCATGTATGACTGGAAGTCAATTATATGAGTGATGATCGACTGGGTAATAACATATGTTTTCTATAAATTTTATAATTCTTATGAATGAATGCAGTGAGTGTTATTAGTTCCTATATCATAAGAGCTGTGGAATGATCTGTTTGATTTACTCCATCATGGAATGATCCCTTTGATTGAATTCATTTGTTAAAATCTCTTTTGTTGAGACTTTTGAGTGTGAACATTTATAATATGTCATTGTGCCTACATAAAGACTTTATAGTACCCCATAACTCTAGCGTTAAAAAAGGTCATATATTGTCATTGTTATCAAAGTTTTACATAAAGGTTTACTAATCAGAAAGCTTATAGGAAGGAGATACTAATCGTGAGTACTGTTAAAGCTTTACAATCATGCTTATAGTGTAGTGTGAATTAAGCATATAAGAAGACTTTGTTAGGATTAGAGTCCCAGAAATTTTCAAAATTACTTAACAAACCATTGAAGACGATAATAAAGATAAACAAAGAGAAATATTATAACAAAAGGAACACACAAATTTACATAGTTTAGTCGAAAGACCTACGTCCATGGACAAATGGGAGAATTCCATTAAGTCAATAAGAGGATTACAATTTTAGAGAAACCTCTACAGAGCCCAAAATAAAATACCCAAAAATATTAGACTAAAGGATATAAAAGGCCCAATTCTCTCTCACCAAAAAGGTATATACAAATAAGACAAAATGGGTTACAGGCACCGCTAAAACAAAAGCACAAGATAGCCCAAACAAGACAAAAGGTTGGATGACCATAAAGGACCTAAAAGCCCAATAAAGCTCTCTTGGCTTGGTGCAAACATAACCTTAACTAAGACCTTAATTTATAACCTTGAGTTGAAGAGTAAAACTCTTATCCAACTGATGTGGGATAAAACAAAAGATACAAGATATACTCAACAAATCTCCACCTTGACTTGTATTACTAACAAATCCTTGTAAATAACAAATCTTCACAAAAAAAAAAATTCTCCGCCTTCTCCATAAAAGCCCAATGACCTGACTCCTTGATTCACAAATAGATGAACATAACTCCACCTTCTCTAGCAAAATCTCAAATTTACACTTAAAGCAAGCTAACCTTCATCCAAACAAAATAGGCCCAACAAAAACTCTTTGGAAATACCAAATGCACCACCCAAAAGCTCTAAGGTCCAACACACAAAGAAGAGAGTAACAAAACGGCCAGGACCAAGAAGAAATTACTTACAACGAGTAGCCCAAGATTCAAAATTTCTCAACCAAAAACTTCGTAACCATCAAATAGTACATAAATGGCTGCTTGAGCTTAATCCAAGTCCCCAACTCTAAAACCAATTTTTTAGGATTGGAGTCCTAGGATTTTGTGAACATTACTTAACAAGCCATTGAAGATGATGATAAGCTTGTAAATGTCGTATATCTTATGTATCGTTTACCTCATTTTTAATTATGTATAAGAAAGAATTGGTAATTATGAGCTAAAATGGTTTATTTTGAGTTTTTTAGGGTTTGAGTGAAAAAGGAGTGGAAAAAGATCACAAATTGGATGAAAATTGCAAAATTGGAATTTACATGCACCAGCAAGGAGTGATTCTGATACAGTTTGATAAATTGTAGCATAACATTCTTATTTGAGCTCCAATTTATGTGATGCAAGCTGTTTTGGAAAGATAATACATAGAGCTACAACTTTCATATTTTGAGTTTTTCCAAATTCGGCCTACATCATGGTCAAAATCAAAGAGGAATTTGAAGTTGTTTCTGTCCCTAGCGTCCAGGTGCGACAGACTGGCAGCGCCTAGGCGCCAGCTATAGAAATTCCATTTTTTTATTCTTCCCCTGGTGCCCAAGAGTAAAAAAGTGTAGTGTCTAGGTGCCGATCATCGGATAAGTGACACAAAGTTGCTTATTTTGCAAGAAAACTCTCCTGTGGGCCCGGTTACCTGGAAAAGCTTGTACTCATCATTCCGGAGTCTCAAAACCCTAAAACACCTATAAATACACCAAGAGAAGGGGAAGAAATCATCATCATCATCATCAAGCGTCATTAGTTTTTTAGTTTTCAATAGTTAGACAGATAATTTAGCCGCAGGGTAATTTTCTCAATTGTTCGAGCTAGAATTTCATTCCTCTTGTCAATAATTCAAGACTCGACGATCATCAACATTTGTTTTGCTACAATTACTGAGTTGATTTATTTTTATGCAATTTAATTTTTTTCTTATTACTTTCTTCTTCTTTAATCATCAATCATCATTCTTTTTTTATTGCCTTTAAATTTTTAATTGCTTTTACAGTTTCATAGTTGCGGTTTTATTTCATCACTTTTAATTGCTTTTACAGAGTAGAATAATTTAAATTATTGTTCTTGATTAAATTCTCGCAAGTAGGGTTGATTAAATTAGTGTTTTTAGTTAATTATTTTTAATTGTTTTTCGTAGGGTTAGAATTTTACATTCTTGTCTTTATTTCATCTAACTTGTAAATAGGTTTGTGAACCTAGTAATTGTTCCAATAGTTCTCGTGGGAACAATCCTTACTCATCCTATATACAAACTCACCTCGTATACTTGCGAGTATGTGGGAGTTGATTAGAATAATTAAGGTTTTTATTAATTGTTCATTGTTTTCTCAAAAACCTAATCAATATTCTACCGAATAAGTTTTTGGCAGTATTGTCGGGGACTATTTTTGTTTGGCAACAATATTAGGTGTAGTAAGTCTTACTAGATTAGACTTTTTATTTCTTTTGTTAATTATTTACATTTATTTCTTGTTCTCTCATTTTGTTTGAATTTTTGTCTTCAATATTTGATCTTTGGTTCTCTTTTCTTGTAGTTTATGGTAGATACTCATTCATCCAATCAGTCACTTCATCTAATTGACTTGGAGATTGAATAGATGATAAGTAGATCCCGCAGACGACAAGACACAAACCAAGGCAACTATCTAATGGAGAATCCAAACCGCACCATGAATGAACAAGAGGAGGTTGTAGGTAACAATGCAACCTAGTTAATGCTAATGCTAACGCTAACCCTGACATCTTAGAGATTATGCCATACCTAATTTCATGGGGGCGAGTTCTAGCATTGCTTGACTGCCCATGCAAGCGAACAATTTCGAAATCAAGCCTGCACTTATGCACTTATATAAATGCTCCAAACACATTCTATGTTTGGAGGAGGACCCAATGAAGATCTCTATGAGCAGTTGATCAAATTCGAGAAGGTCATTGATACATTTCGGTACAATGGAGTCCATCCTTACTATATCTAGATGAGAGATTCCCTTTTTCTTTACGTGATAGAACAAGGTCGTGGTTGTAGTCATATAGACAAGGTACTTTCATAGCATAGGACCAACTCGCTCAAGAGTTCCCAGCCAAACACTTTCCACTAGCTGGGACCGCTAAGCTCTGAAACGAGATCATATCATTCAGACAAATCACTAGAGAGAGTTTAGGTGAAATGTAGGACCAATTCAAGGAGTTGTTGAGGAAGTACCTGCACCATGCTATACCACTATGGCTACAAGTCCAAACCTTCTATAACGGACTATTTTCGAAGACTAGATTGATAGTTGATGCTAGTGCGAGAGGTTCTTTCCCCAATAAGACTCCGGAGGAAGTGCAACAATTGTTGGAGTGATTATTAGAGAATGGCATCCACTCATTATTATCATGGAGCAATAACTCCCGTAGTTGGACAACAACAACAAGTGAATCAAGCTAATGTCTAACAAGGAGGTATGCCTAATTATGATACTTTCTTATCTCAACAGAATATGATGATGACCACAATTACAAACTTGACCAAAGCTGTAAAGAATATGGGAAGAAGCTCAGTGAACTCTATTGGTTCAACATCCCTAGGGATATTGAGTTGTGATTTCTGCATAGTAAATGACCAAAATGGCTTTTGTGAGACTTCGGTGATACAAGATGATGAGTAGGTTCAATACATTTCTAATCAAAATTCTAGCTCACATAATTAGTCCACATACTATGGCACACATACAACCCTTCTTGGAAAAATTATCTGAACTTTTCTTGGACTAACCAAAACAATGTCCAAATCCTTCATTTTAGCCCAACCAACCTTAGTAAAATTTTTCCAACCAACCTCATTGTGTAGACCATATCAACCACCTCATCAAAGGTATGCCCAAAACTTTCCACCTCAACGAAATAGCACATACCAACCTCCACGAAGAAGACCACCATCTCAAAATCCAAATTATCCCGCGTATGAGAATCATAATACATCCAATGATGATAATCGGAGAAAGGATTTTAAGAGGTTGTAGAAGGAGTATGAAAATTTGTAAACTACCACGAGAAACCTTGACTACAATTGGAACAAATAGCCCAACAAAACAATGAGAAACCATTTGCAGCATTGCCGATTGATACAATTCCAAACCCAGAAGAGCAATGCAATTCTATCTCCTTAAGAAGTGAAAAAGAGTTGGTTGTGCTGAATGAAATACAAGTGGATGGTAAAGAAGAAGAGAAGAAAAACTCCAAGATGATTGAGATGAATAATGAAGTTGGTTGTGATGACAACAAGATGACAAAAGTGAATGAAAGCAAGGGGCTAAAAAAAAGCACGTAGTAGAGCCTTTGAATTTGCATCCTTTAGTAAATATTTCATTCCCTCAAAGGTTTAATAATTCCACAAAGGAGGAAAAAGACAAGAAATTTCAACAATTCATCAACATGTTCAACAAGGTTAATGTCAACATTCCTTTGGTTGATGTGCTTACCAAAATGCCCAACTATGCGCGGTTTATGAAGGATTTATTGGCTGGGAAGCAGAAATGGAATGATGATGAGAAAATTTATCTCGATGGCAATTGTAGTGCAATTTTTCAACGGTGATTACCCCTTAAACTCAGAAACTAGTAACTTCTCAATATCGGTGAATAGTAGAGGAACAATTCTACATCATTCACTTTGTGATTTAGGGGCTAGTATCAACATTATGCCAAAATTCATTTATGAAAAGTTAGGAATCACCTACGCCAAACCGACTAATGTTACACTCCAATTAGCAGACTTGATTGAAAGGAAACCATGTGGCTTGTTGGAGGACGTGCTTGAGCAAGTATTGTTCCACGTGTATTTCTTGTGTTGGACATCGACAAGGATAATGAAATACCAATGTTGATTCTTGGGAGGCCATTTTTATCAACCGCACATGCATTGATAGATCTTAATAAAGGAAAGTTGATTTTACAAATTGAAAATGACTCGATTGAAATTGATTTTTTTTATTATAATGAAATTTTCCTATTTTGAAGAAAAATGTGCTAATCATTCAGTTGATCCTTCTATTGGCAGGTCAAATGAAGAATAAAAACCACCCGACGATATGTGTGGGGTGAGAAAGTATCAAGACAGTTGTGCAAAGCATAAGAAAGTTTGTGACGTTGAAAAGTTTAAAAAGTGCAAAAAGAAAAGGAAATGGTTCGAAAAATAATTGGACGTGCTACTGAAGACATTGGCTTTGGTGATTACAAGGAAACGTGGATTTCTTCAAGGAAAAGTCGGGAATCCAGAAATGACAGTTAAGAAGAGTGGGATTAAACTTTTACCATGGAGGCCGAAAGGAAGAGGGTGGTTGGCCCATTTCACATGAGCGGGAGTGCAATAGTCGAACCTAAGACTTATAAACAAGGGCGCTACATGGGAGACAACCCATGTTTTTTCATAATTTTATTTCTTATGTTTTTGTTTAGTTTCATGGTTTTATTATTTAAGGGTTTTTATGTTCTATTTTTGGTTTTCGTGGCTGATATTTTCCACTTTGATTCAAGGGTATTTAGTTCAACATATAGGGCACCAAATGTTCTTCATTGACAGAGAAGCTTCCCTTTTTCCCTTTTTACTCTTTATTTTTGCATTGGGGACAATGCTATACTCTAAGTGTAAGGTGGGGATTTTTCTTAATTTCTATTTGTTTGGTGGTTTGTTTGTTTATTTTGTTCAAATTTTGCTTTTATATTCATAGCTTAGCTTTTGATTTAAAAGATTTTCAAATTTTTGAAAATTTTGTTCACAAATTGCTTAGCATGTTTCTTTGATTTTATACTTAATAATTTTTGAGCTAAGTTGTCATGAGTAAGGTAGTCAGTGTTAATATTTTCTTAGCATGATTTCTAATTTTTTATCACACTAATAGTCCTACAATGTTGTAGTTTTTTGTCACTAAGAGATAATTGTGTAGATTCACTTATATTGCATTCCAAACACTTGCTTTATTACACTTTTGAAGAAAAAATTTAGATAATTTGATTTGATTTAAAGATGAGGGTAGGCATTTCTTTGGACATTTGAGCCTTCATGCCAACCATGACTGTAAAATTTATCCCTAGAACCCTACTTGAGCCTTATTTTGTTTTTGAATAGATAGAAGCACCATTCATTTTTTTTCTCACTCATTTTTTTTTTTTTTTGGCCTTTGCGAGCTATCCTAAATATCCCTGAAAAGTTTTAATGCCACATTAATTGTTAAGAGGATATAAGGATGAAAGGTAGTTGTATGAGGGTGTTAGAATGAATGGTGTACAATTTAAGGTGTAGGGGTGTTAAATTTTATTTTATTTTTGACCATATCAAGTGGTGCATATCACTGGGATCTACGTTGGAGTATTGCAGGTTGTGCCTATCATTGGCACCTTACATTGGAGTGTTAGCAGCTAGTGCCTATCACTGGTACTTGCAAAGATATATTTTGCGGGTAGTGCCTACCACTGGTACCTTTTTTGGGGAAAAAAAAAAAGTAGAAAGAAAGAAAAGAGAGATATTTTTACAAAGTGTTGGCGAGAAGGGTTGAAATTGAAAATTGAAAAAGTAGGATTTAATTTTACTTGTTGCAAAATTTTCATATGTGGTTTAATGTGTTAGAGAAAAAGTTTTATTTTGATGTGTGGCTAGTATTGATTTAAAGCTCTTTCTTTCTTATTTGTAATACCCTTATCCCTTCTTTGTTAGCCAAGACCCTAGCCTTTCGTTATAAGCTACAAGTCCTACCTAATTTAAGTCGAGTCAATTGTCTACATTAGTGGAGAAATGTAATAAGAGTAAACTATGGAGTGTTTAGAAAAATTCAAAAGGTTTGTATGATTTGATCTAAGTGTCTTAAAAGTTATTTTTGTATAGCTATGCACACACCTACACTAGAATTACAACATGTATAGGAGTTTATGATTATTTGACTATTTCTTTATGATGGTTTGGAACTTGGTTATTCATGTGGATGGTTGATGAGATGTGTTGAGTATATTTGTGATTTATTTTCATATTTTGCTCGAGAAGGATCAAAAACTAAGGTGGAATAGTTGATGAGTTAGTAAATGTCGTATATTTTATGTATTATTTATCTAGTTTTTAATGATGTATAAGTAAGAATTGAGTAATTATGAGTTAAAATAGTTTATTTTGAGTTTTTAGAGTTCGAGTGAAGAAGGAGTGGAAAAATATCACAATTTGGATGAAAATTGCAAAATTGGAATTTACATGCACTGGCGAGAAGCGATTCTGACACAGTTTGGTAGATTGAGCATAACGTTCTTGTTCGAACTCCAATTAGGGTGATTCAAGGTGTTTTGGAAAGATAGACATAGAGCTACAACTTTCATATTTTGAATTTTTCCAAATTTGGCTTGCATCGTGGTCAAAATTGAGGAAGAAGTTCACCTTGAACCAGTTTCTGCCCCTAGCGCCCAGGCGCAATAGAATTACAGCACCTAGGCGCCAGCGCCAGAAACTCCATTTTTTGATTCAACCCCTGGCACCCAGGCATGACAAAAGTGCAGCGCCCAAGTGCTGATCGTTGGATAAATCACACGAAGTTACTTGTTTTGCAAGACAAGTCCTCCTATGGGCCTAGTTACGCAGAAAAGCGTGTACTTATCATCCCAGAGCTCCCCCCTATAAATACACCAAGAAAAGGGGAGGAAATCATCATCATCATCATCATCAACCGTCATTAATTTTTATTTTTCAATAGTTAGACCGATAATTTAGCTGTAGGGTAGATTTTCTCAATTGTTTGAGTTAGAATTTCATTCTCTTGTCAAGAATTCAAGACTCGACGATCATCAACATTTATTTTGCCACAATTACTCAGTTGATTTATTTTTATGAAATTTAATTTTTGTTCTTATTGCTTTCTTCTTCTTTAATCACCATTCTTTAAACTATGCATACAATTGCAAGTAAGTATATAGAGGATAAGTCAAGTTCAAAACATATCTTCCCTTCAAGAATACAAAATCAAGTAGAAATGAAGAAAGCTATGCAAAGGATTAACATCAAGGCATTTATCACTCATTCCTTACCAAAAAGCATCATCAAAACAATAAAGCATATGTGATGCAATTTTTTGCGATGCAAATTAATTTCTAACAAACAAGCCATTTAGAAATAAGAATGCACCTCTTTCTTTTGCAAGTAGTGACTTAATATATATAAAATTTGGGGATACTCATACCCAAGCATTCTAAATAAATTCAATCACATAGTTGACTAATATTCAAGAGATTATACCTCACATTAACACATTCTCAACAAATTTAAATGTTACCCATTTCAATGTCATCTTAACTTATATGGTTTGAACACCCTCCATTGATGATCCATCTTGAAGCCGTGGTGCTCTCCAAGCATACCTACATGCAAAGTTAAATAATAATTTTTGGTACCCAAACTTTCTTGCACACGGTCTAATTGGGTTAGTAACATGTTTAAGCACCCAAATAGAATTTATTTCTAACTCTTCATTTCTTTTGACATAACAATCCCTTTTTATATGTCCATGTTGATAACAATAATTGCATACAATATTTTTGTTGCCATAAAAAGAAGATTTAAATTTAATAAAGCACAAATCATCCTTTTTATAGGTGACAAAATTTTTGTTGATATGCATAATTCTAGTTCTTTTCTTTTCAATAATACTTTCCTTTTTCTTTTGCAAAAGTACATCAAGATCATCTAATCTCTTCTTCAATGAAATTTGTTCATCCTTGATCTTGGTTTTTCCAACAAATTTTTTCGTCAAAGCATCATTTTCTTTTGACAAAAAAATATTTTCACGAACAAGTTTTGAGTTGGCACTCAATAAAGCATTAATTTTAATTTTTAACTCTTTGTTCCTAGCATATGATTCTTTCAAACATTTATGGATTATAAAAATAAATGATTCAACATCATCATCATCATGATGCACAAGAATCATAACTAGAGAATACCTCATTATTGCCATGAGCCATAAAAGCCATTTGATCCTCCTCATATTCTTCTTCAACTTATCCATCCGAATTGCAATCATCCCATGTAATTTAAAAGTTGTTGAAGTGAGGCTTCCTTGACCCTTTCTTCTTCTTGGATAGACTTTCATTCGCAAAATGTCCCGCTTGGCCCAACTTGAAGCATCTATTATTTTGAAAAGCTTTTAATGCTATGCTTCTATTGGCCCTTGCTTCCTCCTCATCTTGTTCCTTGTATTTCAACTTCAATTCAAAGGAGGTTAGAAAATTGATCAATGAATCCATAGATATAGAATTTAAATTTTTAGATTCTGCTGTGGCAATGGATTTAGGTTCCCATTCCTTAGGTAAAGCATTCAAAATCTTTCTATTCATTTCACCCAAGGAATATTCTTTACCTAAACCTTCCAAATCCTTTACAATATCATTGAACCTAAAATATATCTTGTCAATGTTCAATAGATCATGAGGTTCCATTTTGAAGGATTCATATGTAGCCACAAGAAGTGACTTCTTTTGCTCTCTAATATCTTCATTTCCTTCATGGATTTCTTTCAATTTGTCCCACATCTCCTTGGCTGATTTGCAACCTTTCACTTTGGAAAAACTCATCTGCATCCAAAGCATTATACAAAATATTCATGGATTTAGCATTTAAAGATAAATTTATTTTATCTTGTGCATTTAGCTCATATCTAGTCTTAGGTCTTAATCTATGAGTATTTTCATCAAGAATATTAGCTTGTAAAGGACCTTCGCAAACAATATACCACAAATCAATATCAATGGATTGTATGAAAATTTTCATTCTTTCCCTCAAAATAACAAAATTAATGCCATTAAACATGGGAGGTCTAGCAATAGAATGCCCCTCTAAAAATAAAGCATTATTAGTTGCCATAATAATATTTACTCTAAGGTGATTAAACCAAAAGAAAGAAACCAAGTTCTGATACTAATTGTTGTGCCCAAGAGCAACCTAAGAGGGGAGTGAATTAGGTTGTCTCTAAAAACAAACCTTTTAATGTACTTAATGAACATGCAAACTTTGTGTAACAAATAAACACTAAAGCACAAATGATCAAAGATGAATATTTAATCAATTGAAGCTCAAAGGCAAATAAAGAGATTGAGAATATTAAACCAAACTCCCAAACTCATCAAGTTTAGAGCACATCCACAAATAGTGCCTCTTCAAAAAAGGTGAAGCAATAATCTTCTTGTACACAAAGTAGGCTCACCCTTGCACCAACTAAGTCCTTCTAGTTGAGCCAAAGGGTTTTACACTACAACCTCACTTTTATACACTTGTTATCCCTTTATTCTTACACTTGAAGATCACTTACTAGTCTATTCTTGCTCACACTAATTTCTTCTAGTTGAGCCAAGAGAACTATACTACCCAAACTAATACAACCCACAATATTTTAGCCTATTTCTCCCCAAATAGCACTTACAAGTGTTTGTATATGAATGTGGTAGTTTCTCACATCATTTACATATCCTTGGGCTATTTATAGATGAAAGATGTGCTGAAATTTGAGCCCTAACGGTCAAAAAACTAGCTGTTAAAACCTAGCTGTTAGGGGTTCGGATGGTGGTTCGGACGTCCATTCATGCGTCCTACAGCTTCATGAACAGTGTCTCGGACGATCATATGCGTCCTACAGCTTTGACAGAAAATTACTTTATTTCGAGCTCCTTTCTTCGGATGGTCTTTAATGTCCTATCTTTTTTGGCTTCGGATGGTCTTCAACGTCTGATCATCATACTTTCGAATTCCTTGTCTCGGATGGTCTTTTGAGTCCGAAGCACTGTCCTTCGGACAGTTATCTACTTCCGAAAGATGTGTTCTTCCTTGGTGTTGTCTGGTCATGTTTTGGATGCTCCCTTGCGTCCAAACTCCTTTCTTTCGGACGCTCTTCATCGTCCGTAAGATATTGTTCAACTTTTGGTTATTTTTCTTGATTGTATTCGGATACCAATCATTTTCGTCTGAACTTTCCTATTTTTCTGCACACTTGTTTTCAAGCCGTTAGTATGATTTGATCATCATCAAAACATGATTATCATAACTGGGGTCCAACAAGGTGTATACAAATAAGACAAAATGGGCTACAGGTACCACTATAATAAAAGTACAAGAGAGTCCAAATAAGACAAAATATTGGATGGCTATAAAGGCACAAAAGCCCAATAAAACTCTCTTAACTTGGTACAAACATAACATTAACTAAGTTTCTTAATTTATAACCTTGAGTAGAAGAGTAAAACTTTTACCCAACAGATGTAGGACAAAACAAAAGATACACGGCATATTCAATAGACTTTATTCATCCTTTTATCAAAGCCTTATAAAAAGAGGTTAATATGCTTTGTGCCTTGATAATTGATCGCGAGATGATTATGTACTTTGATTTGGGAATGGGACCACTCCGAACATTACATTGATTTTATGTTTTATATTCAATACTTAGGTATAAGTGCTCTCATAAATTGTACACTGTTTTGCACCCATTCCATTGATGTTTTGTTTTGTAATTGAGGACCACCTGTGTTTTTGTTGTGCTTGTTTGAATATCTAAGTGAGGAAAGGATTCTAATATGGATTCTAACTCCTAGAGCTACAGTGTCTTTATTTTTCTTGTGTAATGTCCATTTTCTCTTTATTTCGGCCTGTGTACTGGTACAGTTGTTTAAGGCTTTGTACTGTTCCTTAACGATTCGTTTTGTCCAAAGAAATACTGGTATGGAAAATTGTAAATTTTCTTAATGATGTTTGGAAGTATTTAATGTGACTATAAAATTAGTTGGTCAAATTAATGTGACTTGCATATTTGGGGTTATCCGAGGCAACGTCTCGGCATCTCAATTTTGGGACGTGACAAATTAAATTATGCATTAGATAGTAATAGAAATATTGTTTGGAAGGAAAACTTTCCTCTTTGTATGATAGAGAATGCACAAAATGACTTGAGTTATTTGCTTCTATATTACTGTAAAAATTTTGATATATCAATGGAAGACAATTGACTTTTGACCAAAAAAAAAAAAAAAACCTATATGAATCCTTAACTTGAACTAAGGTTTGTTTGGATTGCAAACAATTGTTATTATTTGCCAAATAAGATTTGGTCAACACCGAATACTACTTGGTCAAACCCATATTGTTTCCTAAATAATATTTTACACTATTAATATTTTGTCTCATTCATTATTTATATCTACTACACTATTCACTATTTTTTTACTCAATAAAATTAAGCATTATTTAACTTTTTTCCAATTGAACAGCTAAAATTATCCATTATCTAAGTTGAATTAATTGTGTAATCGAATGTTAAGAAAATAACATTAACTAAAAATAATTCCTGGACAAATATAATACAGTGTCTAACATTACATTGATAGGTTTGGAATGCTGACAAGCATCAAATTCTGAAGTACATTAGCCAAATGGTTTAAATAAGCAATTAATGGCTATTAATTGGAAAGGAAGAATTTACAAATTGGAGGTAAAGACTTAGGTAGTCCTTGTTTTTGTTCACACTTGTAGACCATGTGGTGTAGATTAAATTTTAGAGAATCTATGACATCAGCTGATGTGAGCAAAATTTTTTAACATTTAATCATGACCACAGAGTCTACAGGTGGGACTAAAGACCGGATCTACCTAAATATTTTTCCAAATTGAATCTTTGATCTTTGTCCTGGTCCAATGTCAATGTTCGAGCTAATAATTAATAGCATTCAAACAATTCCAAACTAACAACAAAACACAAAATATAACAATTTCAAACGGATTTCTTAAATGAAGAAAATGCATAATTAGTGATTTAATTAGTTATGAGCTGTTTGTATTTTTAAAATTGTAAATTCAATTATAGGAATTCATTATTTGCAATCTAAACGGTTATTTCGAAATATTATTTCGTATCCAAATAATTATTATATTATTACAAAAGTCAGCATTATTTCTAAGACCAACAAAAATGTTTGATCAAATAAAGGAACCATTATTCCCCAAATAATGGCTTATTATTTCCAATCCAAACGGATCCAAATCATTCTCTTATGTTGTGTTTGGATATAGGGATTTGGGTAGATTTAAATTTGAAATCCAAAACCATTATAGTTTCAAACAAGTTAATTGATTTAATTAGGAATTTAAAATCTACTAATTATTGAGAGTGTGATTTTAATAATCAAATGAGTAAAATTTCAAATTCACGCAAATTTTATATTATTTTAAATCTTCCCAATTCAAATTCACACAATTCAAATTATTCCTACAATTCAAATTCACACAGTTCAAATTATTCCTACAATTCAAATCTATCCATCCAGACACAATTTTAAATTTTTCAAAATGCTGAATGGATCATTATTTTCGGTATTAAAATTTGTTTTCAATAAAATCTAAACATTCAATGTCCTGATGAATAGCATGCCAGCTTGGTGTTGGATATAGAAAAGTATTGAAGATTGTGCAGTATTCACTCATTCGCCATTCAAATGTTTTTCCCTCCACTTTTTAAGCATTTGAAGAGAGTGTACAATTACAACTTCAACTGTCACTCACATTTTGGAATCAACACATTCAGTAGTCCCTGTCTCGTATAAATGCTCATCGGAATAGACATTCTCTCTCCTCTCGATCTCTCGATACTCCCTCTCCAAAAATCGATACTATAAATAAATGCACAAATTCACTGAGTAGTTCATGAAATTTGTCTGACCTTCTTCAATTTTCACTATCCAAAATCATTTTTTGTCATCTTCTCCCCCGTAATGGTCCAAAAAGATTGTAGTAGGGAGTCCTTTACAGCAGATACAGCCGCTTGTCAGCGAAGAAAACGGAGGGAAAACTGCCGAACAATCACCTGTTTTTCGCCATGGTCAATCGTTTCGTGTTGGTTCAACTTGGAAAAATCGAAGGGTGGAAAGACTGTTAAAGGGCTGCAGTCTCAGGTTCAAGACCCTGAAGAGGGAATTGAACTTGGGTGCTTGCATGGGAAATCAGGATCTCATCTTCTGCCCAAGAAGTATCAGGTAATTATGGTGTCTCAATATTTCTATTTTACTAACTAAAATTTGTTTAATATTCAGATCAAGTATCACAAGCTTGAGCACTAAACATCTAAGTGTAACCGAGTGTTTAACAGTTTTAATTTTAGTAAAGGGTTAAGCATAGAAACTCTCATTTGTAACACAAACTCTGTAATTTGTCTCATCAATACTTTAATTCTGTTTATACAACTTGTACTTAATTGATCATACATGTTACATAATTTTAGTCTTTGCTAACACAAATTACATATATGTATTCTTACATAATTAAATAGTTCTACTTTTTAAAGTTTGCACATTGTGGCAGTACTATGTAGAGTTGTATTGGAGTGTTTTTGTTTTAGTCAAAATATACATTTCATATCCTAATTTGCGAGCTTGATATAGATTGCAAAACATATCTTGCCAAATCTGTAATTATTGGCATTTTAAGCGTTATAATGTGAATGTATTTTTAATGTAATATTTATGAATGTGTAACTTATATAGCTCATTACATATTATTAAATTTTGAAACTTCAATTACATATTACCAATTCCACAATCATACCAAAAAGGTGGCTCACCAATGGAGGTTTGTTTAGACAGTAAAGATAACTTGTTCAATAAAACTCACAACTTCAATTCTCGTTGTTCTTAATTTCTCTGTTGATAATTGATCTATAATTACCACTGTGAGTTACAAAATATATTGATGGCATGCCTTCACCTGAAATCAATATTTTGAAAACCGAATCGTACATTGATCCAGTGGCCTATTCAGTTTGCGATTTAACCGGTTTGATTGGTTGAATTGGCCAGCTCACTACTTTAGTTTTTTTTTTCTTTTAGTGTGATGTAATTTAAATTGACTTAAAATATACTTCTATGAAATACAAAAATTAGAATAGAAACACTACTTTTTGAGAATTCAAGTCTTAATATAATATCCAAAAATACTAATTAAATTTCCCATAAGAAAACGCTATTATCAAACCTATACAAACAAAAATATAAAAAATCTCAAAAAATAATAGCTTAATTGTTTAGCTTTTGTGTGTAAACTATTTTGCCGTTTTGGAGTTTGTTTCACAAAATTTTTTAATTCTTTCTCTTTATTTAAATTATTTTTAATCTGAAATTTAAAAAGCCAACAAGGACTAGTTGAACCGGTTTTCTTCCGGTTCATAATTGTTTACAGTTCTATCTAGTTTTTAATATAACTCAGATATATAGATGGACCAGACCAGTGGCTTCTCCAATTTACGGTCTGACTGGTCGAACCAATCGATCCGGTCTAGTTTTCAAAACACTATCTGAAAATGAGGATAATCAACCATCCTCCTCAACTTTTATTAACCCAAAAAAAAGGGAAAAACAGATATTATCTAAGATTGTTCACTCTAGCCTACTAACTCGCTGCTTTATTTATTTATTTATTTTTATGCCATATGGTAATACTTGAATTTTTTTAATTTTACGTTTGATAAAATTGAAATCTGAAAATCAACACTAAAAATTAAGAGTTGAAATTTTAATTTGCTAAATTTATTTAGTTGCATTTGTTTGGTAATAAGCTGAAATTGAACATTAAATTTAAATATTTTACTCCGTATATATTATATAATTTGATGATAATATATTATTTTTATAGTAGGTTAATTTTTTAAATATTATAATTTTAATACAAATAAATAGTTGATTAATATAGAGTATGTGAGTGAGAGAGGGAGATACTGTGTGCAAGTCTGTGTTGATATATAAGAGAGAAATAATATAATATGTACAACTATACAAGTGTGTGTTTTCATGTGTGAGAAGAAATATATTGTGCACAAGTGTGTGTTTATATATTAGAGAAAATGATTATAATGTGTGCAAGTGTGTGTTTATATATGAGATAGAAGAAATATTGTGTGCCAGTGTCTTTTTATGTGTAAGAGAGAAATAATATAATATGTGCAAGTGTGTGTTATGTGTGAGAGGGAACAAATAGTGTGTGCACGTGTGTCTATATTTGTGTGTGAAAGAATGAATATAATATGTACGAGCGTGTGTTTATGTGTGTGAGATAAGTAATATTTAGTGTGTTCAAATATGTATTTATATGTGATAGAAAATGAATGTGGTGTGTGCAAATGTGTGTTTATGTGTGAGAGAGAATGAATATAATGTGTATAGATGTATGTTTATGACTATGTTTGTAAATGTAAAAAGTGTGTTAATGTGAAATAAAGAAAAATTGTGTGAATTTTACTATACTAGTAAAAAAATCAAAAAATTAAGTGACAGACTTTTCACTTAAAATTTTGTATATAAATTGAGCGTCACTTAATGTATACAGGGATAAGAAAATTTCGTTATCAAACACACTTAATTAATTAGTTTTAAGCACTTAGTGAAGTTATCAAATACCCCTTCATCAATATGACTCCTATCTTTTTTTCTTTTTTTTTTGGGAAGGAGGGGAGAGAAAGTGGAATTCATATTCATTTCCTTTAGATTGTATTTGGATTGACGGATTATAATGAAAATTTTGAAATTCATTTATTTGTTGGAAGGATTTATAAGGCTAAAATGGATTAATTTCAAATTCACCTAAACTAAAAAGTGTGAAATGAATGATTTTAAATGACTTTCTAATTTAAGAAAATTTAAAATTCATCTATTTTGACCTTACAAATCTCTTAAATAAATGGATAAATTTCAATTGCTTCTTCAAAATCTATCGATCCAAATACAATGTTAACTTTGTTGAAACGAAACTTTCATTTCCAAGTTTTCAAACATGCAGGAGGGGGACATGTAAAAGATTCTTCCTTGAGCTTGGGAGTTGGATTCGGTCTAATTTATCTACTGGCCACAAGCAAAATTGAACTCAATAAGATGGCTGAGCTCTGCAAACAAATGGAAACGGTACTCCAAAATTTCAAAATGGAACTGCAAAATGGAGGGAAGGATACAAATATTGACTTTTCTTGCTCCCCATCTAAATCCCGAAAAGTTTCCAATTACGCTATGCAGCCTGCTGTTTCTCTCCAAGATTGTGCATCTTCTTCTTGGGAACAGGAACATTCAGAATCAGATATCACTTCAAGTAGTTATCAGAATTCCAATAGCAAAATGAAAACAAAAGGGAAAATTGTAGAGATGGATCTGCTTGAGGCTGAACTTGAAGCTGAATTAGAGCATCTCCAATTGCAACTGGATACCGAAGTTATCTTGAATCAATACCCCAACCAGAAATATTCAGAGGTACTGTTCCACTATTTTGAATACATTCTCAATAATTATGAATATTTGGGCATCTATTGTTTAGGGGAAATCGCCTAACAATTCCTTTTAACTTTTTCATTAAAACTGAAACGGCCTCCCAACATTAACTAATTTAATCCTTCAATCCTTCCTTTAAATACTTATGTTAATTTAGTTCTTGTTTCGTTGTGACAACTAAAAACACAAGTTTTTCCTTTTGCCCATAATTAATACTAGTTACCACCCCGGTCATCATACACAAAAACCTTACATTTAAATATTGTTTGGTGCTAGCCAAACTAGGACCAAACTGATTACAGATATTTAGTTGAAAGATTAAATCAGCTAAAATTTAAATTAATTGATCATTTCAGTTTTAATTGAAAAGGCCAGATGACTTGGTTATTTACCCATTTGTTCAATATATTATTCAGAATATTATTTAAAATTACGATTAATAGCACTAAACCTGCTTGATGAACTACACAATTAGTTGCATTTTGTCCCCTCTAACTCATTTCTAGGCACATAACCCCTACTTTTTGTAAGATTGGACAAAAATACCTTTACTAAATAATTATTTTTCTTTCTCTTTTTCCAACTATTCTTTCTCACCATTTTTTTCCTTGTCCCTTCCTTCTTTTTTTCTTCTTTTATTTTTTTCTTTTTCTTCCTTCTCACTTGCCATTAACTACTTCTTTTGTTCTGCTATAAATATTTGTCACCAAAAATAAAATTTGTTATTTTATTTAACTAATTATTTGTTTTGTTGTCTTTGTTTAATTTTTATTTCTTATTATAAGAGGATATATATTTGTTATATTGATAAAGTATTTTTAATCTAAATTAAATTACAAATTATAAAAATATATAAAAACAAGTTAGATTTTTTAATTAGTCAACTATACTGAAAACAAATAAGCAAATTAATCAACTAGTAATATTTTTATTTTTTTTTACATTGAGAAATTATGAACCCTTATTTTTCTTTGTATCTATTTATTTGGATTTTTAAACTAATATTTGATTTATTGGGATTCAATTTTGTAACTCATTTGTTTCTTAATTTTTGTTGTTGTTAATTTATTACAATTTCCTTTATAATAGAACATATGTTACTTACATCAAATTATAGCTAAAATAATTAAAATATTTAAATACACATAAAGAAATTAGAGTTTCAATAATTCAAAATTATGAGTCTCAATAAAACAAATATTAGTTTAAAAATTCAAATAAATAGATAAAAAAAAAATAAGGGTTAATAATTTGTCAATGTAACAAATATATTAATATTATTAGTTGATTAATTTGTTTATTTATTTTTACTATAGTTGACTAATTATAAATCTAACTTGTTTATATATGTTTTTAAAATTTAATTTTAAATAAAAAAATACTTTATTAATATGACAAACAAATATTGTTATAATAAGATTTAAAAAATAAACAAAGACAACAAAATAAATAATTAGCTAAAGAAAATTAAAAATTTTATTTTAAGTGTACAAATATTTATAGCTGAACGAACGAAATAGCTAATGGCAAGCAAAAAGGGAGAAAAAGAAAAATAAAAGAAGAAAAAGGAAGAAGGGGAAAAGGAAAAAATGGTGAGAAAGAATAGTTCGAAAAAGAAAAAGAAAATTAATTACTTAACAAGTATATTTTTGTCCAATCATATAAAAATGAGGAGTTAAGTTTCTATAAAATGAGGTGGAGATGGCGAAATGCAATTAAAGATATAGTTCAGGGGGTTTACTACTATTACCCCTTAAAATTATTATTAGGATAACATTTTCGATATGTGTGTGGGGTGTGTGTGAAAGATAAAAGATAGTTTGAGAAGTGATAAAGAATTTATGTAAAATATTATTTAGAAAATAATGAAAAAAAAATTTCACTCCAAATGGAACCATTTTAAACTCCAGAGGCTTCATACTTGCAGATAGTTGTTGAAGGCTCTGCACCTGAAGAAAGTAAGACTTCAAGTTTCGGAGAAGTATTTGAACAGCCCGAGGTATGTAATGAAGAATATTACCAAGGTGTTCCTCCAAGAGAGCTTGAGAGGAGATTGCACGAACTCCAAGAAGTGAGACAGCAAGAGAGAATTAGAGAACTTGAAACAGCTCTAGAATGTGCATTTCACGAGCTTGAAGAGAACCAAACAGAGCTTTCTTGGTGGGAAGACACTGCAAAGTTTGTTTTTCAACAAATTCCAATTCGTTGTCGCTCCTTGAGGTAAAGCATAAAAGAAAAAGCTTGGAAACCACCAGATTTCAAGAAATTGATTGATGATTGTTATTACTACTGTGTACTCATCCAAAGAATATTCATACGACCGCAGTTGCAGGACTTCGTGATTGGGGAAAAAGAATTTCTATATCTAAAACAGTATACAAATCTTGAGCGGTTGAGCCTATTTATAATACAGTTTCAATTACTACTTTCTTTTCATCTCCTCGTTATTTTGGCATTACCATTGCGCTAAAAGCCTTCTTATGCATTCGTTTCCCCGTCATGAATCTGTGTCAAATGTCACTAGAAATTATATTGCAAAATGGAAAGAAAAAAAGTAGGTTCAGAGTTTCTAGTAATGCAAACTTGAATATCTTTACTAGAATTACTTTCAAAATAGGGACATCTAATAATGGAGACTATACAGATTTTTTTTTTTTTTTTTTTTTTTGGACTCAATGCTAACAAAGGATTAATTAGCTTTTGAAAAATCCTCAAATATTAGGCCTTGGTCCAAAGTACGGGAGGCAATGGCTCTTGTTGTATCTGAACTATTTTCATTTCGTATCGTATTTAATTTTTGTCATATCATGTGTAGTCGTGTTATGCTCGTGTTTTGATCTGTTTATTTTGTGTCGTTTAGTGTCTAATTTATTAACCCATTTACTTCTACCAGAAATGTACTAATTTATTTGACAAATTAAATAACTTGTGATCTATTTGAATTAATAACTTTTTATAATTTAATCATTTATTAATACTAATCTTGTTATCATGTCAATTTAGAGCAAATTATTAAAATTATTGAAAATTTTTAGATAATGTTTAAAATATTTATTAGGTTTGATTTAATAATCTTGTATTAAAACTATTATTTACAATATTAAAATATGTCATATTAAATTATAATTGATGTCATACTTTAGTAAAATATGTTCATTTAACAAGTTAACTATTATTGTGTCAACCTACCGTTGATCCAACCTAATTCATTACTTTTGTGTCATAAATAAGTTGATCCATAATGACTCAATAAGATTTGAATCGAGTTGTATTCGTGTCTAATTATTATATTGTGTCCGAAGACATTACTAGTCTTATTTTAATAGGCACCTAGGACGGAATTTATTGCCCAAATAACTTCTTTTTTGAAAAATATTTCCGAAGTAAGTCAACTTCAAATTTAATTCTCATTATAATGCTTTTCTGCCACATAAGTCTCCCAGTTGAACCCAATGGTGGAAAATCTTGCATAATCTTGGACTCTATTCTTTTTTACCATTCTCTTAGATCAAGCCAGTAACTACTTCAGAATTCAGAGAAATACGAAATTACATGTCCAATAATTTTTTAAGTAGATCAAGTTCATAAGTATTTTTTCATACACAATCTTTTAAACAACCAAGATTAGGCACCTCTTTTATGAACATTGAATATCAATCTAAACCATAAAATCCAACATTTGTGGTGACTTTTACTAAGTGATTTTTACAGTAAAAAATTCCACTAATTTTATTCACAGAAAAAGGTGATACCTTCAAAATTTTATGTATGTAACTTATTAGTTACATATTGGAATATTTAAGTAACACAAAGTTTTTTGTCGTTAATATTTTAATATTTATATATTGTAAATGTGTCAAAATATTAATTTTAAAATATAGGGCAATTTTTTATTAGGTAAATTATATTTCTTATACAATATGCCTAAAATAAGCTAGCCTTTCATCCAAAAAAAAAAAAGAAAGAAAGAAAGAAAGAAAGAAAATGTTACAATCCACCTAAATTAAAAGCTGGTTAGACCAACTAATATTATATTATGGCTTGTTTAAAAAGAAAGGTTATGTAGCATATTGAATGATGATATGGCAAAAAAAAAAAATATTATTATGGGAATTAAATTTGAAGTTGAGTTACTTTGAGAATATTTTTCAAAAAAGAAGTTATTTGGGCAAAAACTCCCTAGGAGGAGGTAAAAGAGGAAACACAATAAAAACAGGCTGGGCGCACATTTGTCCCCATCCAGAAGACGATTTAAGCCCATCAACATATTCCCATTGTTGGCCCCAAAGAGCAATCTAAGAGGGGGGTAAATTGTATCTGTAGGTTGTATCTAAAACAATCCTTTTTATATGCTTAATAGAAATTCAAACTTTATGCACCAAATAAAAACTTAAGCACAAATGAATACAATAGATATTCAACTATTTAAGCTTAAAGAACAAATAAGAATATTGAGATTAGAGAATCAAACCAAACTCCCAAACTTCTCAAGGTTGGAGCTTACAACTGCAAAGAGCTTCTTACAAGGCAACTACCAAGTTCACAACTTAAAGTTTAGCCACTAAAACTCTCTTCAAAGTAGGTGAGACAATAACCTCTTGTACACAAGTGAGGATCATTCTTGCTCACACTAATTTCCTTTAGTTGAGCCAAGAGTTTTACACTCACAACCTCCCTTTGTTACAATTGTTGTCTCTCCACTATTACACTTGAAGAACTCTTACACTTCTAAGCTCTTTTCACAAAACTACCTACACTTTTACAACACTTGTACCCACTATTTCTCCCAAATACCTCAAGTATTATTTGTAATCAATGTAGATAATATTAGAGTCTCTTGTTTTTAATTCAGGTTTAGGAGTATTTATAGTTGCCCAAAAACTGCTTCCAACAACTTTTCAACAGCTATTTTTTGTTTATTGGAAAACTAGCCGTTGGACCTTTAGGACGGCTGCTGTAAACTTCTGCATCCAACGCTGCGTCCGTTCTCTGAGGGTATGCGTCTGAACATGCGTCCGATCGAAGCAAAGTCTTCTGGAAATATGATCGGACGCTCTTCTTCGTCCGAGACAACTTCAAATTTTTTGTGTCGGACGATTACCATCGTCCGAACCTTTGTCTTTCGGACAGTCATTTGCGTCCATGGAGTCTGCTGGTTGTTCTGTTCGGACGATCATTTGCGTCCGAACCTACATGTTTTTCTGCACACTTATTTTCAAACCTTTAGTGCGATTTGGTCATCATCAAAACATGATTAACATAACTGGGGTTCAACACCCATATTACCCGCCCTGTTACCATTTCAATAATTTAAACTGGCCAACTTATGACAACTTGGGTAGGTACAAGCCTATAAAGGGTTCTATGTACTGTCAACTCTAGGTAGGGATAGCAATTTCAAACATGACACGACAATACAATACGAAATTAATAGGTCTAAACATTATCCAAACTTAATTAGGTCACTATTAGGTCTACCTGTTAATGACCTGAAGTAAAAAATGAGCCGTGTCGTGTCAACCCAGTGTTCACTCCATAATCCGTTATCTTATTGGATAACCTGATACAAAATATTTATCCCAATAGGTTATAGGTAACTTGAACAACCCATTAATTAATTGGAGTATTTTTAAAAATTTGACACATTAATATACCCTTCAATGGCAATCATGTTTATCCCATTAGGTTATCAGGTAAAAATCTGATACGAAATGTTTATCCCAGGTTAGGTTACGAAATGTTTATCCCATTAGGTTATCAGGTAACTTGAACAACCCATTAATTAATTGTAGTATTTTTAAAAATTTGACACAATAATATACCTTTCAATGGCAATCATGTCATTCGGGTCAAATAGTTCAATGGTTTTTTTTTTGGAGGATTATCGTGTCATTCGGGTTGAATTAAGTAACTTTTGTATAAGTATAGAAAATCTTAACGGGTTAATGGATCGCATCGGGCCAACCCATTAGTAAACGAGTCGTGACACTACACGACATGAAACAAATGATGATTGGGTTGTGTCCAAGTTCAGATTTTCTGACACGAATTCGATAAGGAGCCAACATGATAAGGATTGGACACAACGCACTACCACCCCTCTAGGTTAATTTCGTCTCTCAAGTGTTGACTTTTCTTTTTTCAATCAAGTCTTTCATCTTTCAACTGTCTATAGTCCAAATCTCTAATTATGTATTGTAAAAATTTGAGCCAGTTTGGTTTGCATTTGAAAATCAAAATCAGAATCACTAAGCTCACTATCTGCGTAAATTTGTGTCATTTATCCTTAATAGTATGGTTTAAATCGGGATTAGATTTTTATGTTAGTAAATTAATCAATTTTGAAACCCAAATCATGGAAGAACGATAGTAGATATTTCTAATCTTTTCATTCCTGTAAAATAATTTCTACAGTGTTCAGTCAAACACTATCTATGATATCACTAATTTTGATCTTATTTCAGTCTTTCATACTCATAAATCAAACTCCTCCTAACTATTTCATTATAATTTTCCTTATAAAGGTATTCGAGTCCTCAATATCTAAATTTTATTAAGTAAGAAACTTTTTGTCCTCAATGGTACAAAAAGTTAAGTCATGAATAAAAAAATGTTCTCAATATAAAATTTTGATTTTTAACATGTCCTTGAGGATAAAATGAAAGATGCTTCTTTCAACTTCCAATCGATTTGTAATGTGTCCCATTCAGTAATTTTAATAGGGATTTTACCCCTTTGACCAACTTGTATACCTAAAAGTAATGGATGTTTCTAACTTTTACTTTATTCGGACTTTTTGTTCTAAAAGAAAATTGCTCCCTTGAACTTTCATAAGAGTAGCAGATGCCCCCAAGGCCGGTGTTCTATTTAAAAAAACCAATGTCCAAGATAAGCCAATATAATCCTCATACTACAAAATAATTATATTAATTTTAGTAATATATTAATTACAAGTTCTATTTTTTGTGTGACTAAATAATTTAATTTTTAAATAATTTTTGTAATATAAGTAACATATTTTTATTTGATATATAGCTTTTGATTATTTATTAATAATAAATTCTTAAATGTAAAATTTATACAGCTAAATAAAGTACTAAGTCAAAATAACTTAAAATTTATTCATAATATACAACATAGAATTATGGAATGAGAACTCATGTGCATCATTTTATTTCTGGCCTAATGACATTAAAGTGTGACAATATATTACAATTGCCTAAAATAGGGAAGTAAGGTATAGTAAATTCAATCAAAATATGCTACCTAAAGGCCTACATGAACAATATTTATTTGTATACTTTAAAAAAAAAATTAAATTTTATAATTTATTTATTTGTTGATTTCAATATTAATCATTGCAAACTTCTATATTACAATAAAATATATGTTGTTTGTTTCATGTTTAATTTAAAAATTAAATCATTAGATGCATGTAATAATTAGATCTTGCAGTTAATCAATTTTTAAAGAGTATAATTGTTTCTTAGTGGCAAAAATGAAAAATAAAATAAAATAAAATGAAAAATAAGAGAGAGAAAAGAAATAAAAAAAGAAAAAAGATTGTTAAAATAGCATGTTTAATTTTGTCCCAAAACATATATGAGGGATTTATGTATTCATTAAATAAACTAAGAGGGTAAACTGCAATTTCTGCTAAAAAGGGCTTTTTGTCGCCATACTAATATATTTAAGGTACAATGATCATTCAAATAATCAAGTTAATGGAAATAGATTTTGGTAAGCTGGCTACAGGTCAAGTGCAAAGTACATATCAAAATTATTGGGGGAGTATTTTGCAACTCCGTGCTATAAAGGGTGCATTTGGCTTCTAAATTCTAACCCTTTATTTTATCGAGTCCCCTTTCTCTTCCTTTTGATCTTCAGACAGAGTGTTTTTTTTTTTTGGTCAAATCCACCTCTCCTCCTATCCCTTATTGACTCGAACCTATGACAATAAGTTCTTGGAAAAGCGTTTTAGCACCTAAACTGGATTTCGTTATCACTCTTCTTCTTACTCTTTTAACTATTTTTGCATCATAAAAAGTGCATAAAATAGTATATTAATTATAGTGCAGTTGTACAAGGTAACAAAGTCATTGATATATCAATAGATATACAAAAGAAGGAAAGAAATCCGATCAACTGAAATCAGAAAACTAGTAATGTAATATGATTTTGCCATGTAAATTGACTTTGGCAAGCAATTTTGAATTTGTGAT
Organism: Cinchona pubescens; assembly: GCA_025175665.1. Taxonomy (NCBI): domain Eukaryota; kingdom Viridiplantae; phylum Streptophyta; class Magnoliopsida; order Gentianales; family Rubiaceae; genus Cinchona; species Cinchona pubescens. The sequence continues at coordinate 1,677,069 of JANKKI010000291.1, forward strand.
TTGCAAATCATATTTCTATTACTTAAATGGCAGTATAGGAGTTCTTGGGATTAGTCTACAACACAAACATAAAGAAATTTTTTGGGCAAAAGACACATTTAGTCCCCAAACTCTTTTACTAATCCATTATTAGTCCCATAACTTTAAATTGGGACAATTTGATCCTCATACTTTTTTTTATAGAGCTAATTTGGTCCCTACCAGGTAGCACCACCATCATAACTATTAAAATCTCCACCCAAATGGCTGAAAAAAAGTCAATCATTTAATGTATTTGATAAGGCAATGTAAGTCTTTGTTTGATTAAGAGTGGCAAAAAAATAGGAAAAAATAAAGAACCAAATTGAACAAAGACTTGTGTTGCCTGCTCGAGAAAAATTAGCACCTCAAATTGCCCCAATTTGATTTCTTCATTGTTCTAATTTTTTTCCCATGTTAATCGAGTAGAGACTTGTATTACCATTTCAAAGATGTTAAATGACTGAATTGCCCTCATATCAGTGGTCATTTTAGTGGAGATTTTAATAATTGTGGTGGCGTTGCTCAATAGGGACCAAATTAGCCCAATAAAAAAAGGTTTGAGGACTAAATTGTCCTAATTTAAAGTTGAAGGACCAATACTTGATTGGTATAAAAGTTTGGGAATCATTTGTGTCTTTTTTCCTTTCTTTATTGAAGAAAATTTCCATTGTATCAAACTACCTGACGATTTCCGCTCTTCCTACAAGAAGTAACACACAAACAGGCCTGTGAAAACAAACCCAACTTCCACATATTGTCCAATGCACATAATATTCTAAAGGGGCAAATCACCAAAATAGTCCTTTAACTTTATTGTTAAAACTCTAATAGTTCCTCAACTTTAGATTTAGTCAATAAGTCCTCAACTATTTATTTGTTGCCAATTTAATCCCTAAGTGGTTGAACCATCCAAAAATTAGATTTTGTTCCATTATGACCGGTCTAACCAAGGGCTTTGGAAACACATTTAGCCCACACCACCACCACCACCACATTTGACTAGTCATCTGTTTCACCAGTAGAGGAGTGCAGTGACTTGATAGTTAATAAGGAAGCTATAACCAATCCCCAAAGGCCAACCCTCTTGACTGAGAGTAGTAAGAATTCTTACAAAGAACAATCCCATAATTATTCTATAAACTTCAACTAGGAATGGATTGTCATGATTATCTATAGAGGTTGATGATACAGAACTCTTATGAATTTAACTTTCGAATAGGTTAAGTCCACGTGGCATGTAATTAAATAGCTCATTAAGGGTAATTTTATAATTTAGCTTTTAAACTAGTGTAGATTGGTTCGACATTGATGATAAATCAAGTGATCACCAATATCAGGTTAAACATGCTGACCATTTAGGTCCAACCGATCTATTATAGATTGGTCAGGGTTCAGAACCCTAGCTATTACCTATATATAGGGGCATACTCCTCAAATATAATTTAAGCAATTTATAATAGTGCAAATTGTCTTAAAACCCCATGTGCTATAGCTCATAGATCCTTGCCCCATATGTTTTGGAAACCTATCTTAAACTGCTATATATTTTTGATTAAAAAGAAATAAAGATGGAAATCATCCAAACTAACGAGATATACTGAAATTACTTATATAACCTCAATTAATCCATTTTTAGATAGGTCTCTTCACCCTTTACCCGTAATTCCACCTGCATCACCACCACCACCCTAAAAACAACCACTCCTGCAACCATTATCCCCTAACCTTCAATCCTTGTACAAATGAACAAACAAAACTTGTCAAAAAACTCGTCACAACCTGAATCTCTAATTTTTAGCAATGAACTATTGGTGGATTTTATCAACTCTATCATGAACAATTTGAGGGATTTGGTTTCTTGGATTTGGTAACCTAGATCAGTAAATTTATAATGTATTTTGTTGTGAATATACATAATATTTATTTTGGGAAATCGTTTGCTTGGGTTAAAATGAAAAAGTTTATTTCAATTGAATTAGGATTTGAAGGGTATTTGTGAAGGTGATGGTGTATTGAGGCTGGGGGAAGAAGGAAGGGTTAGATAACTGGAGAAAATGAGATTGGGCTGTAAAAGGAGAAGGAGAAGGAGAAGGTCCTGGAAGTTGGAGTGGAGTAGGTAATGAGAAGGAGGAAGAAAAGGCTGGGGAAGGAGAGTTTTAAATGAGAAGAAATATTGGGATAAGGTAGGAAGAGGTGGTTGATGGTGGGGGTAGAAAATTTTGGTCTCAATCTAATCACAAGAAAACTTTTGAGGGTAGAAGGTGGCAGCATGCCACTAGTGTCATAACCACCAATGTTGGAGAGCTTTATCAATGATTGCGAAGATGAAGAAAAGGGGATTGAGGCTTTAGGGACAGTGCGAAGTGAGAGGGTTGCGGATGGGAAGAGGGGTAGGATAGCAATTGAAAGTGGTTGGGAGAAGAAGAAAGATTTATAGTGTTGTTGACCTACAATCTTAGTTTTGATGATGACAAATGCAATCTAACAATCTAAACTTATGTTGTGCAGGAATTCTGTTTTATCTACTCATAACAAGATTTTCGGAAGCTGCACATCGTCTGAACAGAACAAAGTTGCTCGGAGGTAAAACTTTGTTCGAACAGAATTGTCTCGGATACAACACACCTTTCGAAAGGTCAGGCAGAGAGCAAGATTCTGAGGCACTTACAACATATGCACCTGACTGTCTGAAGAAAATTTTATTAGATGCGCTTGACTATCTGTCCGAAGGAAGAGCAACCCTGGACAAGTACTAAACTTTTCGAACGCACTACTATGTTCGAGGGTTGGACTCATCAATCTACTTGTTTCGGATGCAGGAACGGATGCAACCTCGGCCATCCGAACGAAGATTTCAACTCCATGATATCACTAACTGGACGGTTGTTCGGACGTTAAAAAAATATCTTGAACGTCCGAAACCTATAACGGCTAGTTTCTCAACATTTATTACTCAGTGGTTGGGAGCTGATTTATTGCATCTATAAATGCCAACCCTTCTACATTTTGAAATACCAACTTACAAATTGAATACAAGCAAGTAAATATGCAATTTGAGTGCAAATTAGCTCTTCAATGATATTGTATTAGTGTGTACTTAAGAGTGCTATTCAAAAGCATTAAGTGGAGTGATAATCTTGTACAAAAGTGAGGTTGAGTATAAAATTCTTGGCTCAACTAAATAGAATTAGTGTGAGCAAAGGATTATCCTACTTTGTGTACAATAAATGGAATTATTAACTCACCAAATTTGAAGAAGTATCTTAGTGGATTACAACTCCAAAATTGCTAGCTTGGGAATATTGCTTATTTTATCTCTCTCCTTTTTTTTTACTCACTCTATACATTTTGTGCTTAATTGTTTACATTGCCATCAATTTACTAGTTAGTGTAAAAGATTTTATTTGTGCATCATTTGTAAATTATTTTTAAGAAACCTAATTCACCCCACTCTTAGGTTGCTTTGGGGCCAACAAGTGCTGGGTGGGTTTGTTATTATTATTTTTTTTGTAAAACAAGGGCATATTAGTCTTAAACCTTATATATTTTGAGGAAAAATTGTGTTCATTTTTGTTAAACACTCGTATGTGGAGTGTGTGTATTCCAAATGCTGTTAACTTGGATAATTCCATTACTTTACCTTTTAAATCAATCCAAATAGGGGTTTTAGATATATTTCTAAAATATATAGGGTCTATGGGTTATAGGGCCATACCGCATGGAGATTTACAGTCAAAATAGATAATTTACCCTTAATAATATTCAAGCTGAGCACTTATCTCTCTACTCTCTCTCTAGATCAAACTTTATTCATCAAATAGCACCGTCTATGGGAATCCTTAATACTGATCTTCTTATCATTTAGTGCCAGCATTAAGTTTATGAGATCGAAATCCTTGTTGGATTTCTCAGCTAGAGCAGTACCCTTGTCATAATCGTTGCCAAAAGTGGATGCCGTTTCTTATAATAAAAACTTTTGGGAGCATAAAACAAGTGCAGAAAGACATTTCGGAACATAAAGTAATCAAATAAGGAAGCAAACAAGTATGCAAAATCTACACAACAATGAAATAAATACTTGTTTACAAGAATAAAATTAGCCTGTAAATCATTAAACGGCTAAAAAGTGTTTTTTGAATAGAAAGAAGTCTATTTACTATGAAGGAGGTGAAGGGTTTTGATGAATATAGGCTAACTCAATTAGGTCGGGTCAGAAATATAAAAATTTCTCTTAAAATGGGTAGCTGAATTTGTGTGGCATTTAATAGGCGCGTGAATCGAGGATGTGCCAACAACAGCACTAAGAATTTTGGATGAAATGGAAAGAATGTTCAGAGTATTGGGAAATTTAAATCTAATTGATAGGTTTTTAGAAAATAAACTCTAAACGTGGTATCTACTGTTGTCGATCAAGTAAGACAAGGTGCAATGGGGACTACCAATGAATGACTAGTGTTTGGCTAAGTCCAACTTACGATACAGAACCAACCGAGGGTACTATTGATGATAAAGAAATTAGCTCTCCAGTATGTTGAGTCCATGTGGCATATAATTAAATAGCTCATTTATTCATTGGAGATCAAGTGGGGGGATTGGGTTTGAAAAATGAAGCATTTCTCGGAGCCTGAATTAAAAATATGGGAATTGGTTTTCCATTAAATTAAGTAATATTACTACTAAAAGAATTGGTTTTGAGACTAAATATGGGTCTGGAAAGCGAAAGTGAAGGTGGTGGTAATTGTGGGTGGTGGATGATTATGGGATTTTAGTGGAAGGTAGGAATTGAGTGATGATGGATTGAAGCAATTGTCATTTGTTAGGGAAAATTGATATACTCTCCCAATAAGTATTTTATTATTCAAAGAGAAGAAGTGGAAATGTAGGGGAAACTAGCTAGTTGGAGCAAGCTAATTGCTAATTATCAGAAGCAGATCTTATGGGTTTTTAACAAAAAAATGGAACTATTACATTGTGGTAGGAGGGCTTGAACAATGGGATGGAGGGAAGAAGTAGCGAAATATGGGATATTGAAAAAGAGCAAGGTAGGAGAACTAGTGGTATCGTAGTAGGAGCTTGGCGGGAGAAATAAAAGAGAAAACTGGTGATACTCTAGTAAACTAGAGTTATTTTACTTATTTGCCATAGCCTATTGTTAGTATTCCTCAGATTTTTTTAATAGAATTATGTGTTTTTGCTTAGTTTTATCGTAATTAGTAATTGCATTTGTATTCGAATAAATATCATCATTTTAGTATTAATTATAATAGCCGTTATAACTTAATTTGTCACTAATTAGGTCTTTAAATGTTTTACAGGTCTAGGATATAAAATATGCAGCATAAAAGATTGGAGCAGCCATGAGAAGAAGCGCAGAAGAGAAAATTCAAACTACTGGAATTGGACTCCATATAGCGATATGGGCGCAAAAGTTAAAGTATTAAGTTTACGTGCCATATCGTGATATCGATTTCCATATCGTGATATGGACAAGTGTTTTAGCATTTATATTTTTCCAATTTTTTTAGTTCTAAAGTTCTATTAATCCTTAAGTACTAGACTTGTACTATCAAAGTAGTAAGTCGGAATTAATTCAGAAAACACATAGTTAGTGTGTAGTTAGTATTTTACTACTTTTAGCTTAGAGTAGATTAGTAGAGATTATTTGACCTTCAAGACTTATTTTCTTAATTAAAATTCTCTTTTATTTCCCTTTAAATCTTGTCTTAAATTCTTAGCAAGTTTAATTTTTGATTAGTTAATCTTAGTGGGCTTTTCATTTGACTACAAGTGGATATAATTTTTACATGCTTTCTAGTTAAATTTGTTACAAATCAAGTTGCTTCTATTTCAAGTTTTTCTTTGAAATTTTTAGGGCTCTTTTTAATCTAGTAATTTTTAGTTAAAATATTTATTTCCTTACTTTAATTTCTGGTAAATTTTAGTGGGTTTTACTTTTATTTAATCAAAAATCCAAAAATATTTAGTTTTAATCTAGTTCTCTTTACAAACTTCGATAGCTTTAATTAGTCACAAATGGAAATCTCTTTGCTTTTAGGCTTTCTTTATTTTTCGTTTAGTCAAATTAGGTTTATTTGCTTTCTAAGAATCCTCATAATTTAGTTGTTTAAATAGTTTAGTGATAGATTTACTTGCTTTCATTAGATTATTTTATATAGCTCTTTACTTCTTGATTATTTTCTTAATTGAATATGTTTAGGGCTAGTTTTCCTTGTGCGAACGATATCTACTTGCCATATACTATCACCTACCCCATATAATTGCGCTTGAAGTGAGGGTAGAGTTAAAGATATTAGTGAGATTTATTATTACTTGTTTGGTTGAATTCGTTGTCTACATGAGGTGTAACAAATTTTTGGCACCGTTGCCAAGGATTGTCCCTGGTATTTTGACAATATTGAGCACTTTAAGGGTCATATAGATTACGAATTTTTACATATTTTAGTAGTTAATCTTAGTTTTTAATTAGTAGTCTTTACTTGTTTATGTTTAATTCTCACTTTTAAATTGAAGTGGCACTTGAAATTAATTGTTTGAATTTACTCTTGTTGTGCATGGTTAGAAGAGAAAAGGAGAAATTTATTTGCCTTCATGATGAGAGGGAGAGAATTGAGAAGAATTTGAAAAGAGAAAAGGGTACAACAAGAACTGGCAAGACTCAACATGGAATCCTTAACATAATCAAAGGATATTGAATAAGAATAATAGCAACAATGGTGATAATGAGTAAGTAGGAGTAGGAAATAATGGCATAGGTGCTAATTTCAATCTGAGTAATGGAGTTAATGGAAATGATTGTCCTCTAAGGGGTTATGTAATGGTTGTCCTCTAGAGAACAAGGTTGGTGGGCTATGTTATGAAAGACACGTATGATCATAAGCCTTAACTTCCAAGCATGTGTCTTCTAGTATTGCACATATGCTGGTGCAAGCGAATAACTTTAAAATCAAGCCCGCTCATATACAAATGTTGCAAAACCACACGATGTTCGGTGGAGGCTCTAAGGAGGATCCATATACACACTTGATGAGTTTTGAAGAAGAGTTGGACACTTTCAAATTCAATGGAGTCCATCCTGATTGTGTTCACATGAGGGTCTTTCCTTTTTTATTGAGGGATCGAGCAAAAGTTTGGTTGCAATCATATGCACAAAGGACATTCACTACTTGAAATCAATTAGCCCAAGAATTTTTCATGAAACATTTCCCTTCTTCAAGAACCGCCAAATTTTGAAATGAAATCACTTTGTTCAAGCAAGACATAGGTGAAGGTCTTTTAGTGAGGCATGGGAAAGATTCAAAGAATTATTGAGAAAATGCCTACAATGTGCTATTCCCTTTTGGCTAAAAATTCAAACATTTTGTGATGGCTTGACTCAAGAAATCAAATCAATTGTTGATTCATCTCCAAATGGTTCGTTGTCTTTCAAAATGTCAGAGGAAGCTCAAGTATTACTTAATAGGATAGCGTCTAAGTACTACTATCATGGTCCTATTGCTCACCCATTTGCTCAACAAGTTCAACAAGTCAATGTTCAACATGGAGGTGTCTTAAATCTGAACTCAAATGATTCATTGCTTTCTCAACAAGGATTATTGATGAATGTCATGAGTAACTTGACAAGAGCTTTGGAGAATTTGAGAAGAGGAAATACCATAAATGTCGTGGCTTTTTCATCTCAAGTGCTTCTTGTTTGTGATTTTTATGGTGGTGGACATCTAAATGGACAATGTGAAATTTCTCTTAGGTCAAATGAACAATTGAATTATGTCTTTATAGTATCAACCATCATCTTTAAGGAATCCTCCCAAAGTTTACGGAAATACTTACAACCCATCTTGTAAGAACCACCCAAACTTCTCTTGGAGAAACCAAAATAACCAACAAAATCCATCCTGCCAACACAACCCTTAACCACAAAATTTTCAAAGTCAAGCATCAACTTCTTCTAGGTCTTATCAACCATCTTACCAAAGGAATTTTCAAACCAACTCTTTTCAATCCCAATCAAATCCTCCTTACCCTAAAAACCAACCGAGGCCTCAATATGGACAACGTAACTCGCCACCATGATTGAACTACAATCAAAACTTTCATAGAGAGGGTGATGATCTCCAAATGCAATTTCACGATTTAAGAAGAGATTATGAAATTCAAAAGAGAGAAAATTAAAATCAAAGGAGAGAATATGAGAATTTAAGAGCCACCGCAAGGAATTTAGAAATCTCTAGGGGCATTGGCTAGACAACAAAATGAGAGACCTTTGGGAGTTTTGCCAATCTTGTGTGATACAAGTCTCAATCCAAGAGAGAAAAATGGAAGAGATCAAATGGGAGGAGAACAATGCAATGCTATAACTTTGAGCAGTAGAAAGGAGATGATGGTGGGGAATGACAACTACGAAGTAGGTAAAAAAGGGAAAATCAAAAATTAAAGTTGGTTGAAATTCAAAGTAAGGTCAATTGTGAAGAAAAAAAAAGGTTGAAGAGGGTGAGAGTAACTTACAAAAGAGAAAAAAGGGAAAGCATAAGCAAATTGAAGAATTTTTTAATGTTCATCCTTTGGTGAAGATACAATTTCCCTAAAGGTTGGTTGACCCAAGGAAAGAGGAAAAAGAGAAGCAATTCAATCATTTCCTTGAGGTGTTCAAAAAACTCCAAATTAAGATTCCTTTACTTGCAGTACTCACAAAAATACCCTACTATGCTCAATTTATGAGAGAGATTCTGGCTAAGAAGAGAAAGTGGGAGGGTGATGAAAAGGTGCACCTTAATGCCAAATGTAGTGCAATTGTGCCTAAAAAGGTGACCAAAGCTAAAAGATCTCGGTAGTTCTCTATACCAGTGAATATTGGAGGCTACACATTGAACTGATCATTGTGAGATTTAGATGCAAGCTCAAATGTGATGCCTAAGGCAATCTATAACAAGTTGGGGATTACAAGTACCAAACCTACACAAATCATCCTCCAATTGGTGGATAATGTCCGAAAGGAACCCTTATGGTTTATTGGAAGATGTTTTTGTTCAAGTGTAAAAACTCATTTTTCTAATGTATTTCCTAGTGCTCGATATGGGAGAAAGTATAAATATTCTATTGATCTCGGGAAGCTCTTTCCTATCAACCGCTTATGCAATGATTGATGTAAACAAGGGGAAGTTGATTTTACAAGTTGAAATGAATTCGTTGAATTTGGTATTTTTGATTATAACGATAATGTTCCGATTTTTGAAGAAAGTTGTGTAAACAACTTACTGGGTTCTCTTCTTAATAGGTTAAATTAGGAAGTACTCAAAGATGACTTCTAAGAAAAGCAAGACACTCCACGTGGTGAATAAAACAAAGAAGGACATGAGAAATGAATTGGACGAAAAGCCACTCGATAGCGGTTGTGATGTGATGAAGACTCAAGAAGTTATTGCCAAGGATTGGGAAATTAATGTTGATAAAAGAGTGAAAGTACGTAAAAAGAAGAGATGGTGGTTTGAGAAGCAAATGGGAATGGTAATTGGTCAATTAACTCTTGCAAAGGCATGGAAAAAGAGACATGTTCATGTGAAAAGCGGGAATCAAGCATTCGTAGTGTGAAGCTCTTCCCATGGTGACCAAATCGGAAAGGATGGCTGACTATCCTTAATTGCTTTATTTGATCAAGTCTGTCCATAGTCAAGCTAGTAACTCAAAAAGAGTGCTTCTTGGAAGGCAACCCAAGTTTTAATTCTATATTTTTTTTTTTATTTTTAGTGTTATTTCTTGTTTAATTTTGACTTGGTTTGATTTGGTTTACTTTTGGTTGAATTTTGGTTTGAAAAGTCAGTTGCTTACGATTTAAATAAATTGTGCTAAGGAATGAATGGGAATTATATTCTAATACTTGTGTTTTTCATGTTTGTAGGTTGTGAAGAAGTGTGAAATGAAGTAATGGAAGTTTGGCAAAAAAATTTGCTAAGTGTAGAATTCTGCTTTTGCAGAAGTATGAGCATCCATATCGCGATATCAATATCGATATCTCAATGTGGGTAGTTGACCAGGGCATTGACTAAAATGATATTACGATATCATTTTCCAGTAAAAAAAAGATATCGCAATATCAACCATTTTTCCAAAAATGTTAAATTGTGAGTTCAACCATTTTTCTTCGATTCTTCTCCCAAAAAACCCTAGCAGTCGTACATCTTCTCTCCATCCCTCCCACAAATCCAACCCAAACCACCACAGAGCCAGTATAACCACCCAAAATCAACCCCCCCAAGCATCATAAAACAAGATACCATCCACTTTGTTGCAAAAAATAAGGGTTTTCAAGGGCTTGAAGGTGTGATTTTCAAAGAACTTAAAGACCTTCAAGGCTTCAATTTCGTCTTCAATCTTCGAGTAATATCTTTCCTTTATGCACAAGCCCATAAGTATTGATGATTTATCATCAATTTTAAGATTTTGAACTTCAACTTCTAGGAATTTTTGACGATTTTGCCCTTGAATTTTTGGGTGTCGTCTAGTGAATTGAAGAATTGATTTGGGTTTATGAATTATTGGTTGGATTTGGTTGATTTTTGTTTGGGTTCTCTATATTGTTATTGAAATTGTGAAAAATTGTGAAGGCTTGTTTGATTTGATTTGCTAAAGACTTGGTTGCAAAGCAAGTAATGATAATACTTGTTAGTTGAATTTTTTATTTGGTTGATGAAAATGACAAGAGGTGTGTTTGGTAGTGGTAGAAGACGTAGAGATAGGGGAAGAGATGAAAATCTTAGAAGAGAAAAGCCTATAAAGGGCTAAGTGAGAAAATTTTAGAATTGAGTAAGGATTTGGTTTTCCCTAGTGACACAGCTTGAGTAAAGCAATTTTTGAGGACTACCAAAAGCATGATATTATAAGGGAGTGGACTTTTGACTTGTCGGGGCAGTGGGGTGATTTAGATATTAGACAAGCATTGGATGCACAGTAAACTTCAAGGAATTGGGGCTACTTCAAGGATGATGTTAAATTGGGTAACACTAATCTTGTTAAAGAATTTCATAGTAATTTGTGTGACTTGGTTGATAATAAGGGTCAAGTACATGGTGCTCTAGTTGATTTCTCACCTGAAAGGATTAATGCTTTTATAATGTGCCTGAAGTGTCTCATGGTCAAAATCTAAACTTCATAAAGGGGAGGAAAGACATGAAAGAAATAAAAAATGTGTTGAGTGAATGAGGGTGAACTGGATTATAAATGCCTTAGGTGCTGATTATTTGATGTTGCTCTGTACAGGCTCGAAATTGCTGTGGAGGATTTGGTTTTACTTTATCAATTGCAAGATTTGGGGCTCAACTGCAATCAATGTGGTTCAAAGGATAAGGCGTTATCTCATTTATGCTATTATGCAGGGCATGCCACTAAACCTTCGGAGATTGATTCAGCAGGGACTATTGGGAATGTCTAGCCGTCCTAGTTTTTATTTACCAGAATTAATTCCTCATTTATGTTTTGAATCAGGTTGCCAATTATTCTAGGTGAGCCTCAAACATGAGAAAGAGGCAGAATCAACTAGAGATAAGTTTTGAACATAATCAAGAAGGCTGACAAGCATCAAGATGAACCTCCAATGCAATCAACTCCACCCATTTGATTCTTAGAAAGAAAATAAACTTAATTTTACTAAAAGAAAAATAAAGACAACATGAAAGCAAAGAGATTTCCATTTTCTACCAATTAAAGCTATCAAAATTTGTAAAGAGAACCAGATTAAAGCAAAATATTTTTGGATTTTTTGTTAATTAAAAGAAAACCCACTGACAATTACTAGAAATTAAAGCAAGGAAATAAAGATTTGAACTAAAAATTACGAGATTAAAAAGAGCCCTAAAAATTTCAAAGAAAACCTAAAATAGAAGCAACTTGATTTGTAAGAAATTTAAAGAAAAAGCATGTAAAAATTATATCTACTTGTAGCAAATGAAAAACCCACTAAGATTAACTAATCAAAATTTAAACTTGCTAAGAATTGAAGAGAAGATCTAAAGAGAATTAAAAGTGTACTTGAATTAAGAAAAGAAGTCTTGAAGGTCAAGTAAGATCTAGTAATCTACTCTAAACTAAAAGTAGTAAATATCGACTACATACTAACTATGTGTTTCCTACACTAATTCTTACTTACTACCTCAAAGGTACCAGTCTAGTTCTTAAGGATTAATAGATCTTTAGAATTACAAAAATTGGCAAAATATAAATGCTGAACGCGTGTCTGTATCACTATAACTGGTAAAATATGGCGGTGGTGGTGGTGAAAATTTGTGCATTTCCAAATATACCCTTAGTCAGTGGTAAAAAGTATTGACTAGTTAAATTTTTGGTGGCTCAACTACTTTGGTTCAAATCAACTACAAATAAATAGTTCAAGGATTTAATTAGCAAAAATTAAAGTTGAGGGGCTAGTTGAGTATTTAGTAAAAAAGTTTAAGGACCATTTTGGTAATCTTTCCCATTCTAAAGGTTAGCTGGTTTAGTTCATTATGGACCACTTCAAAGTTCAGGTTGGCTGATGACAAGACAATCTTTTTGTTAGGGCTTTTGGATTTTGAATTGCTGCCCATTTTTGTTGTTGTTATTGTATTTTTTCAGGTAAATTATAATGAACCCTCATGTGGTTTGACTAATCTTTACTTCACCCCTTATAGTTTTCAAACCTACAATCTACTCTCTTGTGGTTTGGATTTTTTTCTTAAATGGATGAAAAGTAAAAGACTTAACGGATTTGTGTAAGAAGTCTAAAATACTCCTAATCCTAATACCCCTCTATCCCTTGAAAAAACCCCACCGCCGAAAGGGAATGGTTATATTTTGTATTAAAATACAAACTAGACTTGATTGGATATAAAGGAACAATTACCTGTCTCTTTAAATCATTAAAATAACCCTTTGAATGAAATTTTCAGTCTCCTAATGATTATTTAACGAAATATTTTAACTAGACTTGATTGTAGGTTTGAAAACCATGAGGTAATGTAAATATTAACCAAATCAGGAGGGGGTTCCTTGTAATTTAAGCCCCTTTTTCCCAATCTCCCAAGCCAGCTAAAAATGACACATTTCGAGACATTTCTGTCTATGCCAGTCCTATGTTTGTAGCTCACCTCAAATTTTATGCAGGGAAAAAACTTAGATAAGTGGATCTCCTTAAGGGCGATTGTCAGCAAAAGCTCGCACGGATATCATATTACTGACATGTCAGATTCACAAGAAGTGGAGCTATTTCAGAATTTGTCAGAGATGATTTTGTGATGGGTAACTAGTACTACCATTATTTTCCTAATATATTCAGTTTTATACTTTCTTTACCAAAAAAATAGATATAATCCTATAAATCAACTACAAATTTCAATAAATCACATACCAATATCAAATTACAAAATACTTCATCAATTTTGGCAAATCAAATCACTCCAAAGGGGTGGGTTGGATAAAATATTGGAGTCTCTTATAGAGAGAGAGGGGGAAAAATGTGGAGTTTGATGGGGAGTCGTGTTAAGGAAGGAGGTGCTAGGGGTGGGAGAGGGAGACGAGAAAGAGGCAATGTTAAGGGAAAGACGGAAATGGCAGGGATGGAGACAGAGAAAAAGATGGAGGGAAGGCCACCTACAGGAAAAAAAAGAAGGAAGAATGGGAAAGGGGTGGTAGGGATGGAAAAGGAAAGGAGAAAGATGAGGAGTAGGAAGCTAATGCAGGAAAAGAGCAAGGACTGAGAAGGCGTGGCAAAATATGGTTAGGAGAAATGTTTTTAAACCCGAACTGGAGAATGAATCAGTGAGATGATGATTCGCATTTTAACTCGGTTCGACTGGTTAAACCACTGGGTCACTCATTTTTTATTTATTTTTCTTTATATTAGTTATGACTGATTTGCCTAAGACTTCAAAATACCATGACATGAATGAATGTGGTCCAATGGTCTATCCTTAACAAATAAACTTTTATAATTATGGAATGGTGTTTCAAACACCTCCTACGGCTTTTCGCCTATTTTTTCTTTCATTTTTTCCCTTCCTTTTCCACTAGACTATTTTGTCTATTCCATTCTCATTTTTCTTCTCTTCCACTTCCAAACTTAGTTTTAGTGTCACTTCATTTTTCTTCATCTCAACTCTCTAGCCCCAACATCTTTCCCCCTTTCTTCCCCTTCTCTCGTTACCCCCACCTCCCATCTTTTCCAGCGTTTTTTCTCCTCCGATCTCTCACCTCCTCTCAATCTCACCTCCTTCTCCACCTTCTCCTCTTCCTTTTTCCCCCTTCCTTTTCACCGCCCACTACACAATCCCCTCTCAATTTCACCAATTTTGATTTTTCTTTTTTTGGGACAGAATCTGAAATTATTTTTGGGACTGATTGTACTGAAATGAGTCTATATGGTTGGATGTTCGATTGGCCAATTTGGCCTGATTTTGATGTTGGTTTGATGAAACTAGTGAGGGATGAAATTTAATTTGGGATGATTGGTCAAAATTGATTCAAATTTGGAATAAGTTTCAAAACCAAGGGTCATTAGGTCAACCAGGTTTTTACCGATTTTCGAGTTCTGACTGGGTTTGACTAGTTTTTTACCTTTCTCAGCTTTAGCACTCAATCAGACCGACACCATAGGCAGTTTATGGTTTAACCGGTTGAATTGGTCGGTCTGGTCCAAGTTTAAAAACACTTGGTTAGGAGAATGAGATTATTAGGTTTCTAATGTCTTTGGGAAAAAATAAAAGAAGGAAAAGAGAAGAGTATTTAAAATTGAGTCAAGTTGTTTACGATGGGATTCCACATTCCACATGCTCATAGCTTGTTTCTTTCTCTATTTTAATTTTGAGTAAACTTACTGAGACCCCGAAGAAAGAACATTGAAATAGGTCACTTAGTGGTTGAACCGGTAAAACCACACCACATCCTTCCTGGTTTATAAATGAGGCCAAAAACCACCTGAATATTTTTTGAGAGTAAAGAACGCATTAATTTGTTGAAAATATAAAAATTTTCTTTTTGTTAAAATGGAAAATACATAAAGGACCAAAATGGCTTTTGATAACATTCTTCACTCTTAATACTTAGTTTAATATCAACTGATTAGTTTGATTTATTTTTATGCAGATTTGTATATTTCTAATCGTATTATACTATACTTGAAAATATGTGTTATAAAAAAGAATCATATAAATAAAATATAAATAAGGTGAACTACTTCTATAAAATAAAAAGATAAAATAAAAGAACAAGTGTGCATCATGTACTAAAATATGTATTTTCTCACATAAAATTATAAAATATATTAATAATTTCTTTTTGGAAATAAAAATAATTATTATAAAAAATTATTAATTTAAAAAATAGTTTAGCCATTTAACTTGGTGTTATCGTTATACCAATAACCCCACGGGATGAGTAATATCACATATAGTCCTAGGAGAAAGGGAAATTTAGTTAAGTGGGATGATAGGCATTTTTAAATTCCAACCAATCATGGAATGATATGGGATTAATTACTCAACCTCAAGTCATCTCATGAACCAAACAAAAACCTTAGTAGATTGAACTTATTCTCAACAGCTTATTAAAAAAATTTTGAAATTGAAAATTAATTATTTAAAAATAATTCATTGGCAAAAATTGAAAAACTGCTTTTGTTTTTCATGTTTAGAAAAGTTAACTAAGGTTAAACATCTTAACTTTGCCTTTCAAATTCATAAAGTTAATTAATCTCCACATTGTAGATTAACATAGTTGTTCCAATTAATATAAGTTGGGGAAAATCGCCAAAATAGTCCCTCAACTTTTGCACTTTAACCAGAATAGTCCCTCAACTTTCTTTTTAGCCAGAATAGTCCTTCAACTTTTTTTTTAGCCAGAATAGTCCTTTAACTTTTAATTTTTAGCCAAAAAAGTCCTTTTATAGTGTAGTCACCATAATTTTATTATTTTTTGGTTTTATAAATTTCACATTAAAGGACTATTTTGGCTAAAAAAAAAAAAGTTGGAGGACCATTTTGGCTACAAAAAAAGTTGAGGGACTATTCTGGCTAAAGTGCAAAAGTTGAGGGACTATTTCAGCGATTTCCCTATAAGTTGTGTTATAGAAATGCCAATGTTTATACTACAAATCATCTTCACAGTTATTCCAAATACATGGCAAGTCAATTACAAATTATCCGATTTATAAAAACTATACTACAGTTATGCTAATTGATACATTACAAATCAACTTTATTGTTGTCCCATATACTTAATGGGCCTTTTAATACAGTAGTAGACAAGTTTTTACTGTCACTTCTTTGTTAAGTGACTTAATTTTTTACTACTATATGGTAGTCAACATTTACATTATTGCAATCCAAAAATATTAATACTTCCAAATTTTTCAATCATTGCAAGTTAAGTTTCTTTTTTTCGTTGTTTTCATTTATCACATGCTTTAATCATGTGCATATTCATGGAACAACACGAAACTCAATCTTGTTTATATAATGCATTGGACAAATCTTACTGTTTTATAATTACTAGTTTACTCTTAGTACATATAGAGTTAAAATAATTGTTGTATAATGCATAGTACAAATCTTACTGTTTTATAATTATGAATGTGAACCAAGTAATTATTTTTTTAGCAAAAAGTTTGATTTTAAATTGAAACCATATAACATACTTTTTAGATCTTTAATAGCTATTGGTAGGCACTACTAATTTTCTATCACTGCATATACATGTTTGTCACCTTATTATAGCCTACCTATGTATTTACCCATAGTAAAGAAAGCAATCTCAAAATTTCTTGAAAATTTTAAAATTTTAATTTTTGTTAAAATAAAAACTGCATAATGGGCCAAAATGACTTTTGATAATTTTCTTAACTCTTAATACTTAAATATCAACTAAATTTTTCCATTTGATTAATCATATTATACTACACATAAAATGTGTTATAAAAAAGGAAAATATAAATAAAATAAAAATAAGGTGAGCGATTTTGTTTAATGACAAATGAATCATTCACTAAAATATGTATTTTCTCACCTAAAATTAAAAATATTTTAATGATAACTTCTTGGATTAAAAAAATAATTATTACAAGAAAATATTAATTTAAAAAATAGTTCAGGCATTCAGCACTTTACCCAACTTGATGTGTTAATAATATCAATAATTCCTAAGGATAAGTATTACCGTGTATAGTCTTCAGATGGGGCATTAAGTTAGTTAAGTAAAATGATAATCACGTATTTAAATTCCAACGAAACATGGACTATTACTTATTGAAAGCAGCTTATACATTAATTTTTTGCTGGTCATAATACACTATTAATACTCCAATTGATATCATGTGGATTATATGTATGCCAATTGTCATACTTCAAATCATTTTCATTGTTATCCCAAATCTTTTACTGGGTCTGCTACTTATTCTCTGATTAACATAAATTGCATTATAGCTATGCTAATTATCGTATTTTCAAATCACCTTCACAGTTTTCTCGAATAATTAATGCGTCTTTCATACATTAGCCTAAGATTTTTTCTTGTTCCTTATTTGTTAATTGACTTTACTTTTCTAGCAATATATGGCAAGCAACAATCATATTATTTCAAACCAAAAATATTAACACTTTAAAATTTTCAACCATTACATGTTGAGTCTTTTATTTTGGTTGCTTTTGTTTATAACTTACTTTATTCGTATTTATATTCATAGAACTACTGAAGTATTCAAACCTTGTTTGTATAATACATAGCATAGATCTTTCTTATACTCAACATATTCTCAAAACCTATTTGGGTTTAAATTTATTCAATTTCAAACTAAACTGAATTCGAACTTCCTATCCAAACCTTTTCAAAAGATATTTTGGTTCTGACTTATCTACTTCGGACTTATCCGGGTTCGGATTTCCTATCATCAACATTTTCAAAAAATATGCGGATTCAAACTTATCTGGGTTCAAACTTTATGTTGTCCTCAGGCTTTTCAAATTTTACATGGATTCTGATTTATGTAAGATCAGACTTATCCAAGTTTGGACTTTCCATTCTCAATGTCTTCAATTTAACAAAAACTTCACCCAAAATGTGTGTATACTGTACGTGTGCATGTTTGTCTCATTATATGCAGTTCGTGTTTCAAATAACTAGAATAATACTATCTTTATGGGTGGTTTTAATATTTGTCATGCCTGTAAAAAAAACGAATCAGAACAGCCATGCATATTTGAATATTGGTAACTTCGATCGACTTATAGGCACCTATTTTGTCCTTTAGTACAAAAAAGTTATCCAAACACTTATTTGAAAATTTTATTTGCATTGTTTAATATCCAAACACTTATTAGCAAAAAAATATTTACATTATCCACCATCCAAACACTTGATTCAATTTTTCATTATTTGCTAAACAACTCAAATAACTACTCAAAATGATGCCTTGAAATAATGCTACAATTAATGCTATCCATGTGGGCTCTATTATTACAAACCAAAAATATAATTTTAATAAATTGTACAATATAATTATTTGAATGAATAAAATAACCATTTGTAAATTTTTATCATTGAGATTGAATAGTTAAATTATACAATCTAATGTTAAAAAATGACGAAATTATATATCTATTATATTTTTGTTTACATTCAAATAATTAATATGTGCAATTTAGTTATTTGAATATAAACAAAATTTAATAATAATTTTAATTTTTAGCGCAAAATATTTTTAAAAAATTTAAATGTAGGAATAGTACACAGCATAAATGAAAACAAAATGAGAAAAGTTTTCTTTTTTAATTTAAAACCCATTTTATTTTAATATTTCAAAAAAGTAGGACTAAACCATAAAAAAAGACACATTCTACACCCTGTAAATTATTTAAATGATTTAAATTACCAATTAGTGAAATAAGACTAAGTATCCCTATTTATTCTAGGTAGAAACCTATTCTGACTAAAATAGGCTTTAACCCCATTCTACACCATTCCAGTATACCAAATACAGGGTTAGTACACATAGAGTTGAAGTAGTCATTACATAATTTAACTAATTAAATAACATATTATTTAATTTTAAAACAACAAAATTTCAACAATGCAACTAAAAATTTAATAAAATTTGAAATGAATTAGATAAATTTGACATGTCATAACTTTCTCTTTTTAACTTGAAGTTGGACAGAATTTCTCTCAACTTTGTTTGATGACTCAGTTTCCTGCATATAGTGAGAATGAGCTTTACTGAGAATGACTTTTCCAATTTAAACTTTCATACCAATTACGAAATGGGAAGGTCAAACATCAAAGCTTTACTCTTTGATTCCATAACGTACACTAATCTACACATAATATATTAACAATAAATGCATCGCTACTAAAACTCAAATTGATATAACTTGTACTATAATTATGCTATGGTCATACAACAAATTATTTTCACAGCTGTCCTGAATACTTAATGGGTCTGCTACTAGTATGTAATACTCTAATCGATATAAATTGTACTATAGTTATGGCAATTGTGCTACAAATCATCTTTATAGTTGTCCCAAATAGTTAGTAGGCCTTTAAATGCAATTCTAGATGGACAAAGTATTAGTTATTGATGTTACACATTAAATGTCATAATAACTACTTCACACTTAAAAAAATTTTGGAAATTCAAAAATTAAAGATACAGTAATCTACAATCTTTTAACATGGTTCTACATATATACAGGAGTAGTATTTATTCTTGTGCTAAAACTACCTATACTTATTTAAAAAAAAAAAAAAAACCCACCTCAACATATAAAAATGCCACCCATGTAGTCAACCATTTAATTCTAGAATCCTCTACTTTTTAGTTGTCACATCTCAATTACCAGCATTAAAGTTTCATTTAATAGTTGTTTCTTTTTTATTGGGTGCCCCTGATTTTTGGGCAGCTTTATGCGTCATTTTCAACGACTCGCATAGAGCTTCTAAAGGTGATCGCACATAAGCTAAAGTTGCCTAGATAAGTTTGGTTTAAGAGTTCAATGGAAAACCTTTGTAATTAAAGAAGTCATGTAGGTCATGGATATCATTCATTAGGGTATGCTAATATCATATGGCCATAAAACCTAAGAGTGACTTGCATATGAAGCCTATGTAAACTGTTCATGAGTGTGACTAGGATTCCTCGCATGGAACGAAGGGGTATGTGGGTAGTATCACTACAAGAAAATAAGCCTTTCAGGAACAACAGAATGTTGTCACTATAAGCCAAAAAGTCATCATAGAAAATGATTAGTGACTACTTTTCGGATCATCACAAGGTTATTACAAATTTTTTGTCACAAAAGAAACCATGTGATGACCTTAAAATGTCGTCACAAAAGAGTATCTCTTCAGTGACAACTTTTATTGTCACTATTGCTACTTAGAATTTGTGACAATAGTACTTGCCACTACTTTATAACCATTCTCGTCACACATGGTGCTCATGTTGTCATAAAAGTGAACCCTCTAGTGACAACTTATCATAAAAAAAAGTCTTCCATAATTGTGACAACTTTCCTTGACACTAATTTAGTTTCTATCTTGTCATAACTAAGTCTCTACCGTGAGCTTATAATGGCAACTTTTTGTCACAAATGTTCATGTTGCCAGTGACAATATCCTGTTATTGTCAATCCTTTGTTTTTTACCTTATGATAACTTGCACTAATTGTTGTCACTAGCTATTTCCACACACATGTTCTTTTCAAAGCAATTACAATCTATAAAAAAATCCTTTGAAATCCTAATAAATAATATGATGATGCAATATATATATATATTGCTAAAGTTACAATACATATATCATTCTAAAACATCAAAAGTGTCATGTGAATCATAGTAACCATATTAACACTAATTGCATCAAAATAGATTCATAATAAATGGTTACCATAGAAGTACTAATTGAATCTAAAATAGAATACTAATTGTGCTTTATTTACAAAAACAACCATATCCTCTATCTAAACATGGCATAGTTTACGTGTTGATGTCCAAAAACTGTCGCTTTGGTGACTCCACATGATGGTCAATGACATAGTACTACATTAACTAATACCAAAAAATTATCCAAATTAGAATATGATGAATAATGATATAATAGAAAACGAAGAACACCAAAACATATGAAAAATGAAGACAAAGGGAAAGCGCACACTTGATATCACAATTGCACTTTTTAAGGAAAAAAAAATATAAGGATAAAGAAATTATACATAAAACCTAAAACAAACAAAAACCATGACACATTAATATTACTACACCAATGCAAACAAAAACCCCATGACACTTATATATTCCAAGATAACTACATTAGTGCTATAGTCCAAAACAAAATCCAGTAATATATCACTCCTGTGGCTTTACAATTGACATAAAGCCAGTGCAATTTCACATGTACAAATAATCGAATATGGAATCTTCAAGCCAGCTCCTATAGCTGAAAAATATTTCAAGTTCTACGCGGGTGAACTAAATGTTGATTAAAGGACCATATTCGTTGTGTCTACCGACTAACATCCAACCTTCCAATATCGAACTTTCTAATTAATATTAACTAGAAGCCATTACAATCTTAAAAACAAATTTGAGTATATGGAAAACAAACTCATGTACAATTAACAAGCATTTAAATAGAGAAAATTTTTAACCTTTTGACACGAAGTGTATTTTATGTCTACC
The DNA here is from genome assembly GCA_025175665.1 of Cinchona pubescens. Taxonomy (NCBI): domain Eukaryota; kingdom Viridiplantae; phylum Streptophyta; class Magnoliopsida; order Gentianales; family Rubiaceae; genus Cinchona; species Cinchona pubescens. The sequence continues at coordinate 1,698,801 of JANKKI010000291.1, forward strand.
ATGATTCACTAAGCTATCTTCCAACGAATTCAAATACGAAAGAATTCTATCAACATAGCATTGTCTAGCATTCATATGTTGTCTACTTTAAATTTGAGATGGAATATTGCAGTGACAAACAAGTTATAGGTAAGTGTCACATGCTCACTCTTTCTAATGATCCCAACATGTGCGGCACTTAGGTTGTTCACCCAAAGTCAGTCTTCCTTTACACTCACTACAAGAGAAGAGAGAAAAGAGAATAAGAACTCTATGTATTGAATATCTCAAGCTTGTGAGGTATGTTCACCTACAAATAAGGGGGTTGGCCCCTTTATATATTCAGAAGAGTGTATTCTAGAACCTACTACATTAATTACAAATCAACAATATTCTAGAGAATTCTATCTAGAGAATATTCTAGGCCTTCTAGAATATTCTAGGGAATCCAAGGCCATTCTAGGAAATTCTATAGAACTCTAGAATGTTCCATCATCTTCGGGAGAAAAGTTCAGACACTTCTTTTGGCCGAACCTCTTCGTCTGAACGGGCGGACCGTGTCATTCTCCTCTACTTATTCTGGCAACGTCCTCGTTGGCTTTAGCAGTATAGAATACGTCAATCTATTTCTTGAACTACCAAAATACCTCGGCTAGCTCCCAACTATCCTTGTTCTTTGGCAAACTCTTCCACCATACTTTATACTCGATCCTGGGGTTGCAATACCTGTTCTGTACCTCACGTATCTTCAGTGCTCAGACCATCTCACTATCATAAGAGGTCTTTGCTGCCATAGGAGCTCACTGTGATGGTCCACAACTAGAAAGATCTTCCCCATCCTCATTGTAGGGCTTCAACAAACTCACATGGAACACTGGATGAAGTTTTAACTTCAGAGGAAGTTCCACCTTGTATGCCATTTTCCTACCCATCTTAGTACCTTGAATGACCCCTCGTACCTTCGAAGTAGTCCCTTGTGCACCTTCCGGTATCTAAGTATGGAGTGCATCTTGACTAGCACAAGGTCTCCTTCCTCGAACTCAAGGAACCATCTCTTCTCATTAGCCAACTTCTTCATCTTCTTAGCAGGCTTGTGTAAGGATGCCCTTGCCAAATCTGCCTCCTATTGCCATGTCTTAGCAAGTTCATATGCTGCAGGGCTACTGCCTCTATGTCCTGCCATGACGGTGCTAGGAGTGAGTGGTTGTTGTCCCATCACTATTTCGAAAGGACTCTTCCCTGTGGACTCGTTCACCTGCAAGTTAAAAGAGGATTGGGCAACATCAAGCAACCTTGCTCAATTTTGTTGGGTTGAACTCATGTATTGCTAGGCCTCAAGTATAGCTCCAATAGTGCATTCGCTCACTCCATCTGCCCATCGGTTTAAGGATATGAACTTATTGACATGTTAAGCTCAAACCCAATAACTTAAACAATTCTATCCAAAAATTTCCAGTGAATCGGGGATCTCGATTTCTCACAATTTTTCATGAAACTTTCCAATACTTCACAATATGCTTCATGAATAGCCAGCCAGCCTCCTCAGCCGGACATTCCTTGAAGTGGCTATGAGGGCTCCATACTTAGAGAACCTATCTACCACAACCATGATGGTTTGGCATCCCTAGATTTTGGCAGGCCAACTATGAAGTCCATTGAGACACTTTCCCATAGTCTCTCTAGAATAGGCAAAGGTTCTAGTAAACCTGTCATTCTTCACTGCTTAATATTGTCTTGTTGACACACCAAGCAGGTTTGAACATACATCTCCATGTTGTCTCTCATTTGAGGCCAATAGTATTTTTCCTGTATCAGCAGCAAGGTATAGTACATCCCTGGGTGCCAACAAGTGCCAGCCCACTTCGAATCATAGCACTCCTTCATTAATTCCCGTCTCAAGTATCCATGATGTGACACATAGATGCGTCACCCTTTTGTGCAGAGTAACTCTTCCTCAAGAGAAACCTTCGAGTCTTCCCCACTTTAGCATACTCATGAAGGCTCATAGACGCTGCATCATGCTTCAATCCCTTCTTGATCCTATCGAGCAACGGATTCTCAAGTTGGCTAATGGCAGTAAGCATCACCTTTCAGCTCAGGGCATCAGTAGCTAAGTTGACTCTTCCAGGTTATATTCCAGTATATAGTCAAACTCTACCAAGAAATCCTACCACCTAGCCAGCTTGGGAGAGAGTTTCTTTTGGGACTGGAAGTAACTTGTGGCAACATTATCCATCCATACCGTGAAATTGGAACCCAATAAGTAGTGCCTCCATGTCCTTAAGCAATAGACCACTGTCGTCATCTCTTTTTCTTGCACCGTATATTGCATCTCAGTCTCATTAAGCTTCCTCGACTCGCTTAGGCTACTAGATGTCTTTCTTACATCAATACCCCGCCAATAGCAAAGTCCAATGTGTCTGTCTCCACCTCAAAAGCCTTTGAGTAGTCTGACAAGACGAGTAACTGCTTTTGGGTCATGGCTTCTTTCAATTTTCCGAAAGCTTCTTAGCATTCCTTGTCCAAGTCCTATGTATTCCCTTTCTTCAGCAGCTCCTGAGAGGAGTGGTGATATTGGATTAGCCTTGCACAAACTTTCGGTAATAGTTTGTCAATCCAAGAAATGACTGTGGGATTCTCACTCCACAATAGCTCAGATTTTTGACTCATCCATCTGAATCTGGCGTCTTCCATAATTTGACCAAGGAACGGTATCCCCTGGTCTGTGAACACACATTTCTCTTTCTTCACAAAGAATTTCTTCTCCTTAAGCACCCTGAACACTTCCCTCAAGTGTTGGACGTGCTTCTCTAATGTGCACTGTAGATTACAATATCGTCAAAGTACACTATAACAAATTTGTCGAGAAATTAACTCAAAGTACCTTGTTCATCAACGTGCAGAAGGTTATTGGGGAATTGGTCAAGCCAAAAGCCATTACAAGGAACTCATATGCGCCGTAGAGAGCAATGCATGTCGTCTTGTGCTCGTTCCCTTCTACAATGCATACCAGCCAGTGCCCCGACCTGAGATCCAACTTGGAAAACCATCATGCACCTCCATGCTGGTCGAACAAGTCAGCAATTTATGGTATGGGATACTTGTTCTTTACCGTCCGTTTATTCAAGGCTTATAGTATACGCACATCCTTAAGGATCCGTCATGTTTATTCCAAAACAAAACTGGTGTACCAAACGGAGACTTCAAGGGTCTAATATAGCCGACATCAAGCAAATCCTTCAATTGTTTCCTTGACTCTGTGAGTTCAGGAGGGGACATGTGATAAGAAACCATAGTGGGTGGCTTGATGCCTGGGACCAACTCAATTTCATGGTTCACTTCTCTCTTGGGATGCAGTTCCTTCGGCAGCTCAGTAGGCATAACTCACTCTTTTAAACTCCTCCAGTACCACGACAACCACTTCAGGCACCTCTCCTTAGATGTCTTCATCATCCACCTTTAGTGTCACAAGGAAGGTTGAATCTCATCGTTTCGACCCCTTACATAGTTATATGGCAGATAGAGTCTTGTGATCCTTTTTGACTTCCTCCTTAAAGGTACCACGCATTGGCATTGAGGATCAAATATGCATATGCAATCGGTAAAAGGAAGGAGCATGGCATTAATACGGTCAAGGAAGTCGAGTCCTATCACAGCATTATAATCGTCAAGAGGAATTATCTCAAATGGAGTCTGGCCATTCCACTGCCCAATGGCTACGTCTACATCACTTGCCACTCCATGGACTGGGACCTCCTTGGTATTGGCTGTCTTCAAGGTACCAACGCCTTTTCCCACATGAAGATTGAATCCCTTGGCTGCCTCAATTGAGATGAAGAAGTCAATAGCTCTAGTGTCAACTAGAACACTTAGCTTGTGGCCCACTAGTGTGTCTCCACATCAGGGAACATTAAGCCCCTCTTCTTTTGCGACTTTTTCACCTTGATAGTCTTTAAAATCTGCAACGAACCCAATTGCTTTTCCTACACTTTCTCCTCTTCATATGACATCTAGATGCTAACTTCGCTTTTGCAGGACATTCCTAAGCCATGTGTTGACCATCGTAGAAAAAGAATTTCAATGGTCGTTTCCCCTTATCCTTTGCTGTGAAAGACTTTTCCTCGTTCTGGAAGGGTACTTTTCCCTTACTCTCCCACCAAATTCTTTGCCCCTCTCCTTAGCAATCTCCTTGCTATTTGGTTTGGAGGAACTAGGCTTTTCCTTTGGTGGAGGTGACTTTTGTTGTGGCTTGAACTCCAGGAGGGACTCATCTACCGATATTGCTCTAGAAAGATTATCAACATTTCTTCTTTCCAGCTCCAGCCGTGCCCAGAACTTTAATCTATCCATGAATTGGAAGAAGACATCCTCCTCGCTTATGCTTGGAATTTGTAACAGTTCAACAAGTCTCATCTCAATTGGGAGAATTCCCTCACGTAGTCCCTTACTTCACCCTTCATCTCGAGTCGGCAAAATTTAGCACGAGCATCCCTCTCCGCATACCAAGGATAGAAGTAGTTTCGGAACTCCTCAACAAATTGGTCCCAAGTAGTTATGGCAGTGCCACTGTGGTTGTCACTCCCACGCCGCCACCACAACAAAGTGTAATTAGTCAAGTATGATGAAGCAAGACTTATCTTTTGCTTGTTTATCCGGATTCCAGCATTCCGGAGTACTACTCCATGGACTATAGGAAGTTCTCCATTGCCTTGGTCTCCCTAAGTCCATTGAACTCCTTGGGCTTGGGAGCATCTGATCGAGGTGTAGGCTGTAACATCATCGTCCTACCAACAACAGCTCATCTCAAGGCAATCAATTCTACCTTCAGTGTCTCAAACTCTTCTCGCATGGTAGCAGCTTGGTCTAGCTCCACATACATGGCCACAATCTCTCCTTTGACGGATACTAACTCTGCCTCTTTGACAGACTCTCGGACCTCTGGGCTAAACCATCCACTGCAGCATTCAAGGTACCCAGCATTTCTTCCTTAAGGTCGTCTTCCTTGAACTCGACCCCGTCAATGCGTACGACCGTGTCTTTGACAGCTTCTCAGATTTTTGCCATGGCCAACTCGAGTTTCTCCACACGAGTAATGGCAGCTGTCAGCACATCCCTTGATGGCTCTTGTCCTCTCTTGCCCTGTGGGATCTCCTCATGGTTCACGTCGAATAAAGGTCCAGGCATAGTGTCTTCTTGACAAATGCTTGCTACTAAACTAGCTCTGATACCATTTTCCACGAGCTCACTCTTTCTAGTGTTCCCAACCTGTGCGGCACTTAGGTTCTTCACCCTAAGTCAACTTTCCTTCATACTCACTACAAGAAAAGAGAGAAAAGAGAATAGAACTCTATGTATTGAATTTCTCAAGCTTGTGAGGTATGTTACAAATGAGGGACTTGGCCGCTTTATATAGTTACAAGAGTGTAATCTAGAACCGCTGTACGATATTAATTACAAATCTATAATATGTCAGAGAATTCTATCTAAAGAATATTCTAGAGAATCCAAGACCATTCTAGAAAATTCTATACAACTCTAGAATGTTCCATCATCTTCTAGAGAAGAATCTGGACACTCCTTATGGCCGAACATCTTAGTCTAAACGGGGAAATTGTATCACAAGAAAACACCAAATTGGCAAACTCAACTTGCAATTATTTCATATGCAGCAAAAGTAATATGAATTTTCTAATCATTTGACTAAGTGCAAAACTACTCAATATCAATTTTGCCTCTACAAAAAGAAAATGAATATAAAGAACAATACCAATTATGCCTTGTCAGTTTTCCAAAATGCCAAATTCAACATAATTCTCAAGAGATCAAATTCATAGTTTTTTGTTAAGAACAACCAAGGAGAATAGTTTAGCAAAAAATACAAAACCGATAGGGAAAAACCAAGTAAATTCTACTATTATTAAATTCAAATACTAGTTACCTTCATGAAGTATAAATCTATTTAGGATGTGAGATAATAAAATAAGGTACAGGTGAACAAAAACATGGCAGCACATTCGAATCCAAAGATAGCAATTTGATTATGATTCATGTAAATCATCAGTCTAAAACGTGCAGAACCCCAAGAAAAAGTAAAAGAAACTTATTCAATTGGCATATCAATGCAACTCTATGAAGTTATGTAAAGCAAGTAATTCTAGAATAGAGAAAAACAAAACAAAAGATATCAATAAAAGCAAGGCTGAATAGAAATCTTAAAAATTAATTAAATAGTAAACCAAATTCTATCATTAGGTTATTAAAGATGAAATTTAGCTTTAGCTAATGATGAAAGAACCAAATGAAATGGAGAAGAAAGCAGAAGATACACGTTGATTATGTGTATCATTGAAGTATAAATAAAAATAATACTTCTTTTAGCTCTTTGAGAAGATTACTCAAATAGATCTAGAATAAAAACCAAAATTTATTTTACAAAATCAATGTTGTAGCCTTTCTTGAACTATTTAGAAGGCGATTTGATACAATTATCATCTAACATCTAAACAATATAAGATTGGGTCGGGCCAACCATCCTATAAAGTCCAGACATAATTTTCTAATTATCAGATCCTCCTTCAATCCTTACAATCAATTTCAGCTAATAAATCAATAAATCAAACAAAAAGTTTAAATTTTTAGACGAAAACCATGAATTTAGTAACTAAATCAACTAATCTTGCTTATACCATATACAACAAAACTCTTCTCCTTATCCAATCCTAGAAACTACAGAGCTCTCCTCCTACTATCAATAGCTACAATAGTTTATAATTACAAACACACCTCATCAAGAAACTCAACCATAAAACCCATAGTTTCTCCGAAAAGTTTACAAAAATGAGAAAATATTGTACCTTTACGAAATGTGATTTTGAGAAACTTTCAATAACTTTTTCCATAAACAAGACTATTACCAATTGTAACAACATGAACTTCATGGGATTCTAATGAAGAAGAATGCCTCATGGAAAACTTCATTCTTTGCCATATCCCGCATAAGCCAAATTAGTTGAGCCACCAAACACTAGAGAGAAATGAAAATGTAAGAGAAACACCATGAATTTTATTTTCTAGGCCTTCAGAGCTCATGTATACATGAAAAAGCTAGATTGGATGTTAATGAAAATTAAAATATTTTGTGTATGTATCAAATATAGTACAGTACTATCTTTACTATATGGATATAAAGCTATATAACCAAAGCAAATTGAAATCAAATACTTTGATATTTAATAAGCATGATGTAAATTCTGAAATCCACCTATGGGTGCTTGATATGAAGTTTGACATTGGTTTCAAATTTAGCTCCTAAGATACTAACCGAAAGGAGCATTTTTAGTATGTTAAAGAAGCATATCATCAAATAAATCAAGGAAATTCCATATAATCCAATGCAAAAACCCATATATCTTACAACAAAATCCATAAAAATTCTCTCATTATTCATAATCTAGACCAAACTATCGATGATAGAAGATCTTACAAAAAAGTACAAAAAATCCTCAGATCTAACTCACTTCCAAAAATTGCCCAATAGAATCATAATTGAAAATATTTTACACCAAAAAAGTTTTAAAAAATTGAATTATTTTCAGTTTAAAAATCATCACTTACAATAATTGGAGAGCCATTGTTGAGCACTATTAAACATGAACGACTTTGAGTTCCATCCTTAGCAGCACACCTAACTACATCTTGCCCCATATGCTGAACCTTCTCAAATTCGAACCTTTTCCCATTCATATTTCTTGGCTGATTTGAATTCAACTCGTAGAATTCTGAGAAGTGCAATATACCACTTCTTGAAATTGTGAAGTTAATGGAAGATGTAGGAGCTGTGAAATAGGTGTGGAATTTGGCTGATTCATGGTGTCGGCGAAAGGAAGAATTGGCAAGAAGAAATAAGGGCCTGTGAATTAATTGGTAATGATGCCAAAATAATACACTTAATTACAATCTTACAAGTTTCTCCGAGCTCAGGTTATGTCAGAGGTATTTTAGTAATTTTATCCTACGTTCCAATTAAACCTAAATGGGTCAAGTGTTAAATATTCGACCAACGGATCGATCTAACCCAGTAACCACAAGGATAAATATCGAAATGGTAGATCAGGTTTATTACTTAATTACTTTCCTAATTTCATGAACTCTAAATTCTTATTGAATTTTACTTTCTGGTCTAAATATTGACTTGAGCATCGGAACCTATCTTAGGGCACACAGTCCCACCCTTTTTATTTTTAGACGATCCGAACATTGATACTACATGTGTTACTTAACTCTTGCTTCGAACAATATTACACTTGAGCTAACCCTAGTTTAATTTTTGTATCAATATTTGGCACCATTTGTAGGAAACTATTCTAAAAGTCATACTAAGACATGACACCTGCCATGCATAATATTCATAGCAGCAATGCCGACAATGCAAAGAATTTTCAACTCAAGTTATCACCGACCAATCTCACAGGGAAATGGATCGATAAGATACAGAGATACGAGAGGGATTCGATTCCCTGATTTGTGGACAAGGATGAAGAGATTCGTAAGTTGAGATAGCAGAATGATTTGCTAAAAGAGATGCTCATAAGGCAACAGCTGGAGCATCAACTCTTCTAGGATGAAGAGCCCCTGCACAATTCAAGTGGCAATCTCTCGATTTTTCACCCCTAACCTCATGCTAGCAAGGAGAAGAAGGGCACCCAAGGAAAGAAAAGGCAAAATGAACGAAGAACACATGAGCTCACTTAGACTAGTCTGGCCAATAGGAGCATGTAAGTCAGTCCGCCTGACACAAATCACGAAGAAAGGCTTCACCAAGTTTGAGTAATATTAGAAAAAGGAGCACGGGTGAATCTACATCTGTTGCTTATAAGAAAATAAGACATCAGGAGAGGGACTGTACCGTGTTTCTAGTCCCGAAAAGAGGGGAAGACTCGAGAAAAGGATTGGAAGAGTGATAGGCCAGGATAGACAGAATAAATGATAAGGGAGGAAGATAAGTACTAAATACAAGTATTCCCTTCCATATATTGATCATATCATGCAAGAGCCTTTTCCTAAAAGGTGACAGACTCCCCACTTTAACTCTTATGATGGGAGTACTGATCCGTGGGAACATCTAGATGCATACCGATCGAAAATTTACCCCAAAGATTCTCTGATGCTATCCTCTGCTGAGGTTTTCCTAGAACCCTTAAGGGCGTTGCCTTAGACTAGTTCAGATGATATAAGGGGGATATCAAAAATTCAGCTAGTAGACTTGTTTCTTAATAAGTTTGAAAATCAGAAGAGATCCCAAACACAAGAATACACCTGCTTACAAAGCAAAAATAAGATGAATCACTCATGGACTATGTGGATAGCTTCAATAAAGAGAATCTAAGGTGTCATGGAAGATATGTGGATCAAGCCTTCTAGATCGGTGTAAGGCCCAAAAACTTCTCCGTTGACCTCAACTTCAAACCTCCAACAAGTCTCAGTGACCTCTTTCGTAAGGCCGAGAAGTATGTCTTCTATTCACACCCAAGAAGAAAAAAAGAGAGACTAGAGTAAATAGAGCTAATGGCAAGAAGTGAAAGACTAATGGTGAGACTGCTGTAGCAAGCCCTTTGGTGGCCCAAAAAATAACCTAAGAGGCGGGTGAATTAGGTTGTTTCAAAAAACAAACCTTTTAATGTGCTTAATGAGAAATGCAAACTATATGCAACAAATAAACAAAAGATATTCAATAATTGAACCTCAAAGAACAAATATAAAGATGATTGAGATAGAGAGTATCAAACCAAACTCCCAAACTTCTCAATCTTGGAGTATACTAGTAGTGCCTCTTCAAAGACGGTGAGTCAATAACCTTCTTGTACACAAAGTAAGCTCACCCTTGCACCAAATAAGTCCCTCTAGTTGAGCCAAAGGGTTTTACAATATAACCTCACTTTTGTACACTTGTTATCCCTCCACTCTTACACTTGAACACCACTCACTAGTCTACTCTTGCTCACACTAATTTTCTCTAATTGAGCCAAGTAGAACTAGACTACCCAAACCAACACAAACCACAATATTTTAGCCTATTTTTTCCCAAATAGCTCTTACAAGTGTTGGTATTGAATGCAGTAGTTCTCCTCTTTCTTTTTTTCTTTTCATAGACTTGGAGGTATTTATAGATGCCTAAAACTGCCTCCAATAATTCTCTAACGGCTATTTTCTGTTAACTGGAAAATTAGTCGATCAGGCTCAAGGTATGACCTACGATCGCGTCAGGTCAAGATCCCATCACAAAACCCCGATCAATTAGTTCAAAACATTTTGCCCCATGGATGACAACTTCTCCAATCCAAACACATCCAAAATTATATACCTAGGACATGAGCCAATATAAAATGCTTTCATTCGAGTTTGCAAAGAGCTTGGGATTTCATATGTGGTGTGCGACATTACACATCCATCGTCGTTAATTGTCTATCCCACCTATCCGACAATGATCATCGCTTGGCGTACCTAAAACAGATGGACTCTTAGAAGAGATGTCTAGGGAGCTCTTTGTTTTTTCACAATTTCGACCATAATCAAAACACTCAGTTAACCCCTCAAATTCCATAGATTAGGAGATAATAAGCCTCCCTATATAATTTATCCTCCCTGCCACCAATTCCAAGGTATTCAAGGGACCTTGGTTACAACAAACAACATTTCAGTATTCACGCAATAGACTATATGGTAGAACCATCATCATTAAAGACATGATTAACAAAATGAAGGAAATCAATTTCACTTGGGTTCAAGTCTCAATTTCTATCCAAACTAACCTTAAAACACTCTTAAAACATCATTATGTGCATAGACATAAGCATTCATAGCATAACACTCTAGGCCACATATGGAAGACAAAACCCTATTTGCGAACCGTAGTACATGTAATCTAACCATGGAAAGTCTGTTATACACAATCTAGATCACTGTATAAGAGACAGGTTATAAGTTGTTCTTATAACATACATAAATCAACATATATAAGGCTGCACTCAGCCATAAAGAATCTAAAAACTTGAAATTAAAGCTTGGATCATAAAGCCCATAAGCCAAAAGTGCTAAAATAAAAAATCTTACCTTCCAAGTGATTTCTACTTGATATCCAAGAAAATTTTGGGGAAAATGGGAAGAGGAGTTCAGCTGCTGCTAGGAAGAAATGAGGAAGAAACAACAAGAAGAAGACTTAAAAGCTTCCAAGTACCCAAATAGACCCAAATAGAGTTGACCAAATAGTTTACTCCAAAAACTAATATAAATTAATCTCCCCTTTTGAACATCATCAAAACAAACGAATAAAAAATATTTTTATGCTAAAAATAAAAAGGGTGGGACTGTCTGCCCTAAGATAGAGCATCCATGTCTCTTAAACAAAAAAAAAAAAATGCTCCCCCCTTTCTTTTGCAAGTAGAGACTTAATTGGAAAAAATGTTACCCAATTCAAATGACTTTTTTTCTAATTAAGTCCATTTACATCATCATAAAAATGCTTAAGTGTCTCCCTGAACACCCTGCCCCTTTCTTTTGCAAGTTGTTATGACTCCATGTCATCTGAATCCCCATCTTGGTGCACTCCAAGCATACCTACACGCAAAGTTAATAAACAACTTTTGGTACCCAAACTTTCTTGGGTCCAATTGGATTAGTAACATGCTTAAGCACCCAAATAGAATTTATTCCCAATTTATCATTTCTTTTGATATAACAATCCCTTTTTAAATCTCTTATATATGACCATGTTGACAACAATAATTGCATTCAATATTTTTGTTGCCATAAAAAGAAGATTTAGATTTTACAAAGCATAAACCATCCTTTCTAAAGGTGACAAAATTTTTGTTGATAAGCATATTTCTAGTCCTTTTCTTTTCAAAAACAATTTCCTTTTTCTTTTGTAAAAGTGCATCAAGATCATCTATTCTCTTCTTCAATAAAGCTTGTTCATCCTTGTTCTTGGTTTTTCCAACAAATTTTTTCTTCAAAGCATCATTTTCTTTTAACAAAAAATTATTTTCATGCACAAGCTTTGAATTGGTACTCAATAAAGCATTCATCTTGATTTTTAGCTCCTTGTTCCTAGCATATGATTCTTTCAAACATTCATGCATTTTAAAAATAAATTATTCAACATCATCATCATCATCATAACAAGAATCTTCACAAGAATCATAATTAGAGGGTACCTCATTATTGCCAAGAGCCATAAAAGCTATTTGAGCTATCTCATATTCTTCTTCAGTTTCTCCATCCAAATTGCAATCACCCCATGTGATTTGGAAGTTGTTTAAGTGAGGCTTTCTTGAGTCTTTTTGTGAAGCCTTCAATGCTATGCCTGTTTTTGCCCTTACCCCCTCATCATCTTGTACCTTATATTTCAACTTCAATTCAAATGAGGTTAGTGAATTAATCAAAGACTCAATACACATAGAATTTAAATTTTAAGACTCTTCTATGGTAATGGATTTAGGTTCCCATTCCTTAGGTAAAGCATTCAAAAAAATTTCTATTCTTTTCACCCAAAGAATGTTCTTTACCTAAACCTTCCAAATCTTATATAATATCTTTGAACCTACAACACATCTTGTCAATGTTCTCATGAGATTCCATTTTGAAGGATTCATACTTTGCCACAAGAAGTGACTTCTTTTGCTATCTAATATCTTCATTTCCTTCATGGATTTCTTTCAATTTGTCCCATATCTCCTTGGCTGATTTGCAACCTTTCACTTGGGAAGATACTCATCTTCATCCAAAGCATTATACAAAATATTCATGGCATTAGCATTTAAAGATAAATTTATTCTATCTTGTGCATTTAGCTCATATCTAGTCTTAGGCCTTAATCTATAAGTATTTTCATCAACAATATTAGCTTGTAAAGGACCTTTACAAACAATATACCACAAATCAATATCAATGGATTCTACAAAAATTTTCATTCTTTCCCTCCAAATAACAAAATTAATGTTATTAAACATAGGAGGTCTAGTAATGGAATGCCCCTCTAAAAACAAAGCATTATTGATTGCCATAATGATCTTTACTCTAAGGTGATTAAACCAAAAGAAAGATACCAAGTTTTGATACCAATTGTTGGCCCAAAAAGCAACCTAAGAGGGGGTGAATTAGGTTGTTTCAAAAAACAAACCTTTTAATGTGCTTAATGAGAAATCCAAACTATATGCAACAAATAAATAAATGAATACAAAAGATATTCAATAATTGAACCTCAAAGAACAAATCAGATAAAGATGATTGAGATAGAGAGTATCAAACCAAACTCCCGAGCTTCTCAATCATGGAGTATATCCACTAGTAGTGCCTCTTCAAAGAAGGTGAGGCAATTACCTTCTTGTACACAAAGTAGGCTCACCCTTGCACCAACTAAGTTCCTCTAGTTGAGCCAAAGGGTTTTACAATACAACCTCACTTTTGTACACTTGTTATCCCTCCACTCTTACACTTGAAGACCACTCACTAGTCTATTCATGCTCACACTAATTCCCTCTAGTTGAGCCAAGAGAACTATACTACCCAAACCAATACAAACCACAATATTTTAGCCCATTTTTTTCCAAATAGGCTCTTATAAGTGTTTGTATTGAGTGCAGTAGTTCTACTCTTTCTTTTTTTCTTTTTAAAGACTTGGAAGTATTTATAGATGCCCAAAAACTACCTCCAATAACTCTCTAACGGCTATTTTCTGTTAACTGGAAAAATAGTCGTTAGATCTTTCAGACGGCCGATGCATCCGTGTAAGTGTGCGTCCGAACGAACTAGCCGTTGGACCATTCGGATGTCCAATGCATAGTGTAGCATCCGATGCTGGGTCCGTTCTCTAGAGGTGTTTTGTCATCCAATCGTTCGGACGTCCGAGGTTGCGTCTGGTCGATGGTCAGTGACTACTGGAATTTTGCTTCAACTGATCGGACGCTATTTTTCTTCCGAGGTTGCTCAGGTTCTCTGTGTTGGACGATTATCATCGTTGACGATGAGAATTGTCTTCCTTCCGGATGATCATTTTTGTCTAAATAGTTCTTTTGGTTTTCGGACAATCATCGTGGTCCGTACCTCCCCATTTTTCTCCACACTTGTTTTCAACCATTAGTGCGATTTGGTTATCATCAAAACATGATTAACACAATTGGGGTTCAATATCCTTCGAAGAAAAGTAATGTGAGGGATCGGCTATCCATAGTTGTGTCCCATAAGAGAAGTCTCAATCATCGTAACGTCTATACCTCGCTCAATACAATACCTTCACAAATCTCTAGCAGTAATTGAGAATGAGCCATACGTGAAGTGGGCAAGAGCAATACAGAACGACACAGATCACCACAACAAAAACAAGTGGGGCTACTTCCCCAATGACCTCAGCCATGATACTAATGATTGCATTTCATTAAAGAATGTAATTGAGGACTTGATCCGAAGATATTTGAAGCAGTTCATCCAAGGAAGGGAGAGAGAAAGGTCACCCCAGGGACAGGCCAGGAGTCCAGACAGGATAGACCGAGATTCGCCTCGGGAAAATGAAGTAGCTGGGATGGAGAATCAAGGAAGAATAGTTATACAAATGATCACTAGTGGAGCAACAAGTGCTGACTATACGTCTCTCAAGGCTTATGTTCAGCAAGTGAACTTTGTCTAGTCAAACTTGAAGTGGCCTAAGCTGTGTCAAAACATCTTTTTTATAGCGGAGGGGGTACAACAAGTAGTCCATCTCCACACTAATCTTTTGGTAGCAACTTTACCTATGGCAAACTATGATGGTAAAAGGAGTTCACTTTTAACAATGGCAGCTCTGCTGATATACTGTTCTATTCAACGTTCAAGGAGATGAGGCTGGAGAAAAAAAAATCTCAAACTTGTGACCACGTTCTTGGTAGGCTTCTCTGGATAAATGATCATTCCTCTTAGGTAGTCACTCTTCCTATAATGTTTGGAATAGCTCCGCGGGATGTTCAAGTGACGATGGATTTTATAGTGATCAAAGCATTATTTCCTTATAATTCCATTATTGGCCGGCTAACCATAGGGGCACTTGGAGTAGTATAGTCTTCCTACCACATGAAGATGAAGTTCCCTACTAAGAATGGGGTAGGGGAGATTTGAGAAGATTAGACAACATCCAGGCAATTGTACATTGCCTCGTTGAAATTAAAAGGGAAGGAAATTGTCCTTACTTGCAACATCAATGCTATGGAGGATATGGAGGAGTACCTGCAGAAATGAGAACCAGCTGAGGAGTTGGAAGAGGTCATCTTAGATGAACATGAACAAAACAAAGTGTTATCAAAAGGTTGAAAAGTCCCTCTCAGGATAATTGAATGAAAAAATCATCTCTCTACTAGGGAATTTAAAGACCTCTTTGCTTGGAGTCCGTCAGACGTGTCAGGAACTGTCCTCATGATGGCCATGCACTCTTTGGATGTAGATCCAAGGTACAAGCCAATAATTTAAAAGAAAAGGAACTTTGGTAGGAAAAGGGGCCAAGCAGTAGATGTAGAAGTAAAATAGATGCTCGAGGCTGAGGGTGTAGAGAAAATCCAATACCCGAAGTGGCTTAACAATGTAGTCATGTTGCCCAAGCCTAAAGCAAAGTGGAGAATGTGTATTGACTTTACTAGTCTAAACAAGGCTTGTCCAAAGGATTGTTATCCTACACCTCACATTGACAAAGTAGTAGACTCAACCTCCGAATTTGAGGTATTGTCCTTCCTAGATACGTATTATCGAATTTAGTTGAATCCTAATGACTGGGTAAAGACAACCACTGTCACTAACTCTGACACGAATTACTTCAATCCATGATAATGCCCTTTGGGTTGAAGAATATCCAGGTAACATACCAACGGATGGTTGATCAGATGCTTGCCAATTAATTGCGACGTAAAATGAAAGCTTATGTTGATGATATGCTTGTTAGAAGCAATAGAAAACTTGATAATGTAGAGGACCTTTGGAAAACCTTCATCACCATGAGAAAATTCAAGATGGGACTTAACCTTGAGAAGTGTACCTTCGGAGTGCCAGGGGCAACTTCTTAGGGTTCATAGTAACTCAGTGCTAAATTGAGGTAAACCCTACTAAAATATAAGTAGTTCAAGACATGGAACCTCTTAAAGGAGTAAAGGACATTTAAAAGCTAACTAGCTGCCTTGCAGCCTTAAGTCGATTCTTGTCCAGGTCGGGGGATAGGAACGTATCATTTTTCAAGGCTTTGAGAAATGTTAAGAACTTTCAATGGACTGAAAAAATGTTAAAGAACCTTTGAGGAATTGTAGGTACTTAGCCTCACCTCAACTCCTACAAAGCTTCACAGCTGGGGAAAACTCTGTACTGGTACTTGTCTTGCTCAACTATAGTAGTGAGTGCAGTTTTTATCAAAGAGGAAAATAAAGTTCAGAAGCTGGTGTATTAGTGATCTTGAGACCTGGTACTCTACTATTTGAACGTTGGCTTTGGCATTGGTAACAGTGGTAAGGAAACTTAGACCACATTTCATAAGTCATCCCATAGTGGTATTGACTAACCATCAACTTAAAACTATTCTCGTAAAGCCAGAAGTTTCAGGAAGAATGGTTAAGTCGTCCATTGAACTATGACATACACTTTTAGTTAAGGACATTAATCAAGTCTCAGACCTTAGTAGATTTCATCATTGAAAGAGTAGAGAAAGAGAACCCCAAGGAAGAATAATAGTCGGGGAAAACTACATCCTATGGGAGGTAAGTCAAGGATTCCCCTTAATGAATTATACATGTGGACGGAGCAAGTAATACTGAAGTATATGGTGCAGGAATAATTCTTACATCTCCAGAAGGGCTCAAAACCCATCTCCTCCACTTCTTATCAAGCTATACTCTAAGGTTCTAATTCCATGCAAGTAATAATAAAGTAGAGTATGGGGCCTTGGTCTCCAGATTTAGGCTAGCCATAGAGTTTAGAGTGAAGAAATTGGTAGTGAATAGGGACTCCAACCAGTAGTGCAACAAGTCAAAAAGGAGTTTAAAGCAAAAGAAAAATCATTAGTTTGGAGTGAAGAAATTGGTATTGAACAGGGACTCCAACTAGTAGTGTAACAAGTCAAAAGGGAGTTTAAGGCAAGAGAAAAATCATTGTAGTTCTACCTAACTAAGGAGAAGAGTTTGATCACACAATTTGACAAATTTGAGATAACTGTGTAACTAGGAAAGAAAATAGAAAGGCAAATGCCTTTTCCAAAATAACCAACTCAATGTACTCAAATGTCCTAAAAGAAGTTTGCCTTGAAGTGTTAGAGGAAAAAAAGTGTTGAAATAGAAGAAGTCATGGACATTGACACAACTTCAAATTGGATGACCCCAGCTATTCAGTATCTGATTAGATCCTGTCTTAAGGAAGGCAAACTACCGGAGGACAAGGTCGAAACCCAAAGAGTTGAGATGATGTCAGCAAAATATTTTATCATTAGAAAGACTCTGTACCGAAGATCTTACTGATGCCTTATCTCCAGTGCCTAAATCCAAATGAGGCCAAGTATGTCTTAACTGAAATGCATGAAGAAGTTTACGGACACCATGCCAGTGGCAGAGCACTTGCACAAAAAGTGCAAAAGTCAAGGCTACTACTAGTCAAGGATATTGGAAAATGCCATGAACAATGTGTGGAAGTGTGAAAAATGTCAACTCTATTCCAACCAATCCCACCTAAGCGGTTGACTCCTATCTAGACCTCTTAGTCTTTTGCCCAGTGGGGTATTGACATCCTGAGACCTTTTCCACTAACAGTGGCCAAGAAAAAGTTTGTGGTAGTCATAATTGATTACTTCACAAGGCCTAGGAATCAAACAATACTTCTGCTCTGTAAGTCATTGGCAAAGTAATAGTTTGGCATAAGTCACCAATCACTCTATTTTAAAAGAAATCAAGAAAAGGCTCAATGAAATTATTAAAATAATACTTAATTGGTTAAGTTATTGGTGAAGTTAATAAAATGATACTTAATAATATTAAAAATCCTAATAACTCAATTTAATTGGTTAAGTTATTAAAATAATACTTCTAGCGTCACAAACACTTTAGTCCCCAACGTTATTTTTTGAGCAATAAAATCCCTAGACCAACAATCAACTGTAACACCGTTTGAAATTTTTGCCAAATAGAAAAATATACACTTTGGTTTATTACACTTTACCCCCTTAAATTTTAATCTTGCTAATATTTTAGTCCTTAACATTATATTTTGAATATTAACCCCCTCTATTATGTCAAATTAGCATTTTGAACATTCTATTTTTTTTTTACCTTCATTTGCTCTACATACGTCCAATAACTACTAGGGGTGTTCATTCGATCGGTATTTGACTTTTCGATTTGTTTGACTTGACTTCTTTGATAATCGACTAACTGAAAATCTCAAAATTAAAGTCAAGTCATCTAAACTGAAAATCAATTAAAGTCGAGCCATTTAAGTTCGATTTATTCGACCAATAAGTTGAATAATTTGAATAAGTCGAACATAAATCCCTTTTCATTCTATATTTTAATTCCAAAGTTTAGTAAATCATTCTACAAATTATGTATATAAATATTTCAATAAATAGTAAAGTATATATAATTAATTAAATCTTGTATCTAAATGTGTTAAAAGGAAATTAGTTATTGAAACAAAAGCGTTACATTAATAAGTTATACACTTGTATTAATGTATAAGTGCATAAATTCTACATAATTTGAAGTATTATATTGATGACTCCAACAATTAATACAAAGAAAAGATATTTTTAATTATTAAGAAAAAAGAATATTATTAGTTATTAACATATTAAATTATTAAGAATTAACAATATTATGACAAAAATATTATGTGCGCAAATACATTAATATATTTTTGCAATATATTCTAAAAGCTTCTTATTAAAAGAAATATAATTATTTCACTTATTTGACCAGTATTGACCGGTAAAGTCGAACGACTTATTTGACCGGTAAACTAGTCAAACCTGTTAATCTACAGATCAGTATTCGACTAGTAATTTGATTTAGAAGTCGAAGACAAAGTTGAGTGAAGAAGTCAATTAGTTAATTGATTTCAAGTCAAAGTCGAGTTGAAAGTTAAACAAATCGAGTCTAAATTTTTTTTCAACTTGATTCAATTCAGTAGTTTGATTTGAGTGACTTTTGAACACCCCTAATAACTACTATTACCAACAACAACAAAAACAAAATAATGCACTTTCTTTTTTTCTTTTTTTCTTTTTTTAAAAACAATTTCTTTTATTTTGATTGGCCTAAATAATTTAAAAATAAAAATTAAGGATGTTTAAAAATCAATCAAATCAAACTACCAAGTGTAGTGAAGTCCAAAAAAATGGCAAATTCCATATACATCCCTTGCAGTTTGAATTCTCCTCATGAGCACCCCTTATGGTTAAAAACCTACAAATATGCCGTTCCATTTTGAGGCTAATCGGCAATAGAAAGACAGGCTCTTTTAATAGTGGAAAGGCCACTGGGACCTTCTCATGGAATATGATTCATGCCTTGGTGGTGAAATGATAGACACACGAGACTCAAAATCCCCATATACTTCCAGTTTAATTGTCCGACAGATGTAAAAGTTTTTAATTAACAAAATTGTTAAAAATGCCAATTATACCCTTTTATACCCTTTTTATTTTTCCCTTTATTTTATGTTATTCTTTTAAAAAATAAAAAAATAATAATAAGATTCATAAAAATGAAAAGGGAAAAAAATAGAAAAATCATAATAAAGATAAGAAAATTAGAAAAATGCGAACAACAGTAATAAAAAATAAGAAAAAATAATTAAATGAATGTAATGATAAGAATATAAGGCAAAAAAAAAATAATAATTTGAATTTTAACAAAAATAAATAAAATGAAAAAAGAAAAATTTGGTGCTGAACAGATAGATGGATTTGGTTGATGGGCAATAGGTATGGTGGATTTGGTTGTGAGGAAGGATATATAGAGGTGGCGGGGTTACAGTGGAAATGATGGGTATGCTTGGATCTGGAATGTGGAGAGGTGGAGATGACCAAAAATGACAAAGTATATAGGATACGGCAGTGGATCTAGTGTGGAGAGGTGGCAAGGTGATGGGATAGAGGGCTATGAGATAGTAGATTTGGTGTGGGGAAGGGCTAGGCTAGTGGGATCTAGTACATGGAAGTAAGTTAAAATGGTAGAGTAGTGGAGGTAGGGTGGGGTAATGGTGGAGGTGGCCACAGTTTCGGTTCCAAGACCAAAACCACTCGAACCAGACCTCTAAGAACTGGCAGTTCTCGAATCGAAACTAAAATTGGAACCCGATAAAAAAAGAATATATATATATATATATATATATACACACACACACATACCAATGTAATTAATGCATTTAATTTTTCTTTAGATTATCTTTTAGTATGATATTACCCAAAATGTATCTTTACTTTAATTTTTAATGGTTCAATAAATAATACAATAGTAACTTTTTTTTTTCAAAAAATAGAGTTTACAAATGAAACATAAATAAAAATGTAATTTTTTGTTTCGCATCTTAGCTTGTAGTATTTTTTTTAATATTATCCAGAATGTATCTTTACTTTACAAAAATTCTAAATCAAAATTGTCGAAAACAGACGAAAATAGGAACTGGCAATTCCAGCTGATTCCAGAACTGGAACAAGAATCGGAACCAGCCTCCAAAGTTCTAGTTCGAGTTTTGGCTTTCTATAGAATCAAAACTAGCGGTTCTTGAACTGTGGTCATGCCTAGGTGAAGATGGGAGGGTAGTGGTGGTGGTAGTGGTGGGGGTGGGATGAGAGTGACGGGTGTGGTGGGGCTGGGGATGGGCATCATAGGGGTGAGTTTGGGATAGGTAGAGGAAAGGAGAGTCTAAAGAGGTGTAGTAGGGGGATGGATGATAAGTGGTATAAGCTACCAAAGGATGGTAGCTGGTGGTGCAAGGGGTGGTGGTTTGTGGTGCAAGAGGTGATGGTTATTGATTGGGATGTGGAGGAATATGAATTTGTTTTTTTAATTTTTTACCTCAAAAATTTTTCATTTTAAAAAACCCACAGTGGGACCCCTACAAACAAGAGTAACTGGTATTTTTGCCAAAGGAAAGCGGCACACAAACCACCTTATTAAACTCAAAAAACCATCGCTTTAATGTCAATCCAAGTTTCAGTCTCTAATTGGTTGGCACATAAATAAATGACAAATGAATCCAAACATAAGCTTGTTAAATATCATATGGATTCCTTAGTTAAAGAGCATCTTCTAACACTTCCAAATGTACTCATGATATTAAGTGTTATCGTTGTTTGGGTGCAGGTCAGTATGCGAATGATTGTCCCAACAAGCATGCATCTTCATGCAAGGGAATGAAGTGGCAAGTGAAGGGAGTGACAATGAAGATGACTCCATGCCAGCAGTGGTAGGCCCTAGTGATTATGATAAAGAAGAGCTAGAGATCTTTCTCAGATACCCACCTTAGTAGTATTGCTGGCACTTCATACATAGACCAAGGAGGATCAAAATGAGATAAAACATGAGAATTTTTTCTTTGCCAAATGTATTCTTCAAAGTCGTGCATGTTGTTTAATCATAGATAGTGGTAGTTGTGTCAATGTTGTGAGTAAGTTAATGGTCAACAAATTAAGTTTGCCTTGTCTAAAGCATCCACGTCTGTATAAATTGCAATGGTATAATGAATGGGGTGAGGTCAAAATAACTAAACAGGCTTTAATTTCATTAGCTATTTGTAAGTATAAGGATGAAATTTTGTGTGATGTTCTGGCAATGCAAGCGTGTCACATCTTGTTAGGTAGGCATGGCAATTTGATAAACACACTAACTATGATGGCCATACTAACAAGTACACATTCTTTAAAGATGGCCAAAGTATTGTACTTAATCCACTGCCTCCACATCAAGTGAGTAAAGAGCAATTGTACTCATAAAAAACTCATTTGATGAATACTATAAGAAAAAAGCTGGACTAGAAAGGGGTAAGCAAGTTTTAGGATTAGTTGGTCTATTTTGAACTTGATTAGGTCGAGATGAATTATTGTTAGACCAATTCCTACGCTAATTAATGCTAGACTCACCTCTAGGTTTATCAACATTTTTAAATTGCTTTCCCACTTTAATGGTTTTTTCAACCATATCTTATAATTCAAGGTAATGATGCAACTCTATAATGTTAGCAATTTTCCTATTAAACCCATATAAGAATCTAACCATATTGGCTTCTCTACCCTCAACTACGTTAGCCCTCATTAGACATCTTTGTAACTCCCTGTAGTACTCTTCTACAGATTTACTACCTTACCTTAAGGTTTGCAAAAATTTGATGCAAATCACGATGATATGTAAAAAGTATAAATCTTTTGTTTAATGCAACTTTTAAAGATGTCCAATCATTAATTGGTGGCTCATTATACCTGATTCTACTGGTTTTAAAACGATTGATCCCACCACTCTAACGTATAATTACTAATGATACAATTGCTAATTGAGCTTTCTTTTGTTTAGAGTAGTTATGACAATCTAAAATAACCTCTACCTTTTTCCCATTCAAGATAAAATTAGGATCAAGATTACCTTGAAATATAGGGATAGTCAATTTAATATTATCTTGTACATGGCTCGAGTCTTTGACCTTGCACCTACATCATATAACTCATTGTTAGACTCATAGAAATGGAATCATAATTGACATACATACCTCAACGATCTTGTAAGGCTCTATGAGCATGAGACTCAGCTCGACCAGCTTGCAGAGGTGTCTCAATCCTCCCTTTAGTTAATATCTCAAGAGAGCGTTGAATACCCTCAATAGATATTGCCATTTTGGCCATACGGGATTCCAAGGCATTAACTCTTGAACTTCCCCCTTCTTGAAACATATTAAATTTGCAAAAATAAACTAAAACATAACGAATTCAAGAATTAGGGTTAGTAAGAACTGATGTCTAAGAAGGACCTCACAGCACTCTCTGAGTGTTTACACTCAAATTTAAAGATGTCACATAATTTCACTCGTGTTTCACTCAAATCAAAGCTTTTACCCTCTAATTAACTCATCACTCTTGCCTTTTGCCTCTCGTTTAAATTACTCTCGAAGTCTTTTGAAGACTTGAAAACACAAAGCAAGAACAACACAAACAATTACCAACACTTAGAACATAATCAGTAGTTATAAATTAATGAAGCAAAGAAATAACAAACTAATGGCTGATTGATTTAACAAAGAACGTAAACTAAACACTTTAGAAAGTTAAACAATAAGAAGGTCAAACAAACTAAGGTTTGGGGCTAGAAAGAATTAACCCAAGGAAACAAGGGTATTTCTAGTATTTCACCATTTTTTTATGTAACCCGAGAGCAAAATATGAAAAGAATATAAAAAACAAATTTCAGTCGAGAATTATGCCTTAGGAAAGTAGGAAAATTGCAACACTTTACTTCCAAATCCCAGTAGGAAAAGAACTAGAACTACTCCTAGTTGGAAATAGGAATTAGTGTAATCTATGTGAACAAGGATTCAAGTGAATGTTTTATTCCAATTAAAACAAGGATTGAAATATGAAAGAATATGAAACAAGGAATTAGCACAAAATTTCTAATGCAAGAAGGATTTGGAAACCCTAATTCGACTAGAGTTGGAATTTTTCCTTGTGTCTTTTTTTTTTTCCTTGGCTAATATTTTTTTTCAAATATAGCACGAATTACACATAAGAAAATTTCAAAACTTTGCACAAAATAGTCACAAAATTTGACGCACAAGAAAATCACAAATAAGGAAACCCAAGAAATGGTTTAGGGTTGAATGATTTTTGTTTTTTGGATTTTCTCATAGAGAAATATGCACAAAATCATAAGCCAATCCTAGAAAAATTTGCATAAAAATCTCGATAGGAAGAATCAAGAACAAAGTGTCAACCAGTGAAACCCTAAAAAAATGGTTTAGGTTTCTTCTTTTTAATCAGATTTTTTTGGTCAAAAGAACACAACAAGAACGAAAAATATACGAAAAAGTTGATTTTTTTTTTTACGGATGAACAATAACTATGAACAGTAAAAATTAACAATACCATTTTTTCTTTTTTTTAATAAACTAAGAAAACAACAAGAATACAATGTAAAGATGTAAAAAAACAAGAAAACAAATGTGTTTAGGAACCAAAGCCCTGATACCACTCTGATGTGAACCCCGTAGATAAACTGACGAGACCCCGAATCGATATGAAACTCAAGAACGCCTAAATAAATCTGACTTGACGGATTCAAACCCGTTGATTAAGAAATCAAGAATTTGAATAAATCTGACTTGACGGATTCATACCCGTTGATTAAGAAATCAAGAATTTGAAGTATCTTTTCTCAACTGTATGAGATATCGACCTATTGTTTATAATGAAACAAGAACCAATAGTGTTCAAGATAAGTAGTTTGAAGAATCAAGCTTGCAAAATACCAAAATTTTTGTGATTCTGGAAAACAAATTGAAAATTTTTCTCACAAAATTTTTTTTGAATATTGATGAATGAATAATCAGTTATGGAAAGCCTTTTTAATGTGACAATGGGCTCGCTAAATCCGACAAAATAGGCCTAATATTACTAGGAAACAACCTTGTGAGATTCTAGGAGACTTAGGATTGAAATACTAGACATAAAATCGACTAAACTAACATTGATATAAGATGATATTTTCACCCCAAATAAAACAAAAATCCAATAAACAAATGCTAAAAAGTAAATCCTAATTTAAACAAAAATGAATGGCCGAATAGGGCCTTGGTCTGAATTAGGACTTTTCAATCCCTTCGTGAAAGTCTTCAATTATTGAATTTCTTGGACTTGAATCTTTTTGGAGTTCGACTTCTAAAAGATACATGAGCCTCTTAACTTGAGTTTGAATGAAGTCTTGGCCCCCATCTGCAAATAATAATGCTCGTTGGTCCAAAATCTCAACATGATTTGATGTGCAACTTCTTGGCCCTCAACCTCATGATTGGCCCGATTAGAATTAAAATTTGAATTGAATCCACTTCTTGAATTTGTTCCATGGCTTGCGTATGCATCACTTCTTTTCTTTTTCAGCTAAAAACCATCTTAAACATCAAAAGAATAATACTAGATAATCAAAACTATAATACAACTCAACATTACCATTTCTCTGTAAAATTCCCATGAGCTTTAGATTATTTCACTACTTCAGTACACAATCAATACTCCAATACTACCAATACAAATTTAGAAGCACAACAGAACCAAATTTAAGTAAATACCTTAACCCTTCACAATAAACTCTTGAATCCAATTAAAAGCCAAATCAAATTAGCTCCCTGTGCACCAAAAACCAAGCACTTAATTCTCCGAATTCACAAGCGAAAAAAGCAATAAATCTGAGCAAAAATTGACCTGTTCACAAAAAATAACTCAAACCCAAAAATTGGCTTTTTCCCTTGTATAAAATTTAATTACATCTAACACTGCTAAATAATCAAAATCGAGATTTCATACATTTTGATGATTAAAAGATATTTGATTTTCTAAATGATGATATTAGCGATTACCTCGGCGCCTAATTGAAGCAATACCGGATGAGAGGTGATTCCACACGAAAATTGTCGCGGAGGACATAGAGGAGAGGAACAGATAAGCCTTTTGGCCGACAAAAGAAAGGAGCCAGGTCTGAAAAGTGGCAAGCGGAGGCGGAGGCGGAGGCGGAGGCGGGGGGAAAGGAACGAAGAGAGAGAATTTGAAAGACAGAAAAGAAGGAGAGAGGGACGTCGTTTTTGCTTTTGAAAGCGATGGGGATGGGTTGGTTAAATAACGCGTGTTTTTTGGGAGATGGGTGTAGAGTTGGTATTTGAATTTTTGGGTCCAAGCAGATAATTCAATCTAAGGAATTAGATCCCTTCGGATCAAGACTCAATCCTAATTCAACACATCTAAATTAATATCCAACAGAAGAATTGGAACTTTGAAGGCTCCAATTCTACCAATTGACTCCAATTCTAGGGCCTCAATTCTAAGGAATTAAAAACACAGATCAAATTTATAAAATAAATAATTCAATGATATTATATGCAACAATTTCATAATCCGATATTCGTTGTTCCTTTGCTCTTTCATTTTCGATAGGTTCATCTACTCACAGAAAAATTGGTCCAAGAGGAAAGAAAAAAGGTAAATCATCAGAATCTTATTTCCATTACTACTCTAAGTGTACCTCAAATGCCGGTTATTAAGCAGGAAGAGGCATGTTCAGCTAATATTTCTTCTCATGTTTTTTAACCAAATTTGTTTGCTTTTTCTCAAGATGAAAATGTTGGCCTACGCAGAAGCCTTTGCAACCAACATGCTTTGCTAAGCTCGACAAAGAATGCAACAATGATCTGCAGTGCAGCTGAGGCTATTTGAGATTTTCCGTCAAAGATCAATCCACTTGAGTTCTCTCGAGCTCTTGTTTCCATATTTTGTTGTAAATGGAAACCTCGGATACTTTCGATATCTTGAGGTTGGCTTTTGTCTCAAAACATTACTCTGTCCTGATGTGCATATAAATTTTAACCAACTTGACTGAAAATCAATCTGCATACTTCTGTTGCAAAGAAACATTTCCATCGTAGATCACTTGTTTGGCTCATTCAGAAAAATTTAATGATCATGAGCCACTTTCTAGGATTGATTTATGACAGATCATATCATCAAGAGCGTCTGCATAACAGCACATCCCATTAACTATTGAAGAAAAATTTGCTATGATCTACGTGCTTAGTATTGTCACATTGGAAAATGAAGCTCTTTTTTATCGCTACAATGATGTTCTTGTTCTGTCTTTCGATCATGATAGAGAAAAGCAAGTAGTTGATGACTGATTAGTGTAGATTTTTTAGTGCACTTGAATTTTAGGTCGATGTCTAACTAAATACTACATTAATACACTTGAATTCTAGAGTTATGAAACTATATTAAAATGCCACTATATAGTTTAGTAATGTAAAATTTTTTATTTTATGCGAAATACAATTTTACATAATTTTAGGGTAAATCACTTAAATAATCCTCCGACTATTTCACTAAATCAAAATAGTGCTGGAAATTTAATTTTAGTCTAATTTGTCTCTCAACTAAATAGTTATATTGAATTGGTGCAGTTCAAAATATAAATTTTTTGAATTTTGATCAGTATTGACTAGGGACAGAAGTATTAAGTCACCTAAACTTGACGTTTTTTAGTGTGAAATTGATTTGTGAAAATTACTTAAATAGTCCTCTAAAATTTTCATTAAAGCAAATTAGTCTCTCAACTAATTTAGTCAATTTAGCCTCTTCCCATTAATACCACCTCCATTGTCACTTTAATCCGTTTCTTCTCCTCCCATCATCAACTACGAGTGTTGACCCTAACAATACTCCTACTACTAAACTCCCCGTTAACCACAACACCGCCATTCCAATCCAAATCTCTTTTTTTTTCCTTTTTCACTGACCTCAAAAAAAACAACTATAGTGTGACCCTTAACAATCCCAACCAGAATGAGCGAGTATTTAATTACTTGAATTTGAAATTGATTTTGAATTCAATTTGGTTAATTTTAAAAAATATTTATTTCGCTTAAAAATTAGTTAAACGAATTCGTAAACTAGGTTAATAAATTCGAAAATAAAAAAGTAAAGTTTTTTAATTTGATTAATCGATTACCAAATTCAATAGCTGAAAATAATATATATATATTAATTTTATATTTCACGTATTAAATTCCTTTAAATGCATAGTTGGTTGCTAGAAGGGAACATGATCTTAGGATCCTCCTGAAAAAAGTCACTCAACCTCTTAATATAAGCCCTATAAGTATACTGAATTGCACAATGGTGAGATACAAAAGTTGATTGCAGAAATTTTGCAAAGTGAGATAACTATGTCCAATAAGAGTATTTTCTTCACATGTGATTCTAGTAAAGAATAAAGATAGAACTTGAATTCACTGATATAAAGAGTTTTTATACTCTTCCCTGGATTGAAGAGCTTTAGATGATCTTTTATGCTACTTTATATAGTAAACTGGATTTTTGGTCAGTTATCGCCATATTAGAATGAGGCCAGAACAAAGCCACAAAATTGGATTCAGGACTCATGATGTCTTCTTGGAGTTTCTAGTAATGCCTTTTCATCTCTTTAGTGCATCTTCCACTTTCAAATTTTGATTAATGGCGTTTTCATGATTTCTTTGCAACAATTTATATTACTTTTTAAGATATTTTGGTTTGCAGCCCTTCTTGGAAGCAGTACTTATCTCATCCTAATCTTGCATTTGAACGACTTAGAAAGCAAAGTTTAAAGGTTAAAAAAAGCAAGTGTTCTTGTACTAAACAAGATGTGGAGTGAAAACTAATCATCAGAAGCTTGAAGCTACCCTAAATTGACCAGTTCCCAAGACTTTGAAGGAGTTAAGTAGATGTCCTAGACTTGCTGGTTATTACAAAAGATTTGTCAAATATTATGGGAAAAAGATTGATAAGATTTTGACTAATTTGTGAAGGAAGAATGGGTTTCAATGGCATGATAAGCTACTAAAGGTTTACAGCAGTTAAAGGATGGCAGGATCTTCCCTCCTACATTGGCACTTCTTGATTCAGTCACGAACTTGTTCTTGAAATAGATGTATCCGGAACAGACATGGGAGTGTGATATTTTACAAGGAAAGACCTTTAGCCTATTGCAGCCATTGCCAATTCCTGGCCTGTTGCAGCCATTGCCAATTCCTCAAACAGTTTAAACTGATATCTCCATGGACTTTCTTGAAGTGTTGCCAAAGTCTTAGAGAAAGGATGTTGTTTTTTTGTGGTAGAGACAAGCTCAGTAAATATGCACATTTTCTGACCCTAAGTCATCCTTACACAACTTCTAAAGCATCTCAAACTTTCAATGATCAGGTTTACAAGTTTTAGTGGCATGGCATAATCAATAATCATGGATATTGATTTATTTTCCTTAACTACTTCTGGCAATTGCCTTGAAAATCATTAGCTTACCATCCTCAAATTGATGCTCAAACTGAGGTGGCTTACTAGTGTTTGGAGATTACTCAAGGTGTGTGTCAAATTAATATCCAAGAAATTGGATTCATTGGTTTCCTTTAGCTGAACTTTGATACAATACAAATTTCTATACAACGACTCTCAACTTTCTCCATTTTACTAGTATATGGACAACCACTTTGATTGCACATCCCTTATTTTCTATGGAATTCTTTAAGTGCAATTATGAACAGAAGCGTTAGTGTAAGGAAATCCACTCCATGCCTGTTAAAGCATAATCTTCGAAAGGCTAAAAATAGAATGAAACAGATGGTTGATAAAGTAGGTCAGAAAGAGCATTCAAGTGGTTGATTTGGAGTTTGTCAAGCTGTTGCCATATAAGTAAAAGTGGGTGATTTGGAGTTTGTCCAGTTGTAACCATATAAGTAAAATCTAGCGAAAAGAGTCTAGTTGTGAAAAATTGATTCTAAGGTTTTTTTAAAGATCCCTTTCCTGAGCTAGAAAAAAAAAAGGGATATGTTTCCAACGAACTAAAATCAATGAATTATTTTAAGATTCATTTACTTTCATGCGTTTTTACTTAAGAAGAAGAAAGTCAGGTCTCATTTGCAATGTCACGTGAAATAATTTCACACAATCGCTCATGGAACAATTGGCAATTAAGACGTTGGTTAAGAAGTGGCAATACAACTGCTACACAAATCCTAGTTTATGGATTAATTGATTTCTAAAAGATGCAACTTGGAATATATTTTTCTGTCTAAGGTATTAAGCATATTGTAGCTGGTAATTTGGATGCAACAATGGGTGTTGAATTGTTTAGACTTTCTGCAATATGGTAATTCTCTTAAGTTCCCAATTTTCAGAAAAGGATCTTTGCTAATAATACCCACTTGATTCTATGATCCTCTGCCACCCCTTCTTTGGGCAGTATTATCACATTGCTCAATTAATCTTTCACATCATGTCTCAAATCAGTCTCTTCATTCCTTAATTACATCCTTAGAAACCACTCCTATGTTTGTTGTCTTCTACTAATGAAATCCGGTTATCATTCTCCTGCATATCAATTCTAATTCCTAGCTGTTTAGGTAACTAGTATGTAATATTTTAGGTCAATGAGCAAGGACGGATGCAAAAATGGTACATTGAGAAGGTAAGATTTAATAAAAACATATTTATTAAGATTAATTTATATTTTTTTCAAAATTTTAAGGAACAAACTATAAATTTTATAAAAAAACAAATTAAATTTTTAAAATTTTTAAAGGTAAAATTTATAAATTTTTAAAATCTTGAGGGATGGGGAGCAGCCCTTGCATGCCTCCTTTTAAAACCATCCCAGCTGATGAGGATACTACTTAATAGTATGGCATTTCATAGAGATGGGGTATCTAGTATTCACTTTTGCAGTTAAGGGATCTTGTTTGTTCTAAGGGCTCCCACATTCATTTTAAAATAGATTCTAGTACAAGATACCCTTTCTTGACTATTTGAAATTTACTTGTCGATGTAGAGAGGTTTACCAATTAATTGACAAATTTGTTTAAGCTAGTGTATGATTTTACCAAATATGTCAAAGGTTTGTCAAGCATAAGAATTTAAGCTTTATTAGTTTAAGTGTATAAACTTTACTAAATAGAGTTATCATATTTTACAATTTCTCCAATTACTCACAAATTGATATAAAAGGGAAAAAAATTTCGTCTGTTAATGGAGGAGCAAATGACACAATAGTTCCTATACTTTTTTTATTAAATTCAGTGTTGGTCCTTTAATTTTAAATTGAGATAGTTTGTTCTTCAGACTTTTTTATTGGTTCAATTAGGTCCTACCATACAGTGCTATCACAATTGTTAAAAACTCCAGCTAAATAGCTACTTATATGATGGCAATTCAGTTATTAACATCTTTGGAAGGTAATGCAGGTCTCTCTATGATTAAAAAGGGCAAAAAACTAGAAAAAATGGAAGAACTAAATCGGGACAAATTAGGCCAAGAATATAATTTATCACGATATGGTTTCTTCATTTTCCCCTTGTACTTTGTCCCTTTTAATCAAAGGGAGACTTCTGTTGCTTTCTTAAAGATATTAAATGACTAAATTGCCCTTGTATGACTAGTTATTTTGGTGGAGATTTTAATATTATTCATTGCGGTGGCGTCGATCGTTAAATATCAAATAGGCTCAAATAAAAAAAAAGTTCAAAAACCAAATTATCCTTATTTAAAATTTAGGTTAATTACATTTACATCCCCTCAGGTTTGGTCAAATTATTAGATAAATCCTGATATTTGACAAAATTACAGATGCCCCTTGGAAGCTAAATCGATCAAACCAATCTAATGGACTATGTTAAAAGACCAAAATACCCATAAAATAATACTAGCTTCACCAAATTGCCCTCTAAACAATACTCCTCCTCCCACACGTTTTCCATCACCATCATCCCGGCCGGTTCACTAATTTAGGTTTTTTTTTTTTTATTACCAAAGTGTGATATAAAACCTAATTTAAAATGACCTAAAAATATTTATATAAAATCTAAAATATAAGTGAAACACTATTTTTGGATAATTATAGTCCTAATATCCAAAAATACTAATCAAATTTCTAATAAGAAAAGTGAAATTTATACAAAAATAAGTATAAAAAAGATGAAAAAAATAATAACTTAATAGTTTAGGTTTTTGTGTGTTCAATATTTTGCTATTTTAGAGTTTATTTTCACGATATTTTAATTTTTCTCTTTATTTAAATTATTTTTTATTCTAAAATTTAAAAAACTGATTTTTTATCGATTTCTGATTTTTACCTGTTCCCGATTTTTTATCGATTCTGTGATAAGGATTATCTGATGAGGGAGAAAATGATAGAACGAGGATATTTTAGGTATAACAAAATTTTTTGTTTGGATATAAAGTTGTTTGCGTAGCCAATGTTGGTTGACTAACAATAGAGATGAATATGTTATGAGTTTATAATTTTAAAGGGAGTATTTGTAAATTTGCCGAAACTCAAGCATCTCCCTCAAGGTTTATCTGATAATTTAATCAAATTTGAGGGAGGTACATTTAATTAACCCTTAAAATTTAGAGCAGGGGACCATGTAAGTCATTTGCTAGCTAGTGCTCTCACGTGATACTCACTTGACTCCCGGGCCCCACATCCCGCAAATCACCGATTTCACTAGCTTTTCATCCAACGGTCCAGATTGTCGCGTCAGCTCAAAGCTACCCACTTTGAATTCAAAAACCTACCCCTTCAAAAACCCTCCGCACTCATTTCCTCTTTTCCTCTTTCCCAATCATTCGAATCAATTTCTTCATCTCTGCTCTCTTACGCCGTAGAAAAGGAAACGAATTTGATCTCAATCAATCAACCAAATGGTAAATCTCTTCTCGATCTGCAGTCTCATGTTTTTTTAATTAATTTCTGATTTTCCGATGTTTTTTTTTTTTGTGGTCTTTTTAGGCGCTGCCAAATCAGCAAACCGTCGATTATCCCAGTTTCAAGCTTGTAATTGTTGGTGATCAGGAGGAACCGGTAATAAATCTATTTTCCTGTTTTACTCTTTTTAAAAAAATAAATAAATTTATTACTTGCGAATTCTTTTATTATTTGATTGTTATTATTACATTTGGTTTAGGATTATTGCTTCTTCTGGTTTAGGCTGTGTTTGGCTGCGTGAAATTTCTCGTCTTTGAAGTTGGCTGCTTTAAACATTTTTGGGTTGATTTCATTTCTGTATTTTGTAGGGAAAACAACATTTGTGAAGAGGCATCTTACTGGTGAATTTGAGAAAAAATATGAACGTAAGTTTGCTGGAATTCGAAAAGTCCCTTTTATTTTTCTGTTTTGTCTATTTAATAAATGTGGTGATTTTTGCTGTATACTTGGACTGTAAAACGAGTTGAATTTTTTTTTTTTTTTTTTCTGTTTTGAATTGTGAATAGCAACTATTGGTGTGGAAGTACATCCATTGGACTTTTTCACAAACTGCGGGAAGATTCGATTCTATTGCTGGGATACAGCTGGACAGGACACAGAAATTTGGTGGCCTTAGAGACGGCTACTAGTAAGTAGTTAGCATTTGAGTAAAGCAGGCTAAGTTGCATTTGTATTTTTTT
The DNA here is from genome assembly GCA_025175665.1 of Cinchona pubescens. Lineage (NCBI taxonomy): Eukaryota > Viridiplantae > Streptophyta > Magnoliopsida > Gentianales > Rubiaceae > Cinchona > Cinchona pubescens. The sequence goes on from JANKKI010000291.1 coordinate 1,731,991, forward strand.
TTTTAAGAACTTTTGATTGATGATGTGAATTTAGTTAGCATATGTTTTGAAGGATGATTTCAAGATTCGGTTTTATCCAAGGATTGGATATTGGGAAGTTTGATTTGTTTTGCGATTCCTACCGTTAATCCATTTAGCTGAAAGTGTTTGTACTTGGTGTTTAATTAGTGGCTCACTCTAAATTCATATCGTCTTGTCTGGCAATTGGTTACGCATAACCGAATGATTGATGGATGGAAGAAATACCAGAGAAAGACTTGCCTCGTTTCCTTATTCTGTTGATATACTTGAGTATTAAAGGTGCAAGAATGATTCTTTGTCCCACACTAAAAAAAAAAAAACAAACTATAACTGTGTCGTAATACAGGTTTCCATTGTTATTGGGTGTTGAATTTAACTGCACGTAACTCGTGATACCAACTCATTTTTGTTATCTTTCTTGTGTTAATATTGCTTTGGTCTCTGGAGCTGATTCTTGTGGTTGATCTGCAGCATTCATGGACAATGCGCTATAATCATGTTTGATGTAACTGCTCGGTTAACCTACAAGAATGTTCCTACATGGCACCGTGATCTTTGCCGGTATGTGCTGGGCCATTTTTAGTTGTAGTTAAAATAAGATGGATGAAAGTGCTGAAAAATGGTTCCTTGTGGGGGCTCAATTGCAGGGTTTGTGAGAATATACCAATTGTACTTTGTGGGAACAAGGTTGATGTTAAGAATAGGCAAGTGAAGGCAAAGCAGGTTACTTTCCACCGCAAAAAGAACTTGCAGTACTATGAGATTTCAGCAAAAAGCAATTACAATTTTGAGAAGCCTTTCCTGTATCTTGCAAGGAAACTTGCTGGGTGAGTACCTTCTATGCATTAGAAACTTTGCACCCTCCAACCCACACATGCAAACTTGCTGGGTGAGTACCTCCACTAATTCATAATTTTACTGTTTTAGGGATGCTAACTTGCATTTTGTGGAGTCTCCTGCTCTTGCTCCCCCTGAGGTTCAGATTGACTTGGCTGCACAGCAACAGTAAGCATTCCCTCTGCTTTTATCGCATACTCCTCAACATTGAACATGGACATCACCTATTGGTTAACATGTATTCTATGACTCATATGAATTTGATGTTTATGTTATTGATTTGTCACCTGCTGCTGCAATGACTTCTCAGGCACGAGGCTGAGCTCGCTCAAGCTGCCAGTCAACCACTTCCTGATGACGATGACGACACTTTTGAGTGAGAGTTAGAGTGGTCTTGTGTGCTTCTATTATGGAATGACTGGCAATTTTCCTGCCATTCATAGGTTTTCAGAATTTTTTTTCTGTGTTAGAAAGTATTGAGGGATTTTTAATCTTACTAATTTAGGTGTTTACGGACTGTTTCTGTTGTTTCATCCAATTTGTGTTTTTGGGAAGAACATGTGTCAAATCAGTTAAATTAATTGGAGGTGGACTACTGTTTGTATGAACTAGGCCACGTGAACTGCAATTTTCATAGTAAGAAAGTGTTTGTTTCTCTCATTCTTGATCTTAGAATTGAATTTTTGTGTTTTACTCTACTTTAGGCCCATTTTTATTCTGATCTCAGACTCCGATTTTTTGTTGGAGCTGGTAAACATTTCTGTCAGGCACCCATTTTCGGTAATTTCTGGTCCTGGTGACAATCAAAACTTTATTTGCATCTGACACATGCATGACATTTCTGTGAGCAAATCTGGACTTCCGCGTTTATGCTCGAGAGCTTCTATATCAGCCAATCTGTATTGTGTTGTTAAAGGAGTTGCGGTTGACATAGATAAGCCTCATTTTATGTCGTTACAATTTACAATCACTGGTGGAAATTTGAAGTATCTATTGTTTGGGTGTGTGAAAGTTCAAGGACTTGTTCATGCAGAAGTAACAAATTTGGGGAAAAGAGGATATATTCTTGATATCAGAAATGATGATTTACGCAGAATGTAGCCTTGGCTTACACCGCAGATCATAAAAATGCAAAAATACACGAGTGATCAAAACACTTGTGAGAGACTCCATTCCATCACCAAATTCCAATTCCCCTTTGTCGGTGGAACTTCTCTCCAAGTTGTTGTAGCTTGTTGAACATTTTTGACTATATGGTAGAAACAATCTTGTTACCAGTGGTAGGGATATGTTGGAAAAGAAATTTGTTTCTTGCACTCCAAATCTGGTAGATTGTAACACTTGGCACTAACTTCTTTAGCTTATTTCCGAAGGAATTATTTTTCCAGTGTTAGCCACACTTTTGAGTTTCAGAACAGTCAAAAAAGACGTAATCCATGCTTTCCTTGGTCATTCCACATAAACTACAATTTGGATTCACTTGAATTCCCCACTTCCTCATCACGTCCTTGGTGGATAATCTCCTCCTATATGGGAGCCAACAAATGAAGGAGTATCTGGGAATGATGATGTTGATTAGTGACACATGAACATCTTCCTTAAATTGTTTTAAAAGTGTCTACATGGCAGCCTCATTAAGGGCAATTATGTAATTCAGTTTCAGCTGGACTAGCATAGAGATAGCTTTATGCCTCCTTATGTACATCTATAAATAAGGGGTTTGGGTGCTACTAAAAAAGGATCGAAACTCAGATAATCAAATACACTCTTGATATTCAACTCTTCCACTTTCTCTCTCCTCCTAGAATCTAATTCTAGCCTCTTCAATTGGCGATGTCTGTGGGAATCGACAGATTTCCATCACTTTCAGTCAATTCTCAATCATCTGAATTGTTTGTTGTTGCTTTGAGGAGGATGAAGAACCGTGGAACACGCCGAACTGCTAGCAAAGACACCGAAACGAGCAATTAGCACCTCGTGGTGCATAACGACGAGCAGTACACCAACCGAGGCTCAACAAAAACAGAATGATGTCCTGAAGTACATTACTGACCATTTCGAGTCTTTCCTGCATTTGTCGAGCAGCGCGAGACTCAGCCAAACTCCGTCCGAGCTCTTGAACAGGGCAGTCACTCCACAAGCAAAACAACAACGCGACCTCGGCCGACGGCCTGGGAAAAAGTCGGTTGATGCCATGAGCCCAACCGACCTACGTCACAAATTGATAAAGCCGCGCTTGAATGAACAATCTGATGAGTCACATTCATCGACGACCGGATCAAAGAAATTGTTGATGGGCGAGAGACTCGGTGCACATTCCTCAAAAAAATCTGGTTCAAGAGGACCCTCTTCAACTGTTTTAAAACAGCTCGAGGAGCAGAGTCTCGAAAATAAGATCCAAGAGATTTTGAGGAAAAATAATTTACTTCTAAATACTCCTACTACGGCGGAGATTGATAGAGATCCGTTCACAATCTCTATCAAGATTGAACCTCTTCCGATGCAATTCAAATCAATAACATAAACATCAAATCTCATATGAGTCACCTAGAGCACATTTTAAAATAGGTGAGGTCCAGAGCCTCGAAAATAAGATCCAAGAGATTTTGAGAAAAAATAATTTACTTCTGAATACTCCTACTACGGGGGAGATTGATAGAGATTCGTTCACAATCTCTATCAAGATTGAACCTCTTCCGATGCAATTCAAGCTACCGGACCTAGACCGGTACAAGGGAGAATCTGATCCGTCAGATCACCTTTAGCACGTGGTAGCGATCACTAGTCTTTATGGCTACAGTGACGCGACCTGTTGCAAGTTGTTTGCCACCACACTTCGAGGTCGGGCGTAGAAGTGGTTCCAGGAACTGCCGATGAACTCAATCGCCACTTTCAGTGACCTGGCGAAGTCCTTCCTTGGCCACTTCAGGAGCAAATCAATATTGCAAAAGGACACGTCGCACCTCATGAACATTCGGCAGAGGTCCGATGAGACGCTTAATAAATTTGTGGACCACTTCAATGATGAGGTGGTCCAAATCAAAAATGTTGATGAAAGAATTTTGGTGGCTGCTTTCTGCAGTGATATCCGACTAGGCAACTTCAACGCCGAGCTGGCCAAAAGGATGCCGAGCTCCTATTCTAAACTCCTCGAAACAGTATCAGAATTCATACGGGGCGAGGAGTCAAACAGGACGAAAAGAGAACTTTATGATACACAGAGAGAAAAAGTCTTGAAGACTCTGAACCCCTCATCCTCGAAAAAACTGAGGGTCGCTGACAGATTGAACTATTCCAAAGCCACACCATTGGCGAAACCGGGTGGTCTACCCAGGCAACAATATCAGGAACCGACCCCCGTGAATAAGGAGCCATCCCGATACTGACTCCATACCTCTCAATACATTGAGGAGGGAAATTTTGTACCAAGTACAATATCTGGGCCTCTTAGAGCCACCCCTCGAATGGTGTCAGTTTCGGACAAAAGAGACAGGGCAAAGTATTGCTCTTTTCATGATCAACACGGCCATGATACCGAGACATGCAACCACCTGAAGGTTGAGATTGAGAAAGCCATTCAAGAAGGACACTTGTAGCAGTTCATCTGCCGAACTGCTGCAGAGTTCCAAAGGAACACTACCAACCAAGTTAAAGAAATTCGGTGCAACCTTGTCCGCCTCCTCGTCAACAGAATCGAGGCAGCCATAACAGAAACAATCCCCCCGACAAATCAAGATGAACAAATCAGTGTAGCCGGGGTGATAAACACAATAGCTGGAGGACCGGTGACCGAAACTCAAACAATGTAAGAAAGAAATATACCCGAAACATTCCTTCAGACGAGGATCGAAAAAAGTGACTGAAGCCATTCATGAGCCTCGGATACACTTTCGAAGACCCCGTTCCTAACCGAATGCCACACAATGACCCCGTGATAATTCACGTAAATGTGGCTGGATATGAAATACATCGTGTGTTTGTCGACACTAGAAGTTCGGCAGACATAATCTTTTGGGACGCTTAGGTCAAAATGCATATGGACACTTCTTTGATAAAACCTTTCAAGACTCCATTGGTTGGTTTCACTGGAGACTCGATCGTGCTTGAGGGATAGATAATGCTCCCATTGTATCTTGGAGCTCCCTCGAAGCACAAAATTGAGATCAGACCAATTTTGTCATCGTCAAAAGGGACAACTCCTACAATATAATCTTGGGCCGACCCACGCAATACACCTACAGAATCTTTTCCTCCGTGTTCCATATTGGGATAAAATTCATGTTGAGGGATAGATCTGAAGGAACAGTCATTGGCAGCCAACAGGAGGCCCGAGCTTGCTATATGATGTCCTTGCGGTCCCAGTCGCAAACGATGTCCATTGCTAACAAGACTTACTTGCAAACCTTTGATGCTTCATCCACCTGGGATGGCTTCGAAGAGCCTTTGATAAGTCAGAGGGAGGGGGAAGAAAATGTGCAACCTCGGGAAGGAGCTACTGAGATCCCCGAACCTCCCGAGCCCAAGGGGAAGGGCAAAGCAAAAATCAAGCCCTAAGACGAGGTTCAATTTGAGGAAGTATCACTAGATCTGAGCCTCCCTGATCGAAAAATTAAGATCTGTGCTACCTTTCCAACAGAGTTTAAAGCCCTTATCTTCAGGCTTTTAGCCGAATACAATCTGCTGGACGTGTTCGCTTGGACCGTTGAAGACATGCCATGCGTCCCTCAGGAAATTATCGAGCATAAATTCGGAGTGGACCCGGCATACAAACCAGTGAAGCAAAAGAAGCGCCTCTTCGGTCCAGAGCGTAGTTTAATAATCGAAGCCGATGTGGATAAACTCTTAGTGGCAAGATTGATTAGAGAAGTATTGTATCACACCTGACTTTGTAATCCAGTCCTTGTAACAAAACAAGATTCTTCTTGGCGAATGTGCCAAGATTTTACTGATCTTAATAAAGCCTGTCCAAAGGACAGTTATCCGTACCCCCGGATCGATACAGTAGTAGATTCATTTGTTGGATTTTATGTCTTGCACTTCTTAGATGCATTCAAGGGCTACCATCAAATATACATGACCAGAGAAGATGAAGAGAAAACCTCTTTCATCACTGATCGAGGTACGTACTGTTACACTACGATGCCCTTTGGACTCAAAAATATCGGAGCTACATATCAACGCCTCGTCAATAGTAAATCTTCAAGTCCCAAATAGGACGAAACATGAAGGTATATATTGATGACATGGTGGTCAAGAGCCAAACCTATGAGGAAATCCTGGAAGATCTCAGGAAAATATTTAAGACATTAAAATCCATCCAAATGAGGTTGAATCCCAAAAAATGTACATTTGGGGTCCCCTCGAGAAAATTCTTGGGATTCATTGTCTCCTACTGGGGAATTGAGGCGAACCCTGAAAAGGTGCAAGCTATAATTAATATGAAAACTCTCACCTCGGTAAAGGAGGTTCAGAGACTCACCGGTAGAATGGTGGCCCTGAATCGATTCCTGTCCAAATCAAGAGAAAGAGGCTTGCCGTTCTTCCGGCTCATAAAGAAGATTGAGGGTTTTCAATAGACTAAGGAAGTTCGTAAAGCCTTTGACGAGTTTAAAGAATACTTGGGCAACTTGCCAAAGCTCGCATCTCCACAAAAAGGAAAACAGCTGTACCTGTACGTCTCAATCACCGAACTGGCAGACAGCTTGGTTCTCTATTGAGGCAGGATGAGCAAGGCAACCAATGTCCTGTATATTTTGTAAGCAAAGTGCTTTAAGATCCAAAAAAGAATTACACCCCCATTGAGAATGCAGCCTTCTCTTTGGTGGTGTAGGCTCGAAAGTTAAGGCCTTATTTTCATGGTCATAAGATTATTATTTTGACCAACCTTCCTTTGAAAAATATCTTAAGCAAGCCAGATGCTTCAGACAGAATGCTAAAGTAGTCTATGGAGCTGTTCGAGTTTGACATAGAGTTCAGGCCTCGGACAGCAATCAAAGCTTAGGCTTTCGCAGATTTTATTGCAGAAAGCTGTGACATCGAAAAGGTTGATCTCATCAAGGTGACTAACCCAGCAAAAGAACAAAAAATGAGAGAAGATCTAGCATGGGAGCTTCATGTTAATGGAGTTTCGTGAGAGTCCGGAGTCGGGACAGGGAGAATAATTCGATCCCCAAAAAGGGACTATCTCACTTATGCCCTGAGGTTCGGATTCAAAGCAACAAATAACAAAGCAGAGTATGAGACCCTCATCTGTGGGATGGAAATGGCCCACCAGATGGGAGTCTGAACTTTAAAGATACATTCAGATTCTCAGCTGGTTGTGAATCAAAGCCTAGAAAATTACGAGATTCGAGGCGTGATTTTGAAAAGGTACTTAACCGAGGTCAAAAGCTATTTGAAAATTTTAAAAAAGTGGACATCATTAACATTGCCCAACAAGAAATACGCATGCTGATGCTCTGTCAAAATTAGCCTCTGTAATATACTCGCATTTAACGAAAGAGATTTTGGTATAATTGCGAGAGCGCAGCTCTGTTGACTTCTTTGAAAGAATCTCTTGTGTTCAACAACCTCGGTGGGATAGAACCAATAATAAATTATTTGAATAATGAGAAACTCCCTGAGGATTTGGCCGAAACTAGAAAGATCAAATACAGAGCCGCCAAGTATACGCTTATTGACGGAATCTAGTATAAAAATACATACTTGTGCCCCCTGTTGAGGTGCCTCACGCGTTCTTCCGAAGCTAACTATGTTTTACGTTAGGTGCACTAGGGCATATGCGAAAGTCATGTCGGTTCTCGGAGCTTAACTCGTAAAGTCTTGTTGACTGGTTACTACTAGCCGACCCTACACTTTGACGCAAACAACTTGGTACGAGGGTGTCATCAATGTCAAATATATGCGTCAATAACCCGAAAACCCAGCTCGGACATGGTTCCTATTCAGAGCCCATGGCCATTTGCTTAGTGAGAAATTGACATTTTGGGCCCACTTCCCAGAGGGATAGGCAAGCTTGAGTTCTTAGTGGTGGCGGTTGATTACTTCACAAAATGGATCAAGGCCGAGCCCCTGGCTACAATCTCAGAAAAAGTAATAGAAAAATTCTTTTAGAAAAGCATTGTTTACCGGTTCAGTATCCCTGCTGTGCTCATTTCTGATAATAGAAAGCAATTTGAAGGTGAGCCTTTCAGGAGCTTCTGCGCCAACCTCGACATCAAACAGCAATTCACCTCGGTCGCTCATCGACATCACAAGCAAACGGGCAGACAGAAGTATGCAACCGAACCCTATTGACGGGGCTCAAAGACTTAAACGAGCCAAGGGCGCTTGGGTTGAGGAATTGCCTAGTGTCTTATGGGCATACAGGACAACACCTCGAACGGCTAATGAAAACACTTTGTTCAGCTTGACTTGCGGGTCCGAGGCTGTTATCCCAGCAGAGATTAGGCTACCTTCGGCTCGAGTGTCCTTGTGTGCTTCGGAATCCAACGATGAAGCCCTTCGAGCTAACTTGGATCTACTTGAAGAAAAGAGGTTGGATGCACCATCTGCGAAGCCAAGTACAAGCAAGTCATGGCTAAACACTACAACGCCAAGGTCAAGCATCGGTATCTGGGGCCCGGAGACTTGGTGCTTCGAAAGAATGAAGCAAGCCATGTAAGGGACTAAAAAGTTAGATCCAAACAGGGAAGGACCCTATCGTGTAATAGAAGCTCACACCTCAAGCTATTGCAAGTTGGTTGACATGAGAAGGGATCCTGATCACTTGGAATGTAGAATATTATAAATTTGAAGAAATTTTATCAAGGAATGTAATGAAAGTCCCTTCTCAAATGATAGATGTTCGAGCTACTCCAACTCTCAGAGGTTCGGATCCAATTCAACAAAAGAGCAAATGATTGAGGGATGAGGCTTAGCAGTCACCCCTCAAGGGTAGAGGCTTAGTAGCCTCCCCAAGCAAAAACAAGCTGCGCCAACTCTCAGAGGTTCGGTCAAAGTAAATGACAGATGTTTGAGCTGCTCCAACCCTCAGAGGTTCGAATCCAGTTCAACAAAAAAGCAAATGATTGAGGGCTGAGGCTTAGCAGTTCCCCATCAAGGGCAGAGGCTTAGTAGCCCCCCAAGCAAAAACAAGCTGCGCCAACCCTCAGAGGTTTGGTCAAAGAAAATGACAGATGTTTCAGCTGCTCCAACTCTCAGAGGTTCGGATCCAGTTCAACAAAAAAGCAAATGATTGAGGGCTGAGGCTTAGCAGTGCCCCCTCAAGGGTAGAGGCTTAGTAGCCCCTTAACCCCACCCAAGCAAAAATAAGGTACGCCAACCCTCAGAGGTTCGGTTCAAGCACAAAACAAATTTGAACTGCTCCAACCCTCAGAGATTCAGATCTAGTTCAACACAAAAGCAAATATTGGGAGCCGAGGCTTACAGTTTTCCTGCAAGGGTAGAAACTATGCAGCCCCCTCCAAGTAAAATGAATTTGAAGAGGATCCAATCCTCAAAGAGGCTTGATTGCCCTGCTTAAGCAAAACAATATTCCTTGGACCTTGGAAGGTCTGACTCAAATTAAATGGCTAAGGCAAACATAAGGAGCCAAGCTTAATCCTTTTGCCTCAGCTCGGAAGGGTCTAAACAAGGCCTAAGTTCAAAATAAAAGGGAGTCTTAGACAATTTTTTATGTTGGAATTCTGAAGTGTTGAAAGTTTGTTACCTGCTTATATCATAAAAAATTTTGTTTTAAATGCAAGAAATAAAGAGATTGAAAGACAGGTATAAGGCCGGAAGAAAGGAAAAGTTGAGGCTCTTATTGTATCGATAAGATAAAGTTATCGAAATTTAGGAATTTCATTGAAAAATCCTAAATATTACAGAAGGAGTTCCTAACTATTACAACAAAATTACTTCAGCTTGTGCAGCAGAAGTGGAAGGCTCGGCAGAGGAAGTGGAAGCTTGATTCGTAGGCTCGGGGTTCGGGCCCTGGATCAGCAAAGTTGCTTTAGTAGCCCCAAAAATCAGAGCGGGGGCTTTAAATTGAGCCTCTAGACCATTGATGACCTCCTCAGTGACGGAAGCATCGTATGGCAGCCTCTCGTACAAATTAGGATTCTTCACCAAGTGGTCACAGGCCAGTGTGGACCCCATGGAGAAGACCTTTTTTGTAAACTCCTTCAGCATCTCGTCTGCTTCGACTGAGGCCACGAATTGATTTCTGCCTTAGATCCGCAGCTCCACCTCCCGAGAAGCGAACTTTGCCTCGGCCAACTTAGCTTCTTCTTGAATTTGAAGAACCCTTTGCTCCAGATCTGCGATCTTCTTGTCACGATCGCCCAACATCCACTTCAAGGGTCTTCTTCTCTAGCTCGGCTTGTCGAAGCTTGTCCCTCACCTAGGTCAGCTCGGCCTTCCACTCGTCATATTTTATGCCCGCCTTGATATTGCATTTCATCTCGTTGGCGTTGACAGCCTCCTTCACTGCCTGATCCACGCTGGATTTCGCGTGAGCCAACTCTTGCTTCATAGAGTTAACAGCAGAGTTGAACGAGGATTCTTGATCTACTATGGAGGGCAAAATTATAATTGCTTGCAAAAAAGACAAAATGATTAGTTGTATCTGTTGAAGTATGAGGTGCAAAAAAGTCAAAATTTTAAGAAGGGGTAGTTAGACTTACGTTCATCAGGCTGACGTGAAGCTCGTCCAACCTCTGCTGAGGGGTAAGCCTCTTAACATAGACTACATCTCGAGGCAAGGCCACCATTTTTGCCTGCTCACGAGCCACCCTCGGGAACTGAGCCCTATCATTATGTCAATCGGCAGGCTGGGTCAGAGATCAGTGCTCCCCGAGTTGTGAGAGAAACTGGAAAAGGGTCGACGGACAGCCGACCCCAAGGCACATCTTGTGACCTTGTAGATTTTCTCTCATTCTCGGGAGTGTATTTTCTATCACCTGAAAAAAGTAAGGTGTTAGCTTTTGACAGTGAAGAAGGAATAAGGAGTGAGAATGAATGAGGTTCGGCGGTCCTTACCATATGAGGTGATAAGTTGCTTTGATAAAGGGACGTTTTCAGAACCTATCCCTAGGGTTCTTACCCTCGCCACTGGAACGGAGGGCCTTGGAGGCGATGGCGTTGAGGAGAGGGTCATTGCTGAGGAGGCGCCCTCCCTGAGGCCAGCAGCCTCCCTTGTCCTCTTCTTTGTAACCTGAACCTGCTCGGGTTCGGTAGGCCGAAGAGCCAGAGTTACCTCACCGGTTGGTCTCTCCGATGAGCTGATAGCCTCGGATTGATTCGGGGGCACGGAGGTTGATGGTGTAGCCTCAGCACTCCCTGAAGACATGTTTACGGTGGCGGATGAAGATCCGCTCTGTGTGTTGACGAGGAGGGCTAGTTTGAAGTGCCTGCACCAGTGACAGTGTGGTGGACACCAATCCCCTAAAGAATGCTCCAAGCTCTGTATAAAATGAAAGGTCAAGAAAAAATAATGATAATAATAATTATATATATATATATATGATGACCTTGTTGAGGGTCGTAGCTCGGGAAGATGTCGTGGGTAGGGAACAGTCCCGCCTAGGCAAGAATGTTGTTTGAAAGGATGGAAGGTTGGTTGTTAAAGTTTATTTGGAAGTTGGATTCGACGAGCCTCTGGGCATGGATAGAGTCCAGGGGAGAGGCGTTTTTGGTTTTTAGGTTCTCTTTGATAAGGTTCCATTGACCCTGGGGCATTAGAGGGCCGAGGTATCGGATAAAAAAGAACGACTTTTTTCAGTCGTGAATGGATGAGGGTTACCTGAAGTGAGCTGTTTGCCTGTGGTTTGGGGAGAGATGTAAAAGAATCCCTTTGTAGGGGATAATTTCAGCATCATCCTAAAGGTGTCTAAAGAAAGGGGGATGTTGTGTAATCTACATAGAAAGGTGAAACCGGCAATGACCCGAAGTGTGTTTGGGGTCAGCTGGGATATGCTAATATCCTAGTGGTTGGAAAGGTTGATGAGGAGCAGCACTATTGGGAGCCTCAGCCCTGCCTCGAGTTGTTCCTGGTAGACTGTTAAGTAACCAGGAGGAGGCAGGTGGCCTCGGTCCTCAGGGACAGGGAGTTTGATGTGCACGTTCTTGGGAAAACGGCATCTATCCCTGAGAATTTTGATATCCTCGGGGTCGAGAGAGTTTGATACATTTTGTGTTTGGAGGTTAGGGTGGTCATTTTAAGGAGGTTCGGCAAAGAGAGAATAGGGAGAAAAATTTAATGGCACTGCTGCCAGAAGGGCTTCGTTGAAAGGATTTAGCATCCTGTCAATGGCGTTTACAGGGGAAGGGGGAACCAGCGTGCTAATGAGAGAGGTGGGAGTAAACGTACCGGCCATGGTCTTCTGTTTGAAAGGTGCGTGAAGTTTTTGGGGACAGAAACTAGGACTTCTAGTGGTTTCCGGTGGTGGCGTTGAGTAGTGATTGAAGGGCAGCGACGGTTGAAGCCGAAGGAAAGGAATCATACACATGAAGGTAAGGGAAGGAGAGTATGTGAGATGTTAGGGAGGGAAGGAAATAGTTGTGAGTTGGAGGAATGAAGTAAAATGAGTAAGGGAAAGAAAAAAGATTTGGGGGAGAAGGGGGTATAAATAGGAGGGCTATATTCCAGAATATTCAATGGTTCTGGGGGAAAAAACTGACGGTTTTGAAATGAAAAAAGGCGTTTAGGTGGGAGAAGAGAGGCGTTATGGCGTGAAAAGTGAGACGTTATGGCGTGAAAAATGAGGCATTTTGCAGCAAAATTGGAGCGAATAATGTAGTGCAATAAATGCAAATTCAGTGCATGGGGACTCAGCGAAAATGTCACCCTCGAGTTAATGTTGCAATTACGTCCTGTCGAGAATCCCAAGGGTCGTTATGACCTCGGATCGGCAGGTGCAGGTACGAAAGTTTTTCGAACAGTGTTCTTCACCTCGGCTCGGTATAAAAGTCTCGGTTATCATCATCTGGGACTGTGAGCAGTCATTTTTGGCTCGGCCCCTGCCGTGAGGCTCGGCACCAAGCCGAGGGGACTATTGATGATGTTGATTACTGACACATAGCATCTTCCCTAGATTGTTCTAAAAGTGCCTACGTGGCAGTCTCATTAAGGGCAATTATGTAATTCAGCTTCAGCTAAACTAGCATAGAGATAGCCTTATGCCTCCTTATGTACATCTATAAATAAGGGGTTTGGGTGCTACTAAAGGGGGATCAAAACTCAGATAATCAAATACATTCTTGATATTCAGCTCTTCCACTTTCTCTCTCCTCCTAGAATCTAATTCTAGCTTCTTCAGGGAACGTGATTGTTAAACCAAACAAGATGATGCTCCAGAACCAGCAAGAATTTTCATAGTAGATTTGATTAAAAAGTCCCTGTTTTACTTCCTACGCACATAGTTTGATCCTGATGATCAGGTGTAGGTAGTAGGGGTCTCGGTATATCGGTTAACCGATTGGTTAATCGATCAAATATTTTGATCAAAATTCGAAAATGAGTCCTAAAATTGTTAACCAATTTTAATTTCAAATTGAATTCGGAATAAAATTCGATTAACCAAATTCGAATTCAAAAATCGGTTTCGAATTTGATTAACTACGTTCACCAAATGAATCCATTAACGTTAGACTGAACTCCTTTACAAAAACCAAAAAGAAAAAAATTAAAACAAAATCCAAAAAATAATAAAATAGACATGATTTCATTTCTTGTGGATAAAAAAAAATGCAAAAAATTTCGTACATTTCTAGAATCACAATTATTACATAATATTTTGCATAACACAACATCCAGAAAAGCACAAATAAATCATATGATCATAGAAAACTATATGTCTATAATATTATTAAACCTATATTATATTTAAATGAATGCAATGTTTTCTTAATTAATACACACACACACACACATATATATATATATGCATACAATTGTGTGATTAACACTATTTACACATAATTATAATTACATACACCTTACTACGTATATACTGATAACTATATACATTAATACATAAAAGATGTGACTAATACTGACTATATATAGATATGACTAATATACAATCATTTTAAAATTATAAATTAGTGTTTCATTTTAAATTCGTAGTTTATATAAAAGGCTACAAGTCTATAATCTTATTAAAATTATTCTATATTTAAATGAATGCAATATTTTCTTAATATACATACATACATACATACATACATACATATATATGTATGTATTATGTGATTAACACTAATTGTAACTACACACGTTTCTATGTACATGTTGATAACTATATACATTAATATATACAAGGTGTGACTAATACTGACTATATATAAATATAACTAATATATAATCGTTTTAAAATTACAAATTAGTGTTTCATTTTGGATTCATATGTTATATAGAAGACTATAAGTCTATAATATTATTAAAAATAGGGATAATTTCATAAACCTCCCCTGAGGTTTCGCAAGCTAATTTCACTTAGTGCTCCTGAATTTTAAAAAATATCACTTACCTCCCTTATTTCAAACTTTTTGTAACATTTTTAGCCCATTCTTTTAAAAAATTAATTTAAGTGGCGAGAGACTATTTTCCTCTAAATTTTACCCCTAGTTCAAAACTTTCATTGATTAACATGGTTGGAAGAAAAGGAAAAAAAGTATAAAATAATTATTAATAAATAACAATAGGTTGGAGCTTTTCATATCCTTCACCAATTAATGTCAAAAAATATTTTTTAATTATTTTTTATTTTACAAGTTAATGATTTCCCAAATTAAATACCAATCATATTTTTTTATTGTTATATATTATGTATATTTATGTATTCTAAATTTTTATTCAAAACGACACATACAAACACATTAATATGTTCTTAATTATTAGTAAATAATTTGGCTAAAAACTTTATCAAAAAAATTAATTTAATTTTTTAAGAGTTTGTGATTTTTCAAACAAATTTGAATCATATTTTGTAGCTTTTTTATAATATATGGTAATTTTTATATGCGTTCAAATATTTGTTCAAATCAACACACACTAGCACATTACATAACCATATTTTTCTGTAAATAAATTTATTAATTTTTTTTGAAAAATACATATTTCAATTTCGAGTTTGATTTACAAACAAAATAATACTAGTTATATTTATTTATTATATCATATGATATGTTTTACGTATTCAAAACTTTTATTCAAATCAATGCCCAAAAATACATTAATATGCACAATGTCTTCATAAATTTATTGGCCAAAAATTTTTTCGAGAGAATATTTTTTTTATTTACGAGTTTGAGATTTCCCAACAAAATACTAATTATGTGTTTTTACGTGATGAAGACTTTTATTAAAACATGTAGAAGTAATCAAATTAATGCATGCACATATTTTTTTTTCAATAAGTTGATAAAAAATTATTAGAAATTAAAAGGGTATCAAGTAAAAATTGTCAAAAACCTTAAGAGTGATTTTTGAAACTATCCCTTTCGTAATATGGCTACGGTATATGCGGTATAAATGTCATTTCATGCATTTTAGTACCATAAAGGGACCCATTGGTAAGAGAGGAGATGTAAGTGATATTTTTAAAAGTTCATGAGTACTAAATGATATGAGCATAAACTCTAGAGGAGGTTTATGAAATCATCCCTTAAAAATATACTATATTTAAATGACTATAATATTTTCTTAAAATTTTACATACATAAATTCTATATATATACGTGTGTACATATATATTATTATTTATGTGACTATATATGTATCTTAAGTAAAATTAAAGTATTAATTTGTAATAATACATTATATAAAAGGTATATTTATTTAAAAAGAAGAAAAATAGATGCAAGTTTCAATTAGCTTTTGGTGGCAATTGTCATATAGATTAATCTTGAAAAAGGTCTAGAGTTCAATACACTCATTTATTGTCGTGAATTCGGTTAACGAAATCGATAAATTACCAATTTCGTTTACCGAATTCTGAAATCGGATCATTAATTCAATTAATTCCGAACTAAAAAAGTCAGTTTTGATTTCGCACCCGTTTTCAAATTTCAAAATTCTGTCGAATCTATTAAACGATAAAATTTCGATTAACCGATTTCCAAATTTCAATTTAAAATTGGAATCGGTCACGAATTCATTTAATCATATTCCTGCACACCCTAGTAGGTAGAAAGCCATGAGGGGTGCTCCTTGGCAAAATCTTTGCTTCAGCTGTTATTTTCCCATCTTTAGGCCATTTCCAACTTCCATTATGAATACAAGTAGCTACATTATCTTTTATATAATAGACAAAACAATGTAGGAGGTTCTCTGAAAACTTATGATATAGGGGTCATGGTTAAAAATTGTGGTATGGGTGATGAATATTTCACATCAGTCGCAAATCAGTATTGGAATTAAATTTGTCTAAAATCATAAGAAATTAAAGTGAAAATCATAAATAGAGTTGTTTGTAAATTAGTTTTAAAATATTAACTAACCAAAACTAAACCTTATACAATTTATAATTTTAGTCCAAATTTTAGATCGAAATGACATATCAGTATCAGATCAAAAGGGACCATTTTAGTTACGATTTAGCCAAGTCTTTGTACTATGATAGGGGCCCAACAGGATGCCAATGATCATACAAAAGTTTGATTTTTGTCCATTCCCAATCCATTGTTTGATGAAAGGGTGGACCAAGGCTTTCATTTCCACGATTTTTCTCCAAGATCGTGAACAATCAACAGGAGTTTTCAGCCCCTGAAATATCTGTTCCTCGAGTTAATAGTGTGAATCCATTTAGCCCATAAAGAGTCCTTTTGCAACAGAGATTCCAAATCTACTTGATGATCAAACTTTTATTCCACAAAGCATTATCAGCAATACCAAGTCCTCCTCATTTGCAAGGTTTACAGACCTCCTTCCAACTCACCTTTGCAAAATAATGGTTATCGCGTCAGCTGACCATAGAAATGCGGCAAGGAGACTATTGATTTATTAATCACTGCGTTAGGAAATCATCTAGATGGATGAAGGTTCTAGTCCAATATAAATGTATTCCAGCTAATACAGATTTTATCTACTGCGCCCAACCTCCATAGCTCAAATTTGTAGAGGCCAAATTGAGAATTTTTTTTGCTCAAGTCCAGAGGATATTAATGGTAATCCTAATTACTTAATTGGAAGAGAGCCTTTTTCCATATTAATGATAACTGGAAGATGTAATACTATGTAGAAATAACATAGTATTACATCTTGATTTCCATGTCTGTATTTCTTCTCTATAGATAGTAGGACAAGAGGAACTACATCAAATAAACTAATTCAAAGTTTGGCAGGAGTAATATAGTGAAAACTTTAAGAAGTTAAGAGGACATTATGAACTGTGGAGTGTGAAGTCACTGGTCTCTGCCATCCTCCTCCGGTCCTCCCTCTGCCACATATATTGCTCGGCCCAACGTATATAGTTTCAGACAAATCATGTATGTGTAATGAATCTTCGACGGTAGCATGTTAAATCAAACAACAGTTCAGAAATCTTCGTCCCACTTTTAAGATGTTAGCATGTGCAAGGAATCTCGGTTTCCTTTAGAAGTTGAAGCTTCTGGAATTGTTTTGATGTACGACAATTTCTGGTAAAACTTAAGGCCGAAAAGGAATCAATAACAAATTAGTATAAACACACCAAACGCCTGAATCCAAACGATTTTTGACAAAAAGTTCATCGTCTTATGTAGAACATCCGGTTAACTTTAGCTGAGGAGCACAATTTTCAACTCTTCTAGTGAGAGAGACATGGGGTATGGGCAGCTTAGACCATGGAATCTGGAATTGTCTATCGTTAGTATGAGCTTCAGTTTTTATTTTTCCACTGCATAATCGAGCTTAATTTGTACACGCAAGAGAAAAGGAGGAAACAGCTGGCATCGTAAAGAACTCTTTTCTTTATTCCTCACCCACCTTTTTCACTTTATTCAGAAAATCTAAGTTGGTTTTGTGAATACATACCCCAAAAAAATAAATAATAACAAATTAAAAACAAACATCTTCTCTTCATGCATTGGGAAGAAGGCAGTGCATATTAAATTAAATCGTGGGGATCATGGGAAGTGATGAAAGTAGAATACATCATTACACGAGCAAATGTAAATCATGTAGTAGTGCTTCGAGCTGTAGAAGTGCAGCAATAAATCCTCACTCAGACTCACAAATATATCCTTGTTTTTCATTAGTGCTCCTAAAAACTCTCCTGTCAAACTTGATGGCACACCAATATAACCATGACAGCAATGAAAATCTCCACATTGTCCATCTGTGTAGTACGCATCAAATCAACATTTGCCAGGCATCTCTGTCGGTTCTCTATCAGTATTAAGCTTCTGAATACCTGCATTCAAACTTTCCAAGATATCAGTTTTTACTCTTTCCAAATTGAGCACAACAGAGCGAAAAGGTAAAGTTCAAATAACCTGGTGTAATTCATAAACCTGCATAGCAAAGACTGCACGTAGCAGGATCTTTATTCAGTAACGGAACGTTTGTTAAGTTTTTCTTGTGGCAATTCAAAGGATTGATTTAGACTTGAGGGACAAACAAATAAAAATCACACTGTAATATAATTAGGGGTTGAACTGGTGCCTAAGAACATTTAAAAGATTGGGATGGAGAAAGACTAGGGAGAAAAGAAAAAGAGGAAGACATCAGAATTACTAAAATGTATATTGGAAAATAATGGAAAAGAAAAAGAGAAGAAGACATCTTAAGACACACCTAATAGGGAGGGAATTCTTTTTCCATTATTTTCCAATACCATACAATTGAATTAATCATAATGCAGCTACTTGTATAACCCAAACAACAAAAACCAATTAGAAAAAACAGTTCATTAAACACAATAAGAGGAAATAGCAGAGAAGAAAGCCTCCCAAGCTGCAATATTTCATGTTGAACCGACATCAGAACTACTAAAATAAGAGGCATCGCGTTCAAAGTTAAAACTTAACTTTCATGAGAAAGAGTATTCTTCACAAACTCAAGGAAACCAATCTTGAGAAAGACACATCACTCACTACCAGCATTGCCAAACTTGTCGTCTCATCAATCAGAATGTGGCGCCTGATAATTTATGACAAGAAAAGGGGCACAAGAGTCGAGACTATTAGAACCAGTATCATCCGTGTAAATTGTAGACAAGAGGAACCAAGGGATGTATACTTTGGCCCAGGAATACATAGTGGACTAATGGAGCCAAATGAGTGTTTATTAACATTTGTGAGAGCATAATCATATTTAGGGGGTGGGACACATCTTCAACTGAAATTGGAGGATCATAACATGCAATTTTTGGCCAAATATGTCAAATGGTGTGCCCCTTGAAATATATCAAATGGTGCCGCCCCTTGAAATATGTCATATGGTGCCGCCCCTTACATGACTTCCAGAATTCTATCTTTTAGAAAGAAATCCAAAGGGAGAACACAAAAGCAATATTGAAAAGATCTTGATCCAAAATCAGTCATCTGCTAAAAAATGAGACAGCATTCTTCCAGCATATTATGGTACCTGCTGTTTAACTGAGCAACCTCATTCTATATATAAGTTCCAAGAATATGGAAAAACCTAAACTAACAAACTAGGAAAGGTTTCCTTTCCTTTTGCCCGAGTAAGTATCTTTTATATGACAAAATAAAAGAGAGAGAAAGTTAAAAACAAAATATTTCTACGTGGCTGTCCTCTAAGTAGGCACCTCTTGGGAGGTAGCACTCCTTGGCAAGCTTAGTACCCAAATAAGAAAATTTTCTCAACAACTAAGCCAAGAAAGAGGAAAAGCACCAGAAATTAAACGGAGAAACAATAACATCCACAAAATTTGAGAGAGAGAGAGAGGTCAAATGAGGAGCTAAGTTACCCGGACTCGGATACGGGTGTCGGGTATGGGTACATGTCCAGGTGTCGGATTCGTTAATTTCATAAATTGAGGATACGGGGACACTCTAAAAGAGTCGGACACGGGTGCGGGGGTGCGTCTTGTATACTTGTATATGATAGTGTAGTTAGTACTAGTAGTAATGCAATTTGATGATATAAAGCAATTAAACATTATTTTATAACTCATTTTCCAAAAAATAAATATGTTTATGAGTAGTATTAAAAATAGTGGTGCATTGAGAAAAATAAGACATTAGAAGGATATAACTATAATAAGATTTAGTGATTTGATAAACAATTCTCATATGTTTTTCCCTCATATTTAATCTTCCTCCCTATATTATTGGTCATTTCATGTGATGAAGTCACAACCATGTTAAAGTCAATATAATTTTTGGCTTGGTAAAAAAGTCAAAGTACCCAATTGAAAGTTGACCATACGGACACGGATCCCACACCCACACCCATGTCGACACGGCAAGACACGGGTACTCTGGGGGTGAGAGGAGAGTCCATGTAACATAGATGAGGAGTAATACGGTAATGAATGAAATTCAAGGACTGTCATGATACATCAATATTCACTGAACTACTGTTAGGTCGTATTGCACTGATCAGTCAGGAAAAAAGTCATAAATGGAACGCTTAATCATGTAAATGATGATAAACAAGTAAGATTTGTAAGAGGTATGCATATGATTGATTGGATAACGCACGTAGATTGAAGCTAATTTCCAAAATTTATACATGCGCGAAATACCACTAGTAAAAATAGAAGATGCTAAAGAAATTTAAGAAAAGCCTATGAGCAATTGCAATTGTATAGCTGGTGGAGAGGAAAACGTGAATCAGTACGAGCAAATGCAACATCATGGTGATGGTATAAGCCATCAATCAATTCTCTTAGCATAATAAAAATCAAATAAAGCAAATAAATTGCTGAAATTGAGAAGCAGTAGCATGGACTTGCCATGATGTTATCTGCAAGAAAGTGGACGTATGTAGTGTCCCACTGTATATATATGCCAAGGAAAAGGCTGCAAAGCCCAAGGTTCCCAACATCATCTTTAAACCATGGAAGCAAGGGAAGCATGCCTCCAAATTTGGCCCTGGAAAATCCATGGGACTGATCAATAACATATGAACCTCAGAAGGAAATTTCACACGCAGCTAAATATACAGAAGGAATCAAACCATAAAACTAAAATATCAAGAAATCCAAAATAGCAGTCAACATACAATCAATAGCTGTCCACTTGCTGTGAAGTTCAAAACAAATACTAAGCAATATTCTCCAATTCTACATAAATTATCATGGAGGAAAAGACAGTAACCACAATTTCAGTTATATGATTTACACATTCAAGCAGCCAGCAAATTATACCAAAGGAATTATATTGGACCATTACACCACAAACTAGCACAACAGCAGTAGAATTAAAGACCATGGGAAAAAAAAACCCCAATTTGGTTGGGTAATTTCAATTCAAACATATAAAAACTACCCATTTAACTTCTGTTGCCAATGATTCTAGGCATTCCCAATAAATAGAATTGGATAACTTCAACCATCGACATAAAAAGTAGTATACATTTATTAGCAGCAGATAAGACATCAAGTATCTGATTTCTTGCAAGTAATTGAAAGCGTTTATTACAGTCTCCAATGGTCCAATGACAGAACAGAAAATTCGAAAGAAAAATAATAGTGGAAGCATTTATTTCGTTCCAATATTCAATACATGCTGACCTTCTTTAGAAGAATCTGATACATAATCTGATAGTTACAAGAGGAAATTTTATAGGTAAATGGAGGCCTAAAAACTTAACAGAGATTACAACCTGTATCATGACATTTGCTTTATACAATGTTATTTAGGGGAAGAAAATTGAGGTCCTACTTAGGAGCAATAACCAGCTGATTGACTATTATCTATGATGAGCACCAGTTTTTTCAGAAAGTAGGTTCCTTAGCTCCATCAAATGTTCATCATTTGATATATGGAGCATAATACGGAGATCTGTCAACAATGACTCCTGGTCCCAACTTAAGGGTCCAGAAGCATGCAAAGCCTCTCTGTCTCTTACTGCAATAAGCACGCAACTCCAAGTTATGAATACTTGTTGCCACTTCCGCTTCCAGAGGAAGAGAAAGGTTACGAGAACAACTTTCTTCATCATTTTTTGAACCACAGAATGACTCTGCATCGCTACAGACACTATCTGTCACCTGAAAAGGAACCTGAGCCAAATAAATGGGAAACCTTCTTTGTCTCTCACTATTAACGCTACAACTACCAACAGAGGAAGCATCACTATCAGAATCATTAGATTCTACACTTCTAACTAAGAGCGAGCCAGCAGCACCATCTCGTTTTTCTCTTATTGGTTCATTATATCCAATCATTTTATTGTCAATGGAAGCACGCATGCATATTTCACCCAGAATCTCTCTTGGAGATGCGACAAGATCTACCTTTTCCACCAATGAGGGTGAAGCCATGTTTTGTTTCCTACCATCTTTCTCGACTGCCCTGATTTTCTGAGCCTTTCCAGTAAATGATTCAATAACACACGAGCTATCAGGGAGCAATCTTTTGAGGGATCTTGATAATTTGGGGGACTCTTGCAACCCAGTTCCTCTGTCAATGACTAAACAATTTATTTATTTGTCCTTCAGTGTGTATCCTTGCATTCAATTTTTCTGCTTGGAAGCTTGTCTTCTGATAGATATTACAACCTGATAGCTTATTAATTTGATTTACTCCACATGCTCTATAATTCTACAAAAGAGAAGCCAAACAAATATTACAAAGTGCAATAACCAGAACAATGCATAATTACCCGCATGCATACATGTATCTATCTACCTATTAATATATTGAGTAAATCTTCCCTACACAGATGGTGTAAAGTTGATTCACTAATTTGTGCCACATAACCTGCTATAACATGTTCTCTCTTAAAAACTAGAGTTTTAAATTAATAAATAACACTCACGTGTTGCGACTAAATCTCATCACATTTTTCCTCGGTTTACTTCTGTTCAGTTTCTTCTTTCACTGTCTCAACTCTGATAAGTGATACAACCCTAAATCTACTTCTCTTTCTCTTTAAATCCTGTAAGTGAAATATGTCTCCATATCAAATTCTAATTCACAAAGAAGGGGATAAAGTTCGGCTACTGCCGTATTAAGGTTGTCAAAGAGAAAGCAACGAAGGAGTTCCCTGAACCCTACTTTGCTTTCATCTCCATTGCATAAATACTATCCATATTCTGGGTCTTCTTTAAATCATTAATAACTGCATCAACCGGTTGACACTGAGTTTCTAAACGATGTTGCCACAATCAATTCCGCAATAGCTTCAGACCGTGAGAGAGTGCAAAAGATAGACAAAATCTAAAGGGAGGGTTTTATTATGGAATTTTGGTTTAATAAATCTTTATTGCTATAGCAGGTTACCAATATCTACTTACAATGTGGCACAAATTAGTGAACCTACTGTTTAAACTAAGTTTATGCCATCAGTGTCGGGAAGATTTAGCTCACAATATACGTGTGCAAAATTCAAAGGCATAAACAAAATCAAATAGAAAGGGAAGGAAAATGGCTATGAACTAAGAAAAAATCATATACCTTTCCCATCGGAATCCATTTTTCATCCAGCCATCGAACCATTGCTCTCGGATATTCAATTTGTGTACATTGGATTCCATGGAGCATCCAAGTAGCCTCACCATGTAGTGATCTCCCTGCATAACCTTCAAGATAGTAGCGATTTTCCACGAGAAATCTTCAAACACCTCCACAGTATCTCCAACATTCCAAGTCTCCATGCTTGGCGAAGGAGGACGACAGGGTCTAACTAGTTTCCTTGATACCCTTTCCACCATGGATCCATCACTAATACCTGTATTATACTCATACCTCACATAGTAAGTATGACCATTCCCGCTTAATATCTCTGCACTATGCCAAGAGATTGACACTTCCTTTTTGTTCATAACCTCCACCTTACAGCCCTTTTTATACCTCATTATCAGTAACTTTATGCAAACACAAGTTAAATCCTGTCCAGAACAACAAAAGCAGAAAACTTTAGATCAGCATATGCAATTCCTTCAAGAAACAATTGATAACTACCACAAAAAACTCGAACTAAAAGACTGATATAGCAACAACACCATAGGAGTTTTACAACAGATTACGTTCAGGGGCTTATAGACGGTTTTATTTACTCATAAAGGAGGCCTGATTCAATTTTTCAAAATAAAATAGTGAACGCAGGAAAAAATTATCTATAAGATCTATAAATATTCAATCAATAACTAATAATCCTAAAAAGCTGCAAAAATCACATCTACAGAAATTGCAATATAAAAGGCAAAACAATAATTTTTATAAAAAAAAAAATCCAATAAAGATGATAATTTAAAATACCCAAAATATCAAACTGATCAAAGTTTTACAAATAAAGAGATTAAACAGTAACCAACCCAAAATCTCAGCAAAATCTGAAAACTTTCACAAACTTCAACAGATTGAAAAAATTAAAAATTAGGGTTTTGAAAACCCCAAAATGGGAAAACACTTGACCAAGAAATCTACTGACCTTTTCTTCGAATTCCTTGAAATTAATGAAAGATTTTGAGGAAGAGAATGGATTATTTGTCGATATGATCCCTCTTCTTCACTCTAACGAAGGTTTTCGAATCGGCAATTTTGTTGTCTAGGGTTTGCTTGAGCGTGGGGAAAAAGTAAATTGGGCAAAAATAAATTTTTTTTTTTTTTAAAAAAAACGAAAATATATAGGATGATGGGTACTTTGGCGTAATTGCATAGTTATTAAACCTGCATAGCGAGGAAGCTCAATTGAGGTGGATTAATAAGTTAATGGTTCAATCGGTTGGTCACTGATTCAACTGATGAATCACTAAAATATATATTTTTATTAAATATTTTATAAATTCAATGTAGTAAAAATAAGACATATAGCAAAAATATTAATAAAAATGTAATATCAAACTTTTAATTATTATAAATGAATTTTAAAATAATTAATTATTTTACCAACTATAACAAAAAAGACTGAAATAGGTAATTTAAATTCTATACACATATAGTTTTAAAATTATTTACAATAAAATAAATAATAATGTATATCTAACACACAAGAAATTATTTTTTTACTAAATTTCTTGCATAATTATTTTATAGTGATTGTATATTTAAGAATAGTAAATATTTAAGAAAAAACATTTGCAAATGTTAATGGGTGCATTTTATCTTAAAAAATATAATTACTAGTAATTGATTTTTGAAATGTTAAATGGTTTTTGAAATTTAATATTTTTATAAAAAAGAGGAAAAGTGAAAGAAATTATAAGATGGAGTTTGAAGTAAATAAATAATATATAACCCTGAAAATGAAAATTGACACAACCATGAGGTAGGCCTAGTGGTCATTGCTCGATTCTTCGCAGCGGCGTGTGAGTACTAGAATTTTTGTTAGAAAACATTGATAGATTATCAGGTTGTTGAACAATTTAACCGGCCCTCTGGTCTGTTCACTAGGTTATTCGATTTGACCACCAGGTCAGGTCGAATTTAATAAGTATGGGTAATTATAAAGATAGGTGTAAACTTTTAAAAATCTAGAATCTAGTAGGAAACAATAAAAAAGTTAAAGAGGAAAACCCCTAGATCATATTAATTCCTCACATTACACATTTATATTTATTTAATACCTCATTTTTAAAAATGATGATTTTTAGTCTTTTACAATTGTAAAACAAAAAATTTTGGTTCATGAATAGAATCTTTGACATTTTTTTGCCTAAATTCATATTTTTCGATGACAAATTAAAAAATTCATTTATAAGTAGAA
The DNA here is from genome assembly GCA_025175665.1 of Cinchona pubescens. NCBI lineage: Eukaryota > Viridiplantae > Streptophyta > Magnoliopsida > Gentianales > Rubiaceae > Cinchona > Cinchona pubescens. The sequence continues at coordinate 1,757,657 of JANKKI010000291.1, forward strand.
TGTTTTATGAGTTTGAAAGATATGAAGTAAGTGATCAGTTAAAAGTTTGTATTTAAAATCATTTTATGAAATGACTTTATGACCCAATCTTATGCTCAATCTTTATTTTTCGGAAGGAATTACTAAATCAATACAAATCAGTAATGTGAGGGACTAATAGAATGATTTCACCAAAGTTAAAGGACATAGTAATACATATCCCTAAGGTTTTGCATAATTGCATGTTTGCAAATACATCTCCTTTATTTTTTAAAAATTGGATAAAATGCAAACAATCCCTTATGGTTAGGCAAATAAACACTTTAACCCTATGTGGTTATTTACTTAAATGTATGTTTGACTCCTTTGTAGCTCTTTGTTTGGGGCAAAATTGACAGAATTTGTCAAAATTAAACAAACATGACTGTCACATACTAATAATGCGCGCGAAATTGTTTTTCTTTTGAAAGATTAACATTTAAAATAATACTTGAATTGAGTTTTTTACCTAAAAAATCTAGCCTTTTCCATCCTCCCTCATACTGCTTTGCCACCTCTTTATCCCTCCTGCTTCAGCCACTACTCCCCATCATTCCCAAATCAGTCAACCGTCCTAGTCCTGCCACCCCTTCCCTATTCAACCGTCACCTCCATCCCCAGATCCATCACTCTCCTCAACAACCACCTTTACCCCTTCCCACAAATCGGCCAACCACATCCACTCCTTCTCCATGATCTGGCAACCACTTCCACCCTTACCTAAGATCTAACATTCACCTCCACTCCTACCCTACCTTCCCTGTCACTTTCCTCCCCACCCTCATTTTTCCATCACCTTTCTTCCTACCCCACCCAAAGGCCAGATTTGGCAGCCACTCTACCTTATCTCTAACCCATCACCTTCTTCCCCGTCCTCACCCCAAATCTGTAATAAATGCACTTAAGATTTGTTGCAATTTTGTTAATTCTTTTTTATTTGAAATTGAAAATTTTTTGGGTGTTTTTTTTTTTTTTTTTTTTTTTTGGTTTGAGATTTTAGGGTTGAAAGAGGAAAGATCAAGAGTGTGGGAGATAAGGCTGTCTACGAAGTAGAAAGGGGTGGCAGGAAAGGGGAATGGGATAGGGAAGGAGATTGGAAGTTGGAGAAGGAGAAATGGGATGGATAACGGGGATGCTATGGAGGGATTGAGATTAGTAAGGAAGGAAAAAAGAGACAGTGGTACTACTAGGATAATGGTGGCAGCGGCAGCAGCTAGGATAGGGGTGGTGGCAGCAGCGGCTAGGATGGGGTGGTGGCTGTGTGGGAGGGGTGGGAATGGGAATGAGGAGAAGGAAAATATTTAGGTAGATTCGGTCTTTGGCCCGACCTGTAGACCCTATGCCAGGGTCAGGATTAAACCTTAAAGAATCTTACTTACATCAGCTGATGTCATAGATTCTCTAAGGTTTAATCCATATCACAGGGTTTACAAGTGGGGTCAAAGATCGGGTCTACCTAAGTATTTGCTAGGACGAGAAAGGTTAGGATTTTTTTAATTTCCAATTTGAGCCCTTTTTTATTTATAATTTGGCCTTAAAACTTCGTAATCATATTCTTATTTTAAAATTGGCCCCCATAACTTGTGAGGCACTTGAATTAGTTAACGGTATATATGATATTTCACATGTAAGTGTTAGTTTAGAAGGTTTTTATCCATTTTATAAATAAATAAAAACAAAAAAATTAAACCTCAAAGGGGTCAAATGCACATTTAATATCATAGGGATTAAAGTACTTATTTGCTTAACTTCAAGAGAGTTATTTGCATTTCACCATTAAAAATTATATTAGGGTTATTTGCATTTTACCCTTAAAATTTAATATTAACCTCTCCTATTTCAAAGTTTTGAGTATACCCAAAATCAATAGAGGTAAGAAATTTGGATATAAAAAAGGATAAATTATAAGGAACCTCTTGTGATTTGCCTAATATTCATGTGAACATCCTATGGTTAGCAAATCTATAATCCGTCTTCTTGTGTTTTGAGGTTTTTTTTTTCTTTGCCCCTTCCCACCTACCATCTAATGACTTGAACCTATGATCAATAGGTCATAGGAGATTACCACATAAGCTGTACTTTGTTATCAAAGTTAAAGACCTAACGAATTTGTGTAAAAAGTCAAAAATACCCCTAAACTTAGTACTCTTCCACCACCCTGAAACCCTTCTATCAGTAACAAAGGGTTATGCTTTATATTAAAATATATAACTGGCCTTAATTAGAAGTTTTAAATGACTAAAATAACCTTTTGAATTAAAATTTTTCAACCTCTTAACAACTATTTAACATAGTATTAAACTGTTTCACTTTAATTTAATCCACAAGAGAGAATATTGTAGGTTTGTTTGTAAACTATAGCAGATAGAGGAGTAATTTGAAAATTAACCAACTACTAAGATGTTCCTTATAATTTAGGGGAATTTTACAGTTCCTTTTAGGGAACCATTCCCTTAACTTTAAAAGTTTGTACAGTACAAGTATTTAAAGTATAAGAGAATGGTTTCTTAAAAGGGGCTGTAAATTTTTTTTATAATTTATCCTATAAAAATGATTTCAAAAGGAAAGTGACATTTTCGTTCTCCAGATTGCCGTTAAGAATTGCTAGTAACAAGTCTAGATCAATTCAATATATAAAGAAGGAATGGAAGTTGTAATAGCGTAAAAATTATGAGCAAAGTGGAACAGTTTCTTTCCCAGTGAAATATAAATAAAAAGTTACAAATAAATAAAAACATATACAAAGAATATATATTTTTATCATAATGTTGAGATTCTAATTAATGACGATACCTGAATTAATAAGCCAGAAATTAAAAAATTTAAGGGTAAATATTGTAAAAACTCTTGTGCTTTGGCCAAAATGGTAATATGTCAATGATGTAAACAAAAACTACCTTAAATTGTGATATTAAGTTTAAATTACTTGTTAAACCCAATTTAAATAGACCTAAATAAATTTAAAATCTTTTCTCCATCACCATAATCCCCATGTCTTCTTTCCTACACACTCATAAGTTTTATGTGTTGTATTACGTCTTGATTATATAGACTGAACTCGAAGGAAATTGGGAATGGTAACTACTGGTACTTGGGAGTTTCCACTACATTGAATTTAATGTTATTGAGGAAAATTATAATTAAATAGGTTTATTATGAATTTTAGTTTGAAATTTGAAAATTGTCTTGAATTTTATTCTACAAACCCGACCATGAAATCATAATCCGTGCCAAAAAAAAAAAAAAACAAAACAAAACAAAAACGAAAACGAAAAAAAAAAAAAAAAAATCTAGCTAGGGTACAATTTTCATGTTGATATGATGCTAAGCACCGAACACAATAGTTGCTCGAGTTTGTTTGGGCATTTTCAATCATTTTATGATAGACATTGGATAAATCTTTTATGCATTGTCGGTAAAGAAATTTTTTTACACTATCAGGAGTAGATACATGCCACACGTGCAAAAGTGACATTTGAAATTTAAACAATGCACACGTGACATGCATCTACACCTAATAGTGTAAAAAAATTTCTACATCAATGATGCTTAAAAGATTAATCCTTCATGATAATCTGACTCTAAAAATCATAAATCCACCAAAAAATATAATTTTCATTTCGATTTGACACCTGAGACTAGTTTATGTAAGTTGTTTCGCATAAAATATTAGATTTTGTAAGTGAAACGGTTTTTCTCGTAATCCACTAACTTCTATCACACATGTTATTCAGACTATACTAATTTAGATGGTTTTTATCCATTTCATTATTAAGGGCAATGTATATAGTGGTTTAATATATATTTTCCAAATGCATAGTGATCAGGGTTGGAGGGACATAACACATGGGGTTTTATGATATATCAAAAAATTACTCTATGCAAATAATAACCCAAAAATATTGCTATTACTGCAAGAAATCACAAGCAAATGAACAGATCAATTATTTTGCCAACATCAGGACAAAATCAAGGTAGTACAAATGCTATAATCTGCTAAAATATATGTATATACTTTGTGCACTTAAATAACTTCCATTGAGAAAAGCTCAAGTATATAAAAAGTTTTCATATTTGAGCAAACAAAAGCAATAGAAATTAAATCAATATAAATGAAACTTGGACAGCCAAGTATTGGAACATACAGGATGACTTGCTGAGATTCAATTTCAAACAACTTGGCTACCATATTTTCAAACTCGAACTAGAGGGTGATCCTGTGAACTGTTCTATTTGCCGTACAATCGGTTCAACCGATTCAACCGGTTAAACCAGACAGGTCGACAATTTTTTTTTTTTAAATTTTTTCTTCAACATATATTTTAATAGAAACATCATAAAAAAATTTAACTCTTACTTTCAAATGCCCGAAGGGTCTTAAGATGTAACTTGAACCTTAAAATTATAAAATTAAGGGACATACATTATTCGATTCAAAGCCTACGTCAAAAATATTTTACCCCCTTTTTTTTTTTTTTTTCCAGAAGCTTCTCCTCCTTTCTTACAACACCACAATCTCCCCTCCTTCTCTCTTCACCATACCTCTGTCTCCTTCCCTCCCTTCTCTCCACCCCTCTCTCCCCTTTAACTTTCATCTTTCCCACCGTCTCTCCTTTCCCCTCTTCTTCTTATCTCTTCTCCCACTCCTCTCCTCAATTGGTTCCTACTCCTTTCTTTCCTTTCTCTATTCTTCCCCTTCCCCAGCTAGTTGGCCACCACCCCACTTCTTTCCCTTTCTAATTTTGCACTAGATTCTCCTCTTTGTAGTGAATCTGATTTTTTTGAGTGATTGTATTTCTTTTTCTTTTTTTTTTGTTATTGATTTTGATTGTTAAATTTTTCTAAGACCTAGTGAAATGAGTTGTGGCTATGGTGAGATTTGATGGTGGATTTGAATGAATTGTGGTGAATCAAATTTGATTTTAGGGATATTGGTGAGATTTGGCTTGAAACATTCAAAACCAAATTTGACAGGTTCTTTGATTTTTTAACGGTTTTTCAGATTTATCGGGTTTTACTAATTTTGCATCATTCTAGATTTAGTAATCAAACGGACTGAGATCACCATTCATTCCCGGTTAAATCGGTTGAATCAACCAGTCTAGTCCGAGTTTAAAAACACTCTTGCTAAACAATCACTGTTAAATCGGTTGGATCAACCAGTCTAGTCCGGGTTTAAAAACACTCTTGCTAAACAATCGTAGTTATTGCATAATGCAAATAGTTATTTAAACAAACACAAATAAAGTGAATAAGTAAAGAGAGTTTTTTTTGGGTCATGACTACATATACCTACAATAATAGGATCTAACACAACCAAAGTACCAATACCCACACAAAGTGGGATAAGTACTACTATCGTTTTACTAGAGCTAAATTCACATATAGTAAGACAATAAACCTATACTACCTACCCTACTCATATTCTACTACTACCTATAACTTGTATAGGTTGATGTTTGAGTGCTTCTTTCTTTCTGTTGAGCCTCCTTTATCTCTATTGAGACTTTTTCTTTGTCCTTGTTAATGAGTATTGCAAGCGTCAGAATTTGATCATCAAACTACCAGTTCCAGAAGTGACTATCATGATTCTGGTGACTAACAATCCGATGGATTGTTGATTTAATTAAAGAGAGAAAGAGAATTATAATGGTTTGGCATTAATCAAAGACTATGCCCATTACCCAGTATCTTGCCACCTTTAGGATTTTCAAATCCATCTTATTAAATCATGAATTCATTCTTTATAATAGTGAATCTTCAACACTTCATGATTCCTTAATAGAGCAAACCCCATTATCTTCTTGTTCCTTTGCAAGGGTGAACAATGTTCGCTTCACTCTTTCTTTATATAGGTGAAAATCTTCCTTCATGGTTCCTACCTGTAGGAATTAAACAAACTTGGTTCATGGGCTGGTCACGTGAGTCTTTAGTCCATTGGTTAAAAAGAATTAGTGGTGGTTCTGTTTGTCTATTTTTTGTGGGCCTAGTCTAGAATTAATTCTTTAGGTCTTTGTCTTTTATATACATACATACATATATGTGTGTGTTCCAAAAAGAAAATATTTTAGATGTTTAAGTATGACCAATAACACATTAATTCAAACATAATTAGGAAATGAAGAAATACGTTGATGAAGTGATTTGTTAAAGACCAATAATTCACATGATTTGTTAACAACAATACAACATGTGCAAAAATAATTACTTATGATAGATCCACTATATTTGGCACAATGCTCATAAATATAGATACAAACATATTAGAGATAAACAACATCTAGGTATCTTAGACATTTTCATCCATCAATGTTTAAAATAAACTAAGGCATATTTTTCTTTGTTGTATTATTATAATAATATTAATATTCAAACAATTCAAGGGCATACAACAAATATAGTGAACATAATATGCTGGTTACGAGACAAAGCACATAAACTTGTGTATTTGAATGGAGCTAATGATTTGCTTAACTTCCTTGTTGTCTCAACTTTGACATCATATGCTCAGAGTTGTACTCAAAATATGTAAGTACTCCCAATTAAAATTCACAATAACTCGATCTTTACCATTAATACCTTTAAATTTATCAATAGAACAGTTATAGCGGGCATGTGACATTACCAAATTCCTCAATAATTTCTTTTGTACTCTCATAAAAATGCATAATAGCTTCATGTAGTCTATAAATAGTTGGTTCTTGAATTAAATTGGGATCATGAGACCTTAGAGGGGGAGTCTCATTTCATGAACAAGCTCCTTAGGTAGACCTAGCAGGGTTGCCCTCTAATTTAAGAGCAGTTTTAGCTGTGCTTGCCCCTTAAGTGTTGAGCAACATAAACATTAGCTAAATCAGTTTCTTGAGCAATTTGATCATCAGTCTTGCATGAATTATAACTGCTACCCTTATGCTTGGTTTTCATAAACTAAAGGCATCTTACTGCCTACATTCATAAAAAAAATACAATCAGCAAAATCAAAATTCTCATAATAAGAATGAAAAAGAAGTAAGCATTTCTAGTGTTGGGATGATGATGTTGAACAAAAAATAAACTGGAGTTTATAGCAATATTTTCAAGTATTCTATCATACGATGGAATAGTTATATGTTAGTCATCCGTAATGTACAGTGCCTAACACAATTTTCGTTTATCTAAACAGTTAGGAGTTCATTTAAAAAATAGAATTTCCGATTACCTTAGAGTGATTAATAAATTTTTTTTTGTAGACATGTAGTCGTGCGCCCACGTGCCAATAAATTATTTTGGTAACTAATTGATCCCGTCTCAAGGTCAATTAATCTATTAAGCATGGAGGAAACAATTTGCAATAGTATATGATTCAAAGTTCTAAAATCCATCAATATATGTTCACCTGGACGTGTAATTTCTTCTTTAATAAGTTCCAATGAATGTGCTGATACCTTTTTCTTTTTCTGCAAGAAAATACAAAAATAAAATGTACTCCTTACAGATTTCCATGAAGACATGACGATAGAAACTCAATGGATTGTTGGCATTAAATAAAGGGATAATTTCAGAAATTTTTCTTGAAGTTTAAACTAATATCAGTTAGTATTTTTGAATTTTAAAAAATATCACTTACTTCTCCCTAATTTTACTTTTCTTGTAACTTTATCAACCCAATGATTTAATACTTATGTATTAACACCAATGGTATTTTTAATACTTATGTTGTGAAAATAATTTTAAATTAATTAATATCCTATTTCTTTGATTGTGCTTTTTTCAATATGCTTTCTTTATTAATCACTATAAAATATTGTCAAAACAACTAAAAATATAAAGATGTCCATCAATACCAACTTTTTTTTAATACTAATATTGTGATAACAATTTTAAATACAAAATCCCGAACATTATTGCTTTTTTGGTTTTTTTATCATATTGATTTCATTAAAATCAATTTTGATTTTGAAAGGAAAAATATGACATTAGAATATAATTTAAATATTTGACAAGACCCATAACCATTTATCAAAGTTCCAACCTTCTATTTCTTTATGTTTATTAAAAATGATTTCCTTCTTTTTTTTCATTATTAATATAATTTAACCATCATCTAAATATGTATGAATATAATTTAAATATTTGACACCCATAACCATTTATCAAAGTTCCAACCTTCTATTTCTTTATGTTTATTAAAAATGATTTCCTTCTTTTTTTCATTATTAATATAATTTAACCATCATCTAAATACGTATGAAGTAACTTCATACATATATACTGAAATTCAAATTTAAGTAATTTAGATGAAATATTTTTAATAATTCATCAAAAAATTACCTTGTGAAATTTTCTAAGACACCCAAGTATTACTCGGAAAAAAAAAAAAAAAAGCCACAAAGACAAAAGACCTCAAGCTAACCAGCAACACAACTTGAATTTAATATACGAAGAGTTGAAGTATGATGAGCAGAAAATTATATTAACTTACCAATCTGGAGTAATGATGGAAGAATCATCTAGTAACAACTAAAGTGGTTTAACATCAAAACTGATCTAACTAGGCAAGTAATAGTGGGTATTTTTGCATTTTTAAAAAATAAAATAAAATAAAAACAAAACCCATTTGGCAAATAGAGAAGAAAAAGAATTATGGTTACCAAAATTGAACAAAAGAATAGAGAGGTTGCTACTATTAGGTTAAAAGGATTTACCTCTCATATGGTTTTTTCCATCTTCTACATCATAATGTCAAAATTAAACAGATGCACCAATTATCAAAGAATCTAAAACAACTCCCCAAAACTTTCACCCCTAGCCTTTTCTTGACATGCTTAGCAGAAAATGAGTTCCAATTACTGGAAGAAACCATAAGAAGCCATCAATGGCCAAGATCTATTATAAGTGAAACAAAAGTAAGATAAAATCAGATTTTTTGCAATAAAATAAAATAGAAGGAAAGAAATAGAAAACATAAGATAAAAAGGAAAAGAGTAACAAAACAGGGAAGAGTAAATTCAAGTTGTCAAGAGCTTTTGTTTCGTAAAAAATGAAAACAAAAGCATAGAGGGAAATTATTACAGGAAAGATGAGGAAAAGGTGGAAAAGGATGTGAGGTTTGTCTGAAAGGTGAAAGAGAAGAAGCATTTGCAAAAGGTTTAATTTGGGGAATTTGGGTTAACTAATTTGAAATATAATTCAACTATTAACAAAGAGTGTCATTAAAGAAATATCCAAATCCAACGTCCTAAATTTTGACAACTAATCTAATCTAATGAGGGCTTAGAAACTCCAACACCTTTAGGTAATAATTCAGTTGCTAAGTCAGCAAAAGAATTACTTTTTCCAAATCATATTTATTGTGAAATAACTAAAATAGGCTTGTATAGTTTGAAACTATTCGAACAAAAAAGGGCTTTTTTGGCTTTTTCTCATGAGAAAAGCAAATTTGCCAAAGAATTGAATAGCAAAAAATGGATAAATTGACAAAAGTATCCTCCAAACTTCAAAAGCTATGAAAAAGTCCAAGGGCAACCAAACTGTCATTTTGAAGGCCAACAAATTTGCCATTTTGTTAGAAAGGCTCTTACACGTTGGCTGAGCATAATAGGTGGCAAACAACAATATTGCTACAGGGATTCTTTTATCAATCGTTAGTTATGTTGCCTACCATACTCTGTGTGCTAGTACTGTTGCTTATTTTCTTCCTCAGCCGTCATTTTATTTGTCTTACCTTTCTTCGGTTATGTGGGTTTAGCTATTTGAGTGATTTTTAATCCTAAAAAGTGTTATCAAAAGTTTTGTGAGTTCTTGGAGATTCACGAATGGTTCTTATATCTTACAAGATTGTCCCATTTTTTGTTTTTGATAGCAAAAATTATTTTGAACCTTGATAAAAACAAATGAATGATTTTTTCAATTTTATAGGAATATGACATATTATTGATCAAAGATTTGAAGAATCCCAAGAAGGCATCGAATTGATAGTCGGAACATCTAACGAGTTGGGTTGCAAGGCACGTCACTACCTCAATACCAAATGTCTAGTCGCATGCATTCAACAAATTTATAAATACAAAGACAAAAAAAAAAGGTTTGGACAATTTTGGTGAATTCCAGTTGTAGTTCTACTGATGTGTAAAGAAACAAATTGCAAGAGTTGAGGAGACAGTACGAGTTGGCCTAGATGAAACCAACCGAGATAGTTTAAAGATTTTATTGGCAAAATTAATGACCTTGCCAATGATATAAGAATCAATAGCGAGGCACTTGAAAAAGTTAGACTTGTTGAAAAAATCTTATGGTCATTAAGTACAAAGTTTCACACCAAAAAGACGGTTCTTGATGTGATCAAGGACCTGAATACTTTACAATTTGATGAACTGGAAGCTGAATTGGTGACTTATGAAATGTCCCCGAATCAACAAACTACTAACATAGTTGAGGAGGCGTGATAGGTGAAGGTGGATCAAACTAAAAAATTGAGGAGATGTTAAATCTATTTGAAAGAAATCAAAGAGGTCAAAATTTAGAGGTAGAGGACGAGAGAAGGCAATGGAAATTTTAAAGGTTGCGAAAGAGATAATTTTCCTAATTAACTGGTAGAGAAATAATAATGGTAATTTTAAGAAAGACAAGTAGAATAATCAGCAAACTAATTTTTAAAGGCATGACAGATCTAGAATTTAATGTTATTGTTGTGGAAAAATTGGAAATTTGTTGGCATAATAAAAATAGTGATGGAAAAGTCCATGCAAATGTGGGTGAAAATAATGGTAATAAATAAAATACTATTTTGTTTTCCTTGCTTTAATTCTTTGATTTTTTATGATACTTGGTTGTGGTATTTATGTTTTTGGGCATTTGAATTTTGAGAGTTTGAAATTTCTTGCAAAGAAAAATTTGGTTGTTGGTTTGCCTTTATTAATTATCCTAACAAACAATGTGAGCCTTGTATCTTGGGAAAGAATCATAGAGATCTTTTCTAAAAGGCAAGGTTTGAAGGGCAACAAAACCATTACTGTTGATTTATTCAGATGTATGCTCAGTGTGAGAGGCTCCTTCTAATGGTCGTAATAAGTATTTTATCACCTTTATTGAAGATTTCACTAGAAATATTTGGGTGTATTTTTTAAAAAATAAATCTGATTCTTATGATGTATTTAATAATTTCAAATATTATGTGGAGAAGTAAAGTAGTTATTATATTAAAATTTTGCAAGCTGATAAAGGCATGAATTTCTTGTATGTGATGATTATTTGCAAAAACATGGCACTAAACATTAGTTGAAAATTAGGTACACTTCTCAGCAAAATAGTGTGGTTGAGAGGAAAAATAAAACTGTAATGGACATGGTGATGTCCATAATGCACTCCAAAAATAGGCTAAAGGTTTTTGAGCAGAAACTGTTTCTTGTGCAATTTATGTTTTGAACAGGTATTCTACAAGGTGTAATTATAGACAAACTCCGCATGAGGCTTGGACTGATAAGAAACTACATATTTCTCATTTAAAAGTATTTGGCTATTTTATCTATGCCTACATTACTGATATTTTGGAAATGCAGAAAAAGAAATGGATGACAAGGACGAAAATTGTATTTTTCTTGGCTACAGAAATGAGACAAAGGGATACAAATTATTTAATCATACAGGAAAGGTGATTATTATCAGAGATGTTAATTTTGATTAGTAGTGCTCGGGATTGGTCCAAAAAGGATCCCAAACCATCATTAAGACCTCCACCAGTGATTTAAATAGTGGAGGAAGGAGTTCTAGTGGACAGACAAATGTACCAGTTGTGCAACCTATCCCAGTAGAGTCATCCACTTGCCTGCCCGTTAGAAGGATTATGTCGTTACTAATGATAATGATATGTCTGATGAAGATATTAATTGTAAATTTTGTATTATTTATAGATTGTGATCCAGTTACATTTGAGGAAGCTGTCAAAGTAGATTGTTGGTTCAAGCAATGGATAAGAGGATTAATGTTGTTGGAAAAAATAGCATGTGGGATTTGACCACTATTAATCCAACAAAGAATTCAATTGGAGTCAAGTGGATGTACAACATATCTAGACACCAAATTCAAACCAACTAGAGTAATGGATCAATTCAAGGTGAGGTTGGTTGTCAAAGGCTACAAGTAGAATGCAGGTACTGATTATTTTGAGCTTTTTACATCTGTTTCTATACTTGACACTATTAGAATGATTATCTCAATTCTTGCCAATAACTATTGAAAAATTTATCAAATGGATGTAAATTATGCTTTTTTAAATGGTGTTCTATGAAGAAGAAATGTATATTGAATAGCCTACAAGTTATGTTAAAAGGTGTTAGAAAAATTAAAGCTTACAAGTTGAAGAAAGCATTACATGAGTTGAAACAATTTCTTAGGGTTTGGTATACTCGTATAGGCTCATATTTTGTTGATCAAAGATTTCAAATATGCCTATATGAATATACTTTGTACATCAAATTCAATCATGGTAGAGTTGTTCTCATTCTATGTTTGTATATGAATGATTTGATTTTAATAGGAAATAATTCCAAATTAATTTCTAAATTTAGGAAGGCTATTGATTAGCCAATTTGAGATGACAAATTTGGAATTAATGTGTTATTTTCTTGGAATTGAAATTTGTTAGAAGGCTAATAGAATTTTTGTTTCACAAAAAATATAGGTGATATTTTGAAAATTTTTAAAATGGATACCGCTAAACCAATAATGATCTAGGTTGAGGAAAAATAAAAATTGGCAAAAGATGGTACCGGTAAATTTTGTTGGTGCCACTTATTTTAGGGGATTAGTTGGGAGTCTCAGGTATTTGACTTCTACGAAACCTAACATCACTTTTGGAATTGGCTTGATTAGCAAATATATGGAGTCTCCGCACCAAACATATTTACAGGCAAGTAAGAGGATTTTAAGATACGTCCGAGGTACACAGTCTAATGGCATTTTTTTTATTCTTATACTAATGATTCTAGCCTTGTTCAATACATAGACAATGATTTGGTTGGTGATATGATACAAAGGAGAAGTACTTCTGGATATGCATTTTATTTGGGTACTGGTGTATTATCCTGATCTCCAAAGAAGCATCAAATAGTAGCTTTATCTACAAATAAGACAGTACAAGGCAGAGGCTAGTAGTGCTATTCTAGCACTATGGTTGAGAAGGATATTTGAATTTTTACAGCACAAGCAAGATAATCCTACAAAAATATTTTAGGATAGCAAGTCTGTTATTGACTTGATAAATAATCTATTTTTCATGGGCGGCATAGCAAATACATTGACACCAAGTTTCACTTATTCATGCATTGATGCAAGAAATGGAGATTTCTATTGATTATTGTAAGACTAAAAATCAAGTAGTTGACATCTATACAAAACCACTCAAGTTGGAGTCATTTGTGAAGTTGAAGAAAATTTTATGCATATTCAACTTTGAAAATATTGTTTTAAGAGAGGCAATATAGGAATCAAACTAAGTTGGATTCATGGGCTAGTCACATGAGTCTTTAGTCCATTGGCTTAAAAGGATTAGTGTGGTTCCGTTTGTCCATGTTTGTGGGGAATAATCTTTAGTTCTGATGCCCCCCGTTATTTGTGCGATGTTACTGTTGCTTATTTTCATCCTCAGTCATCATTTTATTTGTCTTACCTCGCTTCGGCTCTATTGGTTAATTATTCGAGTGCTTTCTAATCCTACACTAATCAAACTCAACAACATTAATTTCTTTACCATTTCAGTCTAGGCGAATGTATTTCTATCTAGCACTCCTAATCTAAGTATTACAACTCAACTAGAGTGCTAGAAATCATATAGAATTAGTTAAAACTACACTCAAGCACTTACACTAATTCTAAACTCAAAGAAAATATTTTGCTCAATTACACGAGACAAAAACTTGAAAGAAGAGATAATTGAACCAAACGAGGGAGAAATTGTTTAGTAGAACTCAAATAAGATTTTGAATTAAAGTCATTCAAGGAAGACTTAGTTTAATTAGGGATGCCTTTATGTGAAATAGAAGGAAGGAAAGAACGGAAAGAGGTGATGCATAAAATCACATTTTAAAGTCGTATTCTGTGGTGAAACTAAATTTTGAAATAAAAATTTGGTAAGATCTTAATTGAAAGCCAAATTAAAGTAAGGAAAGTAGTTTTAATTAAGAGACTATTGATTTACAATACAAGAGCACAATGAAGATGACTAAAAGGAAAATTAAGAAGATAAAGAATTTTACTAAGAAATATACTCGAAAAATGAATGGATTAAAGTAGAGAAATATGTTTTGAGAAAGCAAAGCATGACAAGCTTAACCTATGATACTAGCAAGATAACCTATAGGACAACGTAGAGTTCAAGTAAAATTAAATCTAACTAAATGTGAAGTAGTATCATATAAAAGAATTACCTTATCCAACATATCTTGACTTCTCTCCGATGTCATATTTCTTCTATTAACCTTGTCTTCAATTTCTTGCACCACAAGGCTTTAATCAAGCTCAACTAAGCAAGCAACTGTAATACTTAACTAACACATAAAATACAATAGAAGTTTGTTATATTGAAATAAGGTAAGTACTGCCATACAAAAAGGCCATACTTACAGGATTTAAACAATTATTTTAAATATAAGTCACCGTATGTGGGAGGAGAACAATAAGCAAAGACAAAACAACTTTTTTCCTTCTCTCAATGGATTCCTCAAACATAATAATGTGGTATAAAGCGTAAGAATTCTATGGAAGAATATTGAATGAATATATCTTCAACTTAAAAATTATTGTTACGGAAAAAAGATCAAGTTATTAAAATAGTGTTCTAAAGTTCAATTATCTATTAATGGGCAGGTTTAAATCATTTCTATTATAAAACTCTACAAGATATATGAAGACTTAAATAAAAATATGTGGAATTAAGGGAGAAAGAGAGAAAAGAAATATAGAAACCAAATAGTCTATTATTTTATTTCTCATGTAATACATATTTAGATGAGTACAATGTGTTTCTATATTTATCATACTTTTTTAGATGTAGATAGATTTCTACTAGAACTTATCAAATACATAAATAGACATTCAGTCTGCAATACGTAATTTGTAAGACTCTTCCTTGAATGTATATAACAAAACAATATGCCTTGATAAAACTTTACTAGAAAAAATCCATTAGGACAAAAAAAATAGTAAAGGAAATAGGGTACACAATGTTTATAGTACACTTTTACATGTTGCCTCATTGAAAGCCTTTCCTAGAAAATCCATTGGGACAAAACCATAGTCAAGAGAAAAAAGAGTACAATGTGTATTATCTCCTCCTCATATAAACATCACTTGATATCTTGAGACAGCATATCCCTATATTGCAAATTAACTTCTCAAATATTATTGTTCGTATGCCTTTGTGAACAAATCCGCTAAATAATTACAAAGCAAATCTATTGGATATCAATATCTCCATTGCTCTGAAGATCATGAGTGTAAGAAAAACTTTGGAAAAATATGTTTCATTCTATCTCCTTTAATATGGCCTCCCTTCAACTGGGCTATGCATATTGCATTGCCTTTATATAAAATTGTCGGCAACTTCTAATCTTTTCTCCTAATTCTAAACTACATATCTCTAGATATATTAAGTTAATGACCTTAGCCAAATACATTTTCTTCTTGCGTCATGTATTGCAATGAATTCTACAAAATTGAAAAAAGTAATGGCTAAAGATTGTTTTCTTGACGTTGTAATATAGCTGTATCTCCATATGTGAATAAATAACTCATTTGAAATTGAGTTTTATATGGGTTAGATAAATATCCGACATCTGCATAGCCAATTAATTATAATCGACATTCATTTGAATAAAGTAAACTCATATCAATAGTTCCTTGATGGTATCTAAATATATGCTTAACACCATTCCAGTTTCTTCGTGTTGTAGAAGAACTAGATCATGCTAACAAACTTATAGCAAATGCTATATCACATCGTGTATTATGAGCAAGATACATTAATGCTCCTACATCACTTAAATATGGTATTTCGAGACTAAGAAATTCTTTATCATTCATCTGAGAAGGGAAAGGATCCTTTTTACATCAAGCGGCTATTTACAGCCATTGGGGTACTTAGTAGATATGCTTTATCCATATATCATCACTTAATATTTGTTCTGTAAGTTGATTGATGAATGAAAATTCCAGCTATTAAATGCTCAAATTGTTGACCTACATAAAATTTTCTTTTGTCTCGATCTCTCATCTCAAATTATTTCTTTAAATAATTCATTATATTTTGAATCTCTTTAAGAGTTCCAATAATATTTATCATCAACATATACTGTAATTATCACAAATTCTGTCCATTTCTTTTTATAAAAACATATGGACAAATTAGTTCTTTTTTGTAACCCTCATTCAAGAGATACTCATTGAGACGATTATACCACATATGCATAGATTGCTTAATCCCTACAAAAATTTATGTAATTTTGTTGAACAATTTTTCCAGGAAACTATACATGCTTCGGCCATGTTAAATCTTTCAAGAATTTTCATATAGATTTCTGTATCAAGTGAGCCATATAAATAGGCTGTCACAACATCTATTAGACACACTATTTTAAGTTTCTCATGAACTGCCAACTAATAAGATATCTAAAGGTGATTATATCCACTAGAGGAGAATATGTCTCTTCATAATCAATGTCAGTCTTTGCAAAAGTCCTTGTACGATAATGCGTCTTCGTATTGTATAATTTCGTCATTCTCATTTCTTTGTCATATAAATACCTATTTGTATCTCACCATCTTTACACCTTTAAGCATTTGGACTACAGGTAAAAAAATGTTCACATTTTGAAAGTGAATTTTATTTTAGTTGAATTGCATCTTTCTATTTTGACCAATCATCTCCATGTTGTTATTCTTCAACAAATTTAGGTTCAAGATCGCCATTTTCATATAAGACATCAGTTGCTATGTCATAAACAAAACTGTTGTCAATAATGATATTTTTTCGATTTCATCTTTTTCCAGTAAAGACATAACTTATCAATATCTCATCATTTTCATTAGTTTCACGTATCTGATCCACTTTTAGGATTTTATCATTAGTTATAATTCTAGAGTCTCTTTAAGAACACCCGCCTCCATTGTATGATCATCTTGAATAGTTGCTTCTTTCCTCTTACAAGAATTCATTGACATGTTATCGTACTATAATATCAATTCTAATTGGAGCATTTTCAGCTTGTATACAAGATTTAGTAACTTGGTTTTACCTCAATTGATTAGCAATATTTTGCAACTGAATTATCTTTTAAAACTTCTAGTTCACACTATTTTGTACTAGGAACAAAATGCGACATTGATAATTCATTTCATTTAATTTTTCTATCCAACTATTTATCAATTTCCCCAAAATATTAAAAATATTTTCATCTAAATGCCAATCAGCAAAACGTGTCATAAATAAGTCATCTGTTAATGGTTCAAGATATTTAATTATCTAAGAAAACTCATACCCAACATATATTCCCAACCTTATTTAATTATGTGTTTTTATGTATTAAATTATTATGTATTAGATTATGTTAGTATATGTTTATTAAGTGTTTTAGTTCCTGTCTCTTACTCAATTAGGTATTAATTATCATATTTGAGTAGGTTCTTGTGTTTTGAATTTGTGTCTTATTTTTAACCTAATTCCATTGGGAGTTAGGTTTTCATACTTCTTTGTTTGTATTTTGTTTTTGGTCTTTTTTTTGATTATTTTATTTCAATGTTTAAGAGTTATTTTAAGTGTTTATTATAGCTAATAATATGCTCTTCTGTGTTAGGCCCGCATGAAAAAAAAACGTTGCATTAATCGGATGAGGATGAGGATGAGGATTTTCAAAGCAAAACAGTGATGGAGAGCTGAGCTCAGTAGTTGACTGCAATCTACCAAATTTTTTACTGTGGTCAATAGACAAAATTGGCTTTTGGAACTTTGACCGCGGTCAATATTCCTGGGGTAAAAAATGTCCTAAATGAAGCTGTTTTGTGGCTGAAACTTCTCCGCAATCCTAGCACTATAAATAGCACATTAAAACCTCCTTTTTTATATAGCTAGAGCATGTTAGTAGGTGTAAAAGTAGGTCTAGAGTTCTCCTTCATGGGGAGGATTTTCTTAAATTAGGTGTAGTATAGTGTAATTTTCAAACTCTTAGTTGTAGATTGAAGACCCCTAGTGTAACAACTCTCTAATTTATGTTTAATTTCATTTACTTTGTGTTATATTAATATAGTTTAGTTTAATTTCTTTCATTAAAATGATCTTTTTACTTGCTTTCTTAAATTAGTTTGTGGGCTTTCCTTGAAAATGCTGCATTTGAGATAAATTTGTAGTCAGATTAATTCATGAGCTTTTCATATAATTGCTTCCTTTATTTGTTTATTTAGTTTAATGGCAGATTAGTTAATGGATTTTCTTAAAATGCTTCTTAGCGGCAATTAGTAGTTTAAATTAGTTAACTAGTTCCTAAAAATACTTTCTATTTTACTTGCTTTCTTTAAATGCTTTCTTAAAAATGCTCTATTTTTACATGCCTTATTTATTTGCTTTCGTTAAAATACTTCCTTAGTGTTAATGTTTATTTCAATGCATTGCATTAGTTAGACTTTAAATTGATTTATTGGTACTTTAAATTCTAGTTTTTAGTTAAATTTCTTATATCAATCACTTCAACTAATCCAACCAAATAATCAGTAATTACCAACCAATTTTTGTGGGTTCGATCCTTACTTTCCCTTACTTATAGTTGACAACCGTATACTTGCGGGACGCCACCTAGTTAGCAGTAGAATTTAGGTGTTTTATATATTTTATAACTAGTTATTTTTCGAAAGGTATCTGGTATGGTACACAAGAATTAACTCTTATTTTATTTAACGTAATTTTTAGAGATGTCCATATAAGCACACTTTATATATTAAATCTTCTACTTATAGTGATATTATTATTTTTTCTACTCGTGGTGATATTATTATTGTGTGCTTATATGTAAGTGCCTTGATTGTTATAAGTAATAATTGAGAAATGATTGTTGAATTCAGTGAGGCATGATTAATTAGTTAGAGATGACATATATGGGACTCATATTTTATTTTCATTGATTGGGATTAAAGTTATTCAGTCTGACTGTGGTATTTTTATTTCTCAAAGAAAATTTGCTGGTGGCATTTTGAAAAAATTCAAGATGGATGAGGCTAAATCAATTCCATCTCTGGCTGAGGAAAAATTGTATTTGACTAAGGACAACACTGGAGAACATGTTGATCCTAACTACTTTAAAAGTTTAGTAGAGAATTTAAGATATTTGACTTCTACGAGGCAAGATATCACTTTTTGTATTGGTTTGATTAGCTTGTATATGGAGAATCCAAGCTAGTCACACTTTCAGGCAGTAAAAGGATCTTGAGGTACATTAGAGGTACTCAAGAAGATTGTATTTTTTATTTATAAAGTGATCTAGTTGAGCTTTTTGGCTATACAGATAGTGATTGGATAAGTGATGTAGTTGAAAGAAAGAGTACTTCAGGTTATGCATTTTTTACTCGTTCTGGGGTATTTTATATAGTTCTATAAAGAAACAGGTCATAGTATTGTCTATAGCAGAGGTGGTAGCAGTATATTGCAACCGCTAACAATGCTGCTCAAACATTGTGGTTGGTCGTATATATGTTTGGTATTCTTTAACACAAGCAAGATAGTCCTACAAAAATTTATTGTGGTAGTAAGTTAGTGATTGACTTATCTAAGGATCCGGTTCTCCATGGGCATAGCAAAAACATTGATATCAAATATTACATTATATGTGGTGTTGTTCGAGGTAAAGAGAATAAGGTTGATATTATAGAACTAAGAACAAGTGACAGACATGTACCAAAGCTTTGAAGTCATAGACATTATTGAAATTAAAGAAAATATTGGGCATATTCAGGTTTGACGAGTTTGGTTTAAGGGATACTACGTTGGAGTTAATTAAACCAAGTCTTATGTTTACTTGTTATTTAATGTTAATGGCCTTGAGTGTCATTTTATTCATTGTCTATTCGTTGGTGCATAGTGGTGCAATAGTGCAAGTGACATGGGATTAAAATCCCTTGATTTGGTCGCCAACGTTTGATTTTTACAAAAAGCCTCATAAGGCTTAGTAATTCTAAGGCTCTATTTTATTTAATACCAAATAAGCCCTCACCTTTTTCTTTTTTTTTTGACTTGAAGTTTATAGCTGTCATTTAGTTTTAAGAATAAAATTTTGCCTTCCTCCTCCATTATTTTCTTGTGAGTTTCTTGTTATTTGATTATTTGCATTATTGGGGCCCATCAATTTATATTAGATAGGAAGCTTCTGATATATTAGCCAAGGTTAATTCTTTGTATTGACCTAGTTTAGGATTTACATGACTTTTTTTTCTTGACTCTGTAAAGAATAAAGTGCTAGAAAATGTCTAAATCAACAATTTTTTTGGTTGATGTAAAGGGCAAGGTGGTTGGATTGCTTATGGTACTAGGGTTCTGGTACCGCTTGTAGAACTAGAAATAACAATCAAAGACATAAAGAAAACAAGAGCCAAAGAAAACAATAAATTATTTAACCTAGGCAAGAAAATTGCTTGATTCATGAAAGCCTAACTAAAACAAAGAAATATAAACCTTAAAATCAATTGATTAAGCTATAACAGAGGCAAAGGATTGATGACGGACGACGGATTTTGAGAGGATCAAATATAATTAATGAACTTTGATTACCAATTTTTCACAACTAAACAATAAGATAGTAATGCTTTTAAATATGCACAAATTAATCTAACTCTTATTGGATTCAACTATCACAATTGGGTTGTAATCCCATATTAAATCTACCTCTAATCTAACAATCAAACCAAATAAATTATAATTTATAATTTATTTAACTATTAAATTATAATAGTTAAATTATAATTAAATTGAACTATTAAATTAAAATTAATAAATTGAAATTGAAAGTCCTAAAATGAATGGGTTTGGTTTAATATTCTAATAGGAGAAAGAAAGATAGAGAGAAAGACTATGCTAATACTCATACTTTTTCTCCTTAATTGAAGCACAGGTATTGATGTAATTTTTGTAAAGTTTTAAGTCTAGGTGCCCACGTCCGAAACACCTAAAAATAAAGAAGGCGGGGCTTTGTCTCCAAGAGTAGGTTTCGATACTTAAGTCAATTGCTTTATGTAAGAAAGTCAATTCAACAAGTATACAGAGCTTAAGAAAAAATAGGAAACTGATCCTTGAATATAACCTATCATTTTACTATTTGTACTTATAATTGATGGGTTAGATTGAACCATGGGTTGAAAATTAGTTATTTGACCCATTTAACAGTATTTTGATGATAATTATAAAATGATCAAAATGCCCTTGGTAGACTCAGATTCGGAGCCATGCGTACATTTTTAGTGGATTATTATTTTGGCATCATCAGTACATGATCACTCAAGAATGCACTGCTATATATATGCTATATGACTTCTATTTATATAAAGGTGTTGCTCTTCAAAGATCAAGCAAAACCGATATAATTGGAAGTAAACCTCGTTGCATCCCTAAAAAATATTATACCAAAATTTTTTAAGCTCATTAGATAAAATTTTAATTCAACAATGTATCATATTACACAACTTTATGTGGATTACAAACACTTAGGAGCTTAACATCATCAATATATAATAGGACCACAAAGAGAGGCATTGTCATTGCTTCTTGTATGGTAGTGCTAGCTAAAGAACATGACGCAAGTTCTTGTATTAGTAACTACAAATGAAGAACAATTAGAATATAAGTAAACCACCTTTGCCCTTTGAGAAGAAAGGAATTTGACAATTTCTTTCCAGCATATGTCTCAACAACTAGAGATAGCAAATGGGTCGGATCAGTTCATAACAATCTGTGCTCCGGCCCAAAGGTTATTATAGTAGGTCAGATTAGGCCCGTTATAGTAGCAATGAGATGAACTGGGCTTGGTTTTGTGAGCCCATGGTTTGGCTTAACTCGTGTAAATGCCCTTAGCCAGGCTATTGACTGAAGGTCTAACTTGGTCGACAATTAAATCGGACCGTTGACCAAACCACATGGGTTTTTAACGATTAGTCCATGGGAAAGAATTCAAACATAAAAAACTAAAAAAATTTAATTTTTGTGGTTTTTGGAAATTTTTGAAAGTTATATGATTCATGGAGACATTAGTGAAAACCAAAAAACTTGTACCATGTAATTTGTTATTTATTTAAGTAGTAATAAGTTAGAAAAAGGTAAGTGAAATTTTAAAAGAGAAGCTGATAAATTTTTGTAATTAAGAAAAACAACTTAATAGTTTCTCACATTTCGCATTTGTATATTTTAAGTTTTCCAGATTTAACATGATGTAAACAATCCGTCACAAATTTAAAACACATCATTTTGTTTCTTAAACACAATTTTGGCCATATTTTGGCCTACAAAAGTTTGCACCAAGTTGTCACGTATCATATTTTTACGAGCAACTCACGTTTTCCACCCAATTAAAACTACCTAAATAACACCTATTATTTCATGTTTATACTTATTTAGTCGCTCACATTCAAAGTTATGCAATTTCATCTATCACAAATTCAAGGCCCATTCTTTTGGTTCCTAGCGCAATACATTATGCCATTTTTTTTATCTGTAATAGTCACAATGCATATCACTGGTCAAAAATTTCAATTGCAAAATCAATAACATGTAAACATTATATACTAAACAACCCACCGCCTCACGGCCAACCCCACTTCACAACAACTACCATAGCCATTTTCTCTTCCTTAGAACCCTCTCACTCATTAGCTCATCCCTTTCGCTCGGGGTACTTATGAAATAGTCACAATGCATATCACTGGTCAAATTTTTTAGTTGTAAAATTGATAACATGCAAACATTATATACTAACAACTCACCGTTTCGAGACTTCCCCTACCCACTATCACCACCACTTTACAACAATACCACAACCATTTTATCTTCCCTAAAATTCCCCTCACTCACTAGACCCTCTATTTTTCTCGAGATCCCCACCCTCTCCAGCCCCTTTCTTGCAACCCTCACCTTCTTTCTCGCTCCTAGCCAACACATTTTCGGGTCAAAAGTCTTGTTCGAACACTATCTATTGAGTATTGTCACACATTGTGTGCATAAACAAACAAATTTATTTTGGACAATTATTTAATACTCTAGCTCAAAAACTTTCCAACCAAACATTTTGCAATTCATTTGCTCATTTTTAAGTCTATATCCAATCTAAAGAAAATAGTCTATCAATAAATTATACCGACTATTAAGGCGACATGATCATAGAAAAGGAAAAGAAAGAAAGAAAACTTACTAGGATGTTTTGGCTTATGAGGTTCGAGAGGTTTAGGAGGAGAACGTGGTTGATTACTACTGGATGGGAAGCGAAAATGGAAAGAAAAGGGAAATGAGGGAAGGGGAAGGGAAAAGGGGCTTGTGTACGTGGAGGGGACTTCAGATAGATACTACTAGCTAGAGGGAAGGGCTAAAAGGGAAGGCCCTATGGGGAAGGGGTTTGCAAGCTAATGGCTGGAGAGAGAGAAGGATTTCAAAATAGAGAACGTAACAATGAGGAGGGACAGTGGCTAGGGATGCTTTTGATTAGTGGATAGTTTATATATATTATTTACGGCTCATATGTTGCCAAGTTACCATAAAAAATTGACTAAAGATAAGCATCTCACTAGAATGTGTCTAATGATTAAAATGACACATTTTGAATGCTGAAGGACGGAATTGACTATGAAGGATGACTAAACAAATACAAATATGAAATGTGAGTTACTAGTTTTGATCCCAAACAATATGGTCTCTAATTTGCATGGGACAATTAGGTCAAAATATGGTCAGAATTGAGTTCACGGAGCAAAATGGATTGTAAGAAATAAAAGTGTATCATTTTAAATATGAGTGACAAAAAAATCACAAACATCAAATGTGACGTGAGAAGACTATAAGTTCATTTTTCCTTTATGTTGAGCACAGACAATGATCCTTTCTATTTAGTTACATGTAAAAGCCCCCATTTATCCCTTTAGATGAGTTACACCTCACTATTTGATCAAATGAAGGGTTGGATTTTATCCACGTCATCATTGTACTTAATTTACACTTGTTAACTCTCTATGCTAGATGTAAAGAGTATTTACATGCATTTTAGCTTGAGTCTTAATCAAATTTTGGGACTCTAAGTTTAATAAGAGGAGTATTTTAGTAATTTTAGGATTTTGTGTTAAAAAGTTATTATTTGTGTTTGAGCGTTTAATTAAACTTATTTATGTATTTAAATGTGTTTTTGAAGGTTTGGAATCAATCAGAGATCAAACATGAGCAAAATTGAGTGAAAAGGGCGAATCCAAGCGAAGAGCTGGGCATGGCTTACATGGTAGCAACAACATGCTGTTTCACAATTTTGAGCATTTTTAGGATTTTGGGTGCCTGTTTTGGTGCGTTTTGAAACTTATTCAAGGCCCTACACTTTATAACTTTTAAAACCTATAAATAAGGGTCACTAGAATCTGAAAAAACATTCATTTTCAGCTTAATTTTGGTGGTTGCAAGATTAGATTAGGGTTTTATTTATTTTTCAAGAGGAATTTAAGAAGAGGTGCAAGATTGACAATCTTGGACCAAAAATCTTACAATTGCTCATTAGAGAAGCATTCTTAAACCATCATAGATCTTTCTTATGCTATTTATTTCATTTTTTATTGTTCTTTTATCCTTTATTATGTTGTAGAGTTTTCTTGGTTAGGATTTTGAGATGTATCCCTTCATGATTGCATGAACTCATGTTTTGTTATTATTCATGGTAGATTTTCATTAAAAGATTGATGATTTTTTATGTTTTTAATGCTTTCAAGTCTTTGGTCAATTCTAGAATGTTCGTGTAAATATGTGATCAGACTGACCAAGTAATTTGCATATTTATGATTAAGTAGCAAAAATCATGAATTGAGTGAATATCGGACCAAGGATTAGCACGATTTAAATGGTCACTTTATGAATTCCATGTTCTTAATCAAAATCATTTTACGTCTAATTATTTGTGCTGGACCAAAGATTAATACATTAGTAAAAATAGAGTTATTGTAGGATGACCGTTGGCTAATAACTACAATAGAAAATTCAGCCAACAATACTCGGGAATCAATTTAGAATAACTTGAACTGAGTTTATATAAATGGTGAAATCAAAAAACCTTAATGCTTGTTAATTCTTGAATTCATTTTAGTAAATTGTTTACCCTAGTTATTAGTTAGTCTTTTAGATTAGTAATTTAAATCTTTCTAGAATTGATTTTTCTGAATAGTAGTAAAACTATTAATTTCAGTGCTTATTCATAGTGCTCGTAGGAACAATGCTCAACTCACTTCCATATTACTTGAAATGATCTCATACACTTGCAAATGTAGGAAATTGTCAATCAAGTTTTGATATTGTTGCCGAGAACTTGTTTTGATTAATATTGATACCAACTAGTTTCATTATTAATTTGGATTTATTTTTTGTTTTATTATTTTTGTGGATATTACTTCTTACTTTTCCACTTGTATGACCCATACTCCTATGCTTGCATCACAGGATGGTATGACCATCCAAAATTTTATTGGAGTGATCAAAAGGGGTGTGATACATATGAATGGATACACTTCCTCTACCACCTCAAGAGCCAGAACCATATTTTGAGAATGAGTGCAACACTCTTAAACGAACTTTGATAGATTTTATGGAATACATAAGGAACTCAATCCGAAGCTTGGAGGCTTAACTTGAACAGATTTCACAACAATTGGTGGAAAGCTCTAACATTCTACTGCATGGGCACAAGTTGATGATTCTACCTTTAGAAGTATAGTGGAAGATCAAGCTAGTGAAGGCATGAAATGGAACAAGGATATAAAAGATATATGCTAATTGAAGAAATCTAAAAGGAAGAACAAAAAGGGGTGAATGAAGGCAATGATGTTGATTTACCTACTACCGTTAGGACTAACACTTGCCTTGAAAGTGCAATTACCCAATTTTGGGGCAAGAGTTTAGTTGCTACAAATTATGTTAAAAAAGAAGATATGACGTGAATAGGAGCATCAATGGAGAATGAATTTGCTCAAAAGATTGAGGAGAATAGGGCAACTACCGGGATAGTGTAAGAAGTTGCCACAATTTGCCATAGCTCTCACAGCTCAATGTTGCTTTGTATGTGCTAGACGATACCGTGAGTTCTTGAAGGACTACCACACAATTGCTAAGCTTCCTTGGATGTATTAGGGATGTGTTTCTTATTTTCTCTTTATTTATTAATACTTCATGTATTTTAATTTAAGAACCTGGTGGGATAATAAAGGTTTGAAACCTTGTGAGTAGTTAGGTTTCGAGTGTTTTGTTTTGTTCTATGTCTTGGAAACATCAAGGACAATTTCCATTTAAGTTGGGTATATTTGTGTTGTTGGTTGTGTTATTGTGAATTGTTTTTAGAATGCATTTATGTGTTATTTGTGAACTTTGGTATGTTTTTAGAATGTATTTATGTGTTATTTTTGAGTTTTGGTGGTGTATTTTTGTGTTTTAGTTAGGTTGTGTTATAAAAAAAATTAGAAACTTCTTGAAAAATTCAAAAAGATTTCTGCTTTAGTGTCTTAGTAGTAGTAGCACAGAGTTTCAATCTTGAGGATTTGACTGTTTAAACACTTTCTAGCTACATGATGGAAACCTTTAGGATTTCTATTCTCGCTTTGGCTTATTGTAGAGGGTCAAAAAAAAAAAGTTTTATTTTTGTAGTTTTACTGTCTTCATTAACTTTTGTGAATATATGTCATGAGTTGACAAATATTTCTACAGGGACTGTTTGGTAGAGGTTTTGGATTGAAAGTGCATATATATAAACTTTCTTTGCATTTTGATCCCTTTGAATTGCGAAAGTGTTACCATTATACACTTAAATATGTTTCTTTGAGTGAGGATGCAGAAGTAAGATAATTTTTAATGAGTGCTAATCATGATTGCCTTGTGATATTTGTTTAACTTGTGACATTCATTGGAATTGTGTACAATCTGATGCTTGCAAAGTATAAGTGAATTTGAAGCTAAGGAAATGATTCAAGCAAATTCTTTAGACCATTTGCGCCAAAAAACCAACCTAATTCAAATATTATCCCTAATAGTAGATTCCATTTGAGACTTATAAGCCTTAGTTCTTGAATAACCATGTTATTTAGCTTATTTACATTTTTATTTTATTTGTCTGTCTATCCATCACCTTAGTACTTAGCATTGGTTTCTCTTGGGAGTCAATACTATGGGAATATGGATGTATTGTGGTAGATAGAAAGGAAGTGTTTTATTGGGGGGAAAAGAGACAATTATGGCTTGTTTGATGCAAACCCCCTATTTTTGTTAAGTTGGGTTGTGTAAGAAGGGGGAAAAAAAGGGAGAGAGAGAAATAAAGAAAGAAAAAAATGTTGAAAAAAAAGAAAAAGAAGAAGAAAATAAAAGAAAAGAATGACAATTCCTTCTAAATTTGTGTTAATTTTGTGAATAAAGAAGGACAAATTCCTTTTAAATGTAACAAAGAATGTACATTTTTACCTTCAAAAGTAGTAGTTGGGTAAACAAAATAGTAGTTAGGGAGATTTTCTAGATGAATATGGTTCAAGTGAATCACTAATGTATCTAAGAGTGATATGAGCTACTTTTATTCAAATATATCCCACAATTATCCCTTATCCTACATTACAAGCTTTAAAGACATACTTGATCCTTGGTTTGAGTTCATTTGTATTAATGAATATCATGTGTGTTAATTGCTTCCAACATGTTTGTCACTTGTTAAACATTTGTCCAATGAGTTTTTTATTGATTAATGAGGGAATGATACCTGCTTTTATGAGTGGAGAGTTAGCACTTTCGTATAGATGATTTGGGATTGATTAGTAATGTTCTTTTATATACATATTGAATTCATTTTCCTACTTATTTAGTTTTTCTTTATTACGACAATTGACATGTTGAGGAAAGTTAATGTGTTTTATCTGTTTTGTTTTATTTGTTATACTCGAGACTAGTAAAAGTGCAAATTTGGAGATGTGTTAACTGTCTAAAAGAGAATTATTTACATACATTTTATCTTGGGATTTAATCGGATTTCGAGACTTTGTGTTTAGGAAGTAGGGGTTTGGTCAATTTTAGGATTTTTGTGTTAAAAAGTTATTCTATGTGTTTGAGTGTTTAATTAGATTTATTTATGCGTTTAAATGTGTTTTTGAATATTTGGCATCAATTAGAGTTCAAATGGGATAAAAACAGAGCAATAACGGCGAAGCTAAGCGGAGAGCTAGGTGCAACTACGACCAGAAGTCGTCAACCATGCTGTTTCATGATTTTATGCATTTTTTGGGTTTCGGGTGCCTTTTTGGGCTATTTTGGTGTGTTTCAAAACTTATTTGGAGCCCTACGCTTTATAACTCTTAAAAACCTATAAATAAGGATATCTAGCACCTGAAAAAAAAAATTCTCTTTTAGCTTTCTTTCAGAGATAGCAAGATTCATTTACAGTTCTATTTGTTTTTCAAGAAGAATTGAAAAGGAGGTGCAAGATTGACAATTTTGGACGAAGAACTTGAAATTCTTCATTAGTGAATCATTATTAAACCTTCATAGACCTTTATTATATTATTTATTTCTACTTGATTATTGTTCTTTATCGTTTATTATGTTCTAGAGTTTTCTTGGTTAGGGTTTTTAGATGTAGTCATTTGTGATTGTACAAACTCATATTTTGTTGTTATTCATGCTAGATTTCCAATAACAATTGGTACTTTTGTTATGTTCTTAATACTTTCATGTCTTAGGCCAATTCTTGAATGTTCATTTAAATATGTGATGAGATCGACCAATTAAGTAATTTGCATATTTATGATCAAGTAGCAAAAACCGTGAATTGAGTGAATGTTGAACCAATGATTAACGCAATTTGTATGGTCACTTTATGAGTTCCATGTTCTTAACGAAAATCCTTTTACTTCTAATTATTTGTGTTGGACCAAAGACAAATAAATTAGTAAAAATAGGTTATTATTGCATGACCATTGGCCAATAACTACAATAGAGAATTCTACCGCAATCTTGGCAATCATTCTAGAACAATTTGAACTTAGTTTATAATTTGAAAAATTGGTGAAATCAAAATAAGAAGCTAACGCTTGTTAATTTTTGAATTCATTTTAGTTAATTATTTATCCTAGTTATTAGGTAGTCTTTTAGATTAGATAATTTAAATCTTTCCATAATCATTTTTTAATAGTAGTGAAACTATTAATTGTAGTGCTTATTCACAATTATCATAGGAAATATACTCAACTTACGTCTATATTGCTTGGACCGATCTCGTGCACTTGCAAATGTAGGAAATTGTCCAGTAACACTCAAAACTACGTTGTTTCGATTTCTCTTTTAAATGCTTATAAGAAATGTAATGAAGTAATAATATTACGTTACTCCAAATAAAATGACCTACTAAATTTTTGTTATAAACTTTTATATGTGCCGGGAAGTTAATTAGTATATTTTTTAGTTAAATAACAACAACAACAACAACAGTAACAACAACAACAAAAAGAAGAAGAAGATAATTTGTTTAATTTCTTAAATGACAATGATTTGTATAATTTAATTAACTATCTGGAAGAAGAAAATCCAATACTTCATTATCAAAATTTATAGAATTGACAAGGGAAAATTACTTTATTAGTCCTCGCACTATTTCATTAAAATCAGAATGGTCCCCCTACTTTAATTTTAGCTGAATTAATCCTTGAACTAAATATTTGTATCCAGTTTGATCTCTAAATGGTGACTATGCTCAAAACATAATTTTTTTTTTTGAATTTTGACCGGTGTTGACTAGAGACATAACCATTAAATCATCCAATCCTATGAATTTTGTTTTTTAAGAATTACCTTATTAGTCCTCTAACTTTTTTATTAAAACAAAAATAGTTCTCCAACCTTAATTTTAGTTGGATTAGTCCCTGAACTAAATATTTGTATCCAATTTGATCCCTAAATGGCCGTTTCATCCAAAATATAAATTTTTTTGAATTTTAATCGGTGTTAAAGAGTGTATAACTGTCAAATCATCTGGTCTTATGATTTTTATTTTTTAAAATAGTTTTAAACTTTATAATAAAAAGGTAAACATATTACTTTCAACAACATTTAGGGATGATTTAATGATGGTCTAGAGGTTAAGTGTTTGAAATTTTGTTTTGTTGCTAACACGTGATCGAAATATACTGCCATTCTATATTCATTTTTTTCTAATAACTTATTTCATTTTAAATAAAAACTCTAAAATCGTCCTTATCTTTCTATCTACACCAATGCACCACCAACACTACCCATCCATCCCCCACCAGTAAGCCTTCCTTCTCTCCCTGTCTACCACGACCATCTCCTCCTTCCCCATCCACCATCTCTTATTTCTCCTTGCCCCTACCCCTCTGCCAGAGCTATAACCAACTCCTATCCTTCTCTATCTCATTCCCTCCGCTATTACCGCCACCATTTTCTCCTTCTCCATCACCCTTTCTCCCTTCCAGTTGCCCCCACCCTTCCATCGCAACTATTACCACTTTATCTCCTTCTTGCTTCCCATCTCTTCCATCTCCAGTAGATGAACTTCTCTCTACAGCCTCCATTTATTTCTTTCAAAACACATCTATATCAGGGCATGATTTCTTTGAAATCCAATCTGTAACCAACAACTTCCTCGCGAAATGCAATTCGATTCTAGATCCTCCTCATCTTAGTTCTGGCAGTATGAGTTTAACGACAAAGATGTAATTATCTTATAGAGGAAATTCCATAGATCAATTTTGGAATTGGAGATGAAATCAAAATTTTTTGTGATTTGTAAAATCTATCATATTAATATCATCAAACTCCTCGGCTTTCCATTTTTAACGATCATAGAGTTGATGATTTGATGACTATATCCCTAGTCAACACTGGTTAAAATTTTAAAAATAAAACTTTATATTTTGGATGAAGCTACTATTTAGGGATCAAACTGGATATAAATATTTAGTTCAGGGACTAATCTGACTAAAATAAAAGTTAGAGGACCATTTGGTTTTAATGAAATAGTTGGAGGACAAATAAGATGATTTTTGAAAAATAAAAATCATAGGATTAGACGATTTAAGGATTATGCACCAAGTCAACAATGGTCAAATTTCAATTAACAAAATTTATGTTTTAGGCAGAATCGCCATTTAGGAATCAAATTGGATGCAAATATTTAGTTCGGAGACTAATCCAGCTAAAATTAAAGTTGGGGGACCATTATGGTTTTAATGCAATAGTTGGAGGACTAATGTTGTGATTTTTCCAATTTATAATTTCACAAGTATCTCTCACCTTTGGTTATGTCTTTAGATGACACGTCACTCATCTAAATAAGTAAATAGAGACTCCACTATTTATACTTTGATGTACGGATGAGTATCAGTTAACCGATCGGTCAAATAATTCAGTCAAAATTTAGAAATAAGTTCTAAAATTATTAACTAATGTTGGAAGACTAATGTTGTCATTTTCCAATTTATAATTTCACAAGTATCTCTCACCTTTGGTTATGTCTTTAGATGACATGTTACTCATCTAAATGAGTAAATAGAGACTCCTCTATTTATACTTTGATGTACGGATGAGTATCAGTTAACCGATCGGTCAATCGGTATACATCAAATATTTCAGTCAAAATTTAGAAATAAGTTATAAAATTATTAACTAATTTCAATTTTGAATTGAATTTGGATTAAATCCCGTTAACCAAATTTGAAGTCGGTAATCGGTGATCTCGAGTTTGATTAACCACAATTACTAATAGGGCCTATTGACATTGGACTAGTATTTTGAAAATTGGACCGGCCGGAGTACGAACCGGAAGAGCCACCTATCTTATCCATATGTATATCTAGTTTGTATAAAAAAATAGGATAGAACTGAAAAAAATGTGAACCGAAGAAAGTCGGTTAAATCGGTCTTTGGCAGTTTTTTAAAATTTAGATTAAAAAATGATTTAAATAAAGAAAAAAATAAAAAATTGTGAAATAAATTCCAAAATAGCAAAATAATGAACAAACCAAAGAATAAATTGTTACGTTATTATTTTTTAATCTTTTTCATACTTATTTTTGTACAAGTTTGATTTTTCTTATTAGAAATTTGATTAGTATTTTTGGATACTAGTTTAATTAGAATTCTCAAAAAATAGTGTTTCTCTTCTATTTTGGATTTCACAGAAATATATTTTAGGTCATCTTAAATTATACCAAACTTTAAAAAAAAATAAAAAAAAAACTAAATTAGTGAAACGACCGGTTCAACTGATTGGACCGGTTGAACTGCGAACTGGACAGGCTATCGGTTCAATGCTCAATCCGGTTTTCAAAATATTTCATTGGACTAAAATCTTTTATACAAAAATTGAGAACCTATCTGAAACAAAATCCAACTAGAATTATATAAAATAGTCCATAATTTCTTATTATCAAAACTATATTTACTTGAATGGATGCTATATATATGCGTGCGTGCGTGTGTGTATGTGTTTGTGATTAAGATTTCATATATATAAATTGTTTACAGAAGTATATTTGAGTTCACATGTACATATATAATATCATTTGTACAACTATATATGTATTTTATAAATAAAATTATAATATTAGTTTGTAACACCATATTATATAAAAACTTTTCATTTACTTAAAAAGAAGATGTAACATTGTAAACCTTTAGTTTGCTAAGTTGTCAAGTACTAAAAAATTTCTTTGAAAGGTCTTGAATTTGTCAAGTATCAAATTGAACATCAATATATATGTGTGTGTGTGTGTGAGAGAGAGAGAGATTAAGATTTCATATATATAAATCATAAACAGAAGTAGGATTGTGTTCACTGATACGTGAAATATCTAGTTATAAAATTTATAATCTCCTAATCCAACTATTAACTAGATAACGCACCGCAAGTGTAAGTCATCAATAGTATATAGCGGAAGTAAGGGTCGAACCCACAAGAATTAGTTTAGCGATTACCGGTTATTTGACTCGAACACTATTTGAAGAAATCATTATGGAAGATATTTGAATAAATTAATCTAAGAACTAAAATTCTAATTAATCTACGAAAGCAAATAAGCTCTAACCATTAATCTACGAAAGCAAGTAAAGAAAGCATTAAATTTGAAAGTAAGGAAAAATATCGCGTAACCCTAGAAAGTATTAAAAAATAAAAGAATCATAGAACAAGAACTAAATAACATAAGAAAAGGTTTAAGAATGCTTCGCTAATGAAGAATCACAAGTTCTTGGTCCAAGGTTGTCAATCTTGAACCTCATCTTCAATCCTTCTTAAAAATAAAGAAAACCCTAGTCTAATCTAATTACTTTCTATTCTAATGGATAATCTAACTAATAGCTTATATTCCTCTTTCAACTCCCCTCATAATGGGGTATTTATAGTGTTTTTAGGGTTTTGGGGTTCCGATATGATAAGTACACAATTTTTCATGCAACCGGGCTCATGGGAGGATGTTTCTTGCAAAATAAATCAAGTTTCGTAGCCCACCCATCGATTGGTGCACATGCACTGCAATTTTGACGCACATGTGTGCGCTGGGCAGAGACCTTCTAGAGCGGGGGCACATGCGCTGCAATTCTGTCGCGCATGTGCACGCCTGGCAGACTCATTTTCAATTTCCTCCTCAATTTTGATCATGCTCATGCATGTCGAATTTGAGAAAATTCAAAATATGAAAGTTGTATCTCTATCTCTTATCTTTCCAAAAAATCTTGAATCACCTCAATTGGACTTTGGACAAGAAAGTTATGATCAATATACCAAACTGTGTTAGAAGTGCTCCCTGCCAGTGCATATTTTTCAACTTTGCAATTTTGAATGAGATGCTTATAGAATCCTGTAAAACTTAAAACACAAAAGTTGTAGAAAACTTCCTTAAATTTTAAACAATCAAAAATCACAGAAATCGAAACTCGAACAAGAGAGTTATGCTTGATCTTCCGAAGTATATCCGATTTGCACCACACTAGTAAATGTTTTCCTCCAATATTGTGACCCATTTTAAGTTATTCTTCACTCAAACCCTGAAAAACTCAAAATAAATTATTTTAGCTTATAATTACTCAATTATTACTCAAATTACATTAAAACAGAGGTAAACGCACATAAAATATATGACATTTAGGAGGTTATCATTCGCATGTACATATAAAATATCTTTTGTACGACTATGTATATATTTTATAAATAAAATTACACTATTAGTCTATAACACCATATTATAGAAAGTATATTTGCTTAAAAAGAAGATGTTACATTGCAAGTCTTTAGTTTGCTATGTTGACAAGTACTAAAAATTTTCTTTGAAAGGTCTTGAATTCGTAAAGTATCAAATTGAATATCGAGATATATATATATATATATATATGTGTGTGTGTGTATGTGATTGAGATTTCATATGTATAAATCGTATACAAAAGTATGTTTGTGTTTACATGTATATATATAATATCATATATATGACTATATATGTGTTTTGTAAATAAAATTATAGTATTAATTTGTAACACCATAGTATATAAAAATTTATTTACTTAAAAAGAATATGTAATATTGTAAACCTTTAATTTGCTATGTTAACAAGTACAAAAAATTTTCTTTGAAAACTCTTGAATTCATCAAGTATTAAATTGAATTCGAAAATCGAATTTAATTTTGAATTCAAAATTTAATTTTAATTTTATAATTAATTTATAATTTCAATATTTAATAAATTAATTTATTAATCAAATTCTAATTAATCAATTTTCAATTTTCAATCTAAAAATAAAACCGGTAGTATATTCAATAAATGGGATTCTGCTACCTACATAGATGGACAGTATTAATCATTGTCCGTTTAGCACTATTGTGAGGACATAACTGTGCCTGGGTTTAAACTACGTGTCCCTTCTCGTAAAATGACATCTTTCTCCAGATCATCTGCCACCCTTCAAATTGTAACAAGTAGGATTGACACGTGTAAATGGTTACAGTCAACCTGAGTTAATATACTTGGAAATAACAGCCAAAATAACTTTTCCTGATTCTTGAAAGCCAACTTTTTCACATCAAAACAAAAGAGCGCATGAAAGCACAATGTCGAACAACAGATGTCATTACCATTCTTCTAGGTATATTACAGTATTCTGTGCTAGCTGTGTTTATTTCAATTACTGATATTTAGAAGCACATACAAATATCAAGAAGTTTCGTCTTCAACCATTTATGAAAAATATATATATATATATAACAATACTATTTTAAAAGTAAAAATTAACTTTGAAAAACGTATTTCTGTTTTCATATTTTAGAAAAAGCGAAAGCTATTTTTAAAGTAACACAAGATGTCAAGATCTGCTTTTTCAAACTGTGTTTTAGTTTTTTTTTTTTAAATTTAGTTTACTATAAATTGTCGAAAATAATTTAAAAAATATTTTAACTAAATCAAGTTCAATAACTAACATTTTAGTGGACAGTCATATATACATGATCATTTACCAGATTTGTTATGCCGGGTGTTACCATGTAACAATTGGAATTTTATCTGTTTTGACACCGAACGATTCTTAATATG
This sequence comes from Cinchona pubescens, assembly GCA_025175665.1. Taxonomy (NCBI): domain Eukaryota; kingdom Viridiplantae; phylum Streptophyta; class Magnoliopsida; order Gentianales; family Rubiaceae; genus Cinchona; species Cinchona pubescens. Next base: position 1,793,471 of record JANKKI010000291.1, read on the forward strand.
GTCAATTTCGCTTTTATGCGATGCCGTTCTTCAAAATATTTTTGGACGTTACTTTATCATGTTATATGAAAAAATAATGAGGAAGTATACATGTAAGAAAGATTCATGCCTCCTAAACTCGGTATAGGGCCAAAGAGTGACCAATGAATAACCAACTAGTTATTTAAAATAAAATAAAATAAAAAAGAATGAAACTACCCTTCTAAATTTATTCGAAATCATAATTAATAAAAAATATGTTATTGTTTAAATTGTATTTTGTCGTCCAAATAACCGACTAACTAGCCAAGTAAAGGAAGAAAAACCATCCACTGTCAGTGCCGGCATGCGATTGCCTCATTCCCTCAAGAATATTGGTAACCCTTGATAGACTTCAAAAGTCTATTGGCATTCTCAGTTTCTCTCTAGATTCAAACATGATTAAGTTCTATATATAACCAACAAGAGCATGCAATATATATTCCATCATGAGTGACTTTCGACAACCAGCACAAAAAGGTGATGGCAGTCAGCAGCGAAGGGTTGATCAGAGTTCAAAAATTGATGATAATACTCCTTTAGTACTTGAAACACCAATAGATACTTCATCCACTTCAATACCTACATACAACCCAAGATGGGAGGGAGGACTTTTTGACAGATATCTTTAATGTGTTATCACATGTTGAACTTCCTTCAACTTTGCCAGACGACCAAGCAATTGTGACAAGCAGAAATTTTTGTCACAAAGCTTCTGCTCCACAGAGCTCTCATAGTGATGTGAGTATTAATAAATTGCATGTTTCCTAATACAACTACTACTATTTCTTCTTTTCACACATGGCCTCTAAAATATACTTGGTAGATACATATACATGCAAGCAATAATAATATCTTTTATGATGGTAACTAATTTTAATTAGCTCTTACTAACCGAATTGTAAGACAGATCTTGCAAGTATCTTTACATAAAATTATGGTTTATTATAAGATAATTATATAAGTTGATACATAATTAGTAGGGTTGGGAGATTTTTAAGTTGATCAGGTCAACGTATTATTTTGTGGACCCACACATTGTTTCGTGGACGTTCCATGATATATGTATATATACACTTAACCATGGTTGCAAGCAATTTTAAAATTTTTCGTTACAGTCTCTTACTTGACACTTTTTCAAGGCCATCTCTTTCAGCTAGACTTAAAGTCGGTTAATTCATGTCGCAAGCAACATTACTGCATTTGCATGGTAGTTGATGATGCCAAAGAAAAATGGTATAGTAATGGCAAATATTACCTTAATGATAAATACAAATACTATTAAAAAATTTAATAATTTAGATCTTAATTAAATATATGGTAAAAGAAATTATAATAAATAGTCAATTATTACTAATTGTGCATTATGAATATTATTTCGTTGATCAAGTAGCTTCTTTTATAGTACATGAAATTTTATTATACATGAAATATCCATAAAGGTTTTGTAGAAAAAGACCGATTTTAAGAAATTTAAGCGAGAAATTATAAAACAATTCAAAATTTTCTAAAAATTTCAAAGCTATTTTAAAGTTTTTCAAGAGTTGAGGGGGTGCGAGCTCTAGTTCGTGACATACGTAGGACGTGATATTTTTTTTGGCCAAATGGTACCATATGAATGTAAATCCACATAAGATTTATTTCTTTATTTATTTATTTTGGGTTTCTTCTAGTTTTTTCTTCCTTTTCCGATTCCAACCCGATCCCAAAGTTATTAGAAGAAATTCTAGAATAAACGCAAAGTGCCCCGACCGTGTAAATATGCACCGTTTGGTGTTATAGTTCAGTGCGAGTACTACTTCTACGTTATATATTTGCTCATTTGCTTAGTTATCTTGTTACTTTCTTTGTCACTCTTCATTCCCTCAGTTTTCTTCTTTCTGTTTCTTTATTAGGTTGATGCTATTTTTCTAGTTAGCTTAAATTTAACCAATTAATTTAGTGTGCATAAATTATGTCATATCTTTTATTGTTTGAGTTGTAGGGTGAGAATCGAAGGATGGATTCCAAAAGAAGCAGAAGAGATAATCAGCCGAGAAGATCACGTTCTACAGAATTGCATAACATGTCAGAAAGGGTGAGCTCACGTTCCAAGGAGGTGCAAACTGTCTCTTAAGAAATTTCTAATATGTATGATATGGGGGGTCTTATTGCAATTTTATAGATTTGAAGGGATTAGTTCTAATTTAGTCAAATTATAGAGGATATGGAACTGGATACTAGTGTGTTAGTGAATCAATCTTGATTAATTTGGAAAAATAGAAAGAGATTATATAGGATCATAATTTGTTATTTTGTTGTAAAGTATTGATAATTGAACATAATTTTTTTAATCTTAAATTATTTGCGATGTGTAAATTATTAGTATCTTGGAACTATAAAGTTTACGTACTTTTTATCACCTTTATTAACTTTAGCCTCAAAAGCTAAACATAATCCTGATAATGTTGGTGCAAGATAATGTTTTTCCGAGAGTAAGGTATTTTTTGTGGAAAAAGTTCTGTGCTAAGCACTCCCTATTGTGGAGTTACACACTTTGACATTTAAATAGGGCTGCTTATAAGTTTGGATAAATCAGGAGAGACTTTTTTTTTGTTGAAAATGAATTGGTCATATTTCTTTGGGACTTTACCTTTCAGAACCGGGGAACATAATTTTTTTTAATCTTAAATTACTTGCGAACTGTAAATTACTAGTATCTTGGAACTATAAATTTTACATACTTTTTATCACCTTTATTAACCTTAGCCTCAAAAGGTAAACATAATCCTTATAATGCTGTTGCAAGATAATGCTTTTGCAAGACTAAGATATTTCATGTGGAAAAAGCCGTGTGTTAACCACTCTGCATTGTGGAATTACACACTTTGACATTTAAATAGGGCTGCTTATAATTTTGGATAAATCAACAGGGAATTTTTGGTTAAAAATGAATTGGTCGTATTTCTTTGGGACTTATACCTTTCACAATCAGGGGAAAATGTATGGTCTATCTAATTGAATTCAGTAACATGGTACTGAAGTACTGAACTTTTCTGAAAAAATGTAGGATGTTATAGGAGGACGAGGAGTTTGTGCATACAACATCATCACCTTTTGTTGGCTTAGGAACTTTCCAAATTTGATCTTGATACTTGAAGAAATGGGTTTGAGTCATTATATGAAATGTTTACAATTTCAACTTGATTACTGGCTAGTGTTCACATATTCAGCCAATTTTCACGCTGTTCATGGATAAGTTCTCCAGGTTCAGAGTCATTATCATTTCAGTACATGTTTCCCTGTTGAAACTCAGCCTTAACTACTGCTTTGATGGTTTCTTGTTTTTCCAACCTTTTGGGAACTTAAGGATGTATATACATCTTGCATTGTACTATTGCATCTTATGACATCACCTTAATGTTCTAATTCCGATATCAGGGATTGTAACTTTTGTGGAAATTTGAAACTAACTTCATTGACTGTGTCTATCATCTGTGTATCATTTTTGGGATCTTGTATCATTTGTATTTTCATATCACCATCTTCGATAAAAAAAAAAAAAAAAAACCAAAAAAATCAAAATGGTAAGGAAGACAAATTATGACTTCTTACACTTTGGCAGATACGAAGGAATCGAATTAGGAGAAAGATGTGTAAGAAAGCACTGCAAGATCTAATTCCCAACTGTAACACGGTGAGTGCTTATTTGTTTTACACTTGCATGCTCTATATCCACAGCATAATTGAAATATTTCTGAATTGTTTGCCAAAAAACCAGCAGAATGACTACATTAAGTTGGGATGGACCACAAGCAGAAGGGTTTTTCTGAAGAAATTTCCAAATGAAATGTGGCTGGAATTTGCTTTTCCTCTCTCTGCTCTTTCATTAGCTGACCTGTTCTTTTGTGCATGACATTAACTTCTATTGGCAGAGAGACAAAGCTTCTATGCTTGATGATGCGACAAACTATATAAAAGCCTTGCAAAATCAAGTTGCGGTAATCTTTTTTCTGATCTTCCTCAGCCAATAAAATATAAAGTGTGCATGGGTTAAAGGGATATTAGTATGGATTTTTATTTTGCATTGTGTATGATGAACTCCAGATGATGTCCACGGGAGCAGGTGCCACACTTCAAAATCCGTATGCTTTACAAGCTGTATACATATCAGGGGGTGCAGGTAACCCAATTCCCTTTCCAATTTCTGCCCAGTATCGGAATGGGAATGGGAATGGGAATGGGAATGGGAATGTATGGTATGTCTTCTTCATCTGTACTCCCTTTGCTGCCTTTTCCATTGGCCGGTTCTTCCCAATCAACTGTACCAGCCTCAGGAATGGCTATGGTTGGTCCAATGCCCCAGCTGCAGTTGCCACATAATCCATTTCAATTGCAGTCCTCAGCTGATTCCAGTTCTACGGTTGCACCAACATGTTTTACAAGCTTACCTTCCACGTTCATCAGTACCACTCGTACAGACAGTAGTTTACAAAGTGTGCAAAGAATTGCAGATTTCTCTCGAGTACCGTTGATGAGTCAGGTTCTTTAATCTGTGTCTTATTTTGGCCCTCCAGATCATTCATTCCCATAATTTCATCTAAAGTGAGACAACAGTAGCCGTGATAAATCCTGTTATGGAGCCAATCTCTTGTCTCCTGAATCTTAGCTGATGACCATTTACTATACGTGTACAACCGTTTGTTAAACCATTTAGATATGCATCTTTCATTTACAAGATTTTATTCGGTCATATCAGAAAAATTAAACTAACTTTATGAATGAAGTCCATCTGTATTAGGGATAGTATTCTAAAGCTGTTGAAAACAAATTGAGACAGTCTTGAGTTTTGTAAATTCCAGGGATCTACAGTAAGCAGTTCAAGTGCAATAGTTATGCCAAGTCAAATTATAACGCCTGCTTCCTCATCAAGTACCAGTGTAGTAGCTGAGGTTCCACGCATCCAAGTGGAAGACGATGACAGTGATTCTAGCCAGAGATGCGTAGGTTCCTTCTCACTTTCTTTGTCTGTTCATCTGGAATACTCGTTTTTTGGTTCACATATCAGATTCTTAAACAGATTACCAAATTATTTATTACTCCAGGACTTGAGTTGAAGCTTCATACATGGAAGACACAGTTGTTAACAATTTTAAGAAGAACAGAAAGCTCAGTGTTTTCCACGGACATTCTTGGTTTACAGCATAGTTGCAGCATCACGGATAAGTTCTTGCAAGAAATTAAGTGATTAATCATGTTGGAGTATTACTTTACTTTTTTGTTAAAGTACAAATAGCATCTTAGTCAAGAGATTTTTGACTAATTAATAAGATTTATAGGTTATTTCACTCATTACCAATTAATTTTAAGGTGAAAATCCATGTTCTTTAATATAGTGTTAGAGCTAACTTTAGTTTTTTTCACAGTCACACATGCTTTGGTTCTATCTAACCTCTTCTAGTAGATTCTTTCACATTCAACCATGTGATGGGTTTCAGTCCACGTCCAACTTACGTAATGGGTTCCAGTCCACGTCCAACTTATGTAATGGGTTCCAACCCACATCCATTCCACATAACATATTCTCAATTAATCCAAATCACGTGTGAAAGGGGGTGTCAAAATATAAGTATTCTACATCAGTTAGTTTAAAGATTCTGAACTAGTTAATATATTCCACTCAATCACTAATTGATTGTGAAATAGAAACCATGCTTTTCTAACAATGATAAATGGGGTACTATAGAGTTATAAGAAGCCATTAGAATAATAATAAAGGAGAAAATAATGTACGAAAGTCAAAAAAATTTATAGACGAATTTTTGAAAAATCGATATGAAAATTAGATTCAGAATGCTGAAAATATTGAATTACCAGGTTGAATCGAAAATAAATTACCAGGTTGAATCGAAAATAAATCAATTAATTTATAGAAGAAACGGACAAAAAATATTTTTGATCGGTGAAACGAGAATAAACCGATCAAACTAGCATGAACCAGAACAAAATAGACCAAGTTAAGGTAGATCTGATGTGGCAACTAATTGACACTAATGTGGTAGATGACATGTCACCTATGTGACAGATATGTGGCAAGGCCTAAGACCTAGAGGATGACGCGTTAGACACGTGGCATTAATGTGACAAATGACGTGGCAAGGACTGGGACTTGGAGGATGGCGTGTCACGTGTCAGAGACACATGTCGAATGACATGGTCTGATGTGGCAATACACGTGGCTTGCTAACTTGGATCATATGTGAGACAAGTCAATAATGTGGCAGTACATGTTGGATGCTGACAGGGTACTAATACACCTAAGTAATATTGAAGACATGTTTTTTGATCATCTTCTACTTTAAGAACAAACTCATTTTACAGAGGGTTAGGAACGAGGTTATCAGTGTGTATGGGCGCATAGATGCTTCACTAGTGATGGGATTAAAACCAAAACTAACAAGGAACTCTTGGGAAGAGATTGGTAATGATGGTGATCGAAAATAAACAACTGGTAAAAGAATTATAACTTGAATAATTATAAACTGAGTCAAGAAAACAAGAATTGATAATGACTAGAGAATGGAAACGAGTTAGGCCCCATATTGGGCTCCAAGAGGGGTGTCAACCCAAATCACCAATTAGTTTTTAGATAAAAATTCATTTTCTTTAATATGGTATCACATTTAGTTTTAAGTATTAATGTTTTTCATTCACATATGATTCGAACTCTTCAGCGCATTGAGTTTGACCTAATGTTTTTTGTCTTGTTTATGATATTGGGTTTGATTTCCTAGGTATTGGTCATATCAATACTTGTATTCTTGAGTAAAACTTCCAATTTCTTGTTTTAACCCTCTCATATATAAAAAAAGAATATTTAACCTGAGCTATGTGTGAGAAGGAATATTAAAAACCAATCAAGTAATCATCAATTAATTTTAAAATAGAAACTCATATATTTCTAATCATTGAATAAATACAGCTTGTGGCTCTGAAGCACTTGACGCTGTCACCTCCATTGTTTGCGCTTATCTTCTTTCTAGAGTCCAACAATTTGAAAAGAAAATCTTCTGGATTATCCGTAGGTTGAGTTTGGAAATCCATCTTTACTTTTTTTTTTTTGGCTATTTTATCTTCCTTTTCCACCTCAACTTTTCTGGACTAAAACATTACAACAATCTGGTTGCAGGCCTAAAGACACGGCAGATTCCTCCCAACAAACCGAGTTTCCTCTAAAAGGCTAATCAGCTGCTTCAAGGATCATGACAACCAAATCATAGTTGTCACCTCCCTGAACAGTTTTCTTGCAAGTTAAAGGTCAATTCTCATGGGATTGATCCCAAAATAATGCGAGTTACCGAAACTTTAACCTCTAGTTGTCATCAACTCTAAATCCTCAAAAGGGTTAATTCCATCATGTTGATATGCCTAATAAACATGTGTATGTGTGTGATATCTGGCTTTGAAAAGTTATGGATCAAATAACTCTACATGGGAATATTATTCATGAAACGTTCAGTGACTATTCATTTAGCTTTATGTAATTAGTCAGAGAAGTAATCCAACAATATCTAGCACAAAATACTCTTGAAAAAATAAAAATCATATCATCTGCAAAAATAAACAGGAATGAGAATTTAGGCTCAGAAGGACTGGAACAGTGGCCTTGACAATCAAGCCCTTAAAATCAAACAGTTGCTTTCTATTGCATAGATCATTTTGATCCTTGTGCGTTGAACAATTACCCGAGAAAGTAAAAGTCGCGGTTGGATCGGGAAATTTCAGAGTTGAAAAGGTTTTTATGAGCTTCCAAACAAGAATCTCCGAAGTTAAGAGCAAACTCCCTAACAGCCTCAGCTGCAGCAGATGCAATAAAAGTTAGGAAGGTTTGCATAAGGGTTCTGCAATTCTACCTGTAGAAACTTTTGAGAGGGTGAATTGGTTGTACTTCAACCAAAGGAGGAATAGAAAATAAGATAGGTTTCTCTTTCTGAATTAAAATGAAAAAGGAAACAGGAACATTGCAAGAAAATGAATGAAAGCTGGCTCCAGTTGTGTGTCAACTGGGAGGAGTTATGTTCAAGAAAAATATCAGAACTTTGTCTATACTCTTTCGTTTCATTTCAAGTGTATCATTTTAGCAAAAAAAATTTATTTAATTTTAAGTGTTAATTTAAAATCAAATGAAGTATTATTTTTTATTTTTATCAATTTTGTCCTTATACTTTTATTTCAACTCTATTGATTACGGAAGATAAAGAGACCTGAAATTGAGATAGAGAAAATAGTGTGAGAAAAAAAATTAATATTGGAATTATATTAATTTATTATTAGTCAAAAGTTTAATTTAGTCGTACAAAATCAATTTTGCCTAAAATTTAAACTACTCTTCTTGTCTAATTTATATTGTCACCTCTCTCATTTTGAGATATCTTTGTAAAAATATCATATCACCTAAAATGAATGATTTGTTTTGTTGAAATTTCAAATTTTCCCATATTCAAAATATTCTCAATTTCAATAACCAACGGGTCTAATAACCAATTCATCATCTCTCTTTTCTATCTTTTATCTCCACTCTTCTCCTAAAGTTCTCCAATTTTAAATATTTGTGATTTAATAATGTTAAGTCAATTCAACTTTGTGGACATTTGATAGAAATTTATATTTACTTAAAAATTTGTGCAAATATCTAATATGACAATTATATTCAGATTGAAAAAGTAACCATGTCATTTTTAGTAACAATTTTAATTTCTGTGCCAAAAATTTAAACGATGCTTAAAAAAAGGTGGAGTATTATAAAATGCAAAATGGTAAAAGTTATCATTCAAGACACAAGAACCTCTTGTCTCTTCCAATGTGAAACAGGCAAGGAATTGAGATCAGTGTAATTTAGCCCCAAATCAAACTAATTGAGAGAGAGAGGGAGACACTGTTGGAAATACTTATACTTTTCTCCTTTATTGAAGAATAGTACATGATCAGTCGACAAGAATGACACACTTCAATATATATGCTACATGACTTCTATTTGTATTAAGGTAATGCTCATAAAAGAGCAAGTAAAACTGATGGAACTGGAAGTAAACCTCGTTGCATCCCTCACAATGAAAATATTATACTGAAGTTTTTTCAGCCTCTTAGCTACTAATTTGCTTCAACACCAAAGCATCATATTACACAAGTTTACGTGGATTACGAACACTCAGGAGCTTCACATCATCAATAACAGGACCTACAGAGAGAGGCATTGTCGTCACTTCTTGTATGGTAGAATGTGCTAAAGAACATGATCCGAGTTCTTGCAGTAGTAGCTACAAAATGAAGAACGGCCTGCTTATAACCACCTTTGCCCTTTGAAGTGTAAGGAATTTTGACAGTGTCACTTCCAGCATATGCCTCAACAACCATGGATCCTTCACAAGAGTTGCTAGCATCTCCAACTAAAAATGTGAGAGAATAAGTCTTGCCGACAATGGTTCTAGCTACTTGTGCAATGGCACTTTCTTTTCCTGCCACAAGCTCCACTGCCCTTCTCTCATGAGGTACCGAGAAATGTTCCACATCAATGTATTTTACAGCTTTGAGGGATTCAATCATCCAAGCAGGTAAGGGAGAGTGATCATCCTCAATATTTGGTGGGATAAGGACACCCCAACTTGTGTTGGCAAATACGTATGGACCCTCTTCAAAATCCCCATTCTTCAACAGGTTGTCTGCAAGCATTTCAGGATTGTCCAAAATGAATCAGTCAGCAAATGGTACCGATAATTTCTTAAGAATGTGAATCCATTAATTTGCAATCCCATATTTTATAATCCATCAAAAAGTTGAATATCAAGAGATTAAATGACAATTGATGCCAGACAGACATAGTTGATTCAATCCCTTTCATGTGCAATTTCTGCACTCGATGATTCAAATCATTGGAAGGGCAAGCTTTTATATGGTGCACCTGTAGAAGTTTGTTAATATATCAAATACACTTTAAATTTTGGGGTCCCCTTGATAAAAGTTGCCAAAAGTATGGCCCTTCTTAATTACATTGTGGCAACGGAAGACATTGCCAAAGTGCTGGCTTTTTTTCAATTTGCAGCATAAGAGGGCAGAATGAGCAGCATAAATTCTGGAGTTGAGCCTTAGTAAATAAACTGAGTTCCTAAAGGGGAAAAGGGGGAAATAAAACAAGAAGAATATGTAAAAACTCTTGCTGAGTACTAACTGAGCTGCTAAACTGCTATATGTAATGTTGACTGCTGAATAAATGGCTAACCTCATAATGAATATATTACGTAATTGTTTCTATGAATGAGAGACTTTTATTCAACTAGATTTTCATTATCTTAATGTACAACTAGATTTTCTATATGTTAATGTGCTCATTCCCAATTAAATGTTTCTTTCACCAACTATCTTAACCTCTTCTTTCCACCGGCCTGATTTCATTTAAGCATATCTGTAACGGCACATACCTAATATTCATAAATAAATTTGCAGAAAATCACCCTTTGGAATTCCGGAGGCAGTAATTAGTATTGTGAGAGCAAGGTTAGACCAGTAATAATGACCACCATTTTGGAAAGCAAATGCCTTCCTGGACACTATGCAATTAATAGTGCAGAGTGCAAAGACAGTTAAGAAGTGGTCCAAAAGGGTACATGAAGATAGCACTATCTCACACAGTTGGGCACATGCGAAACTGACTGTACCCATCCAAATCCAAAGAACTTCAGCTGTAACATGGTAAAAATACAGGCCAATGCACGCCTTAAGATCAACTATATTCGTCATACTGTAAACGGCAAGATAAAAGCATGATTCTCAAGACTATGCAAGAACTGTAAAGAGTCTGATAAACTCACCACTAGTTGCTTTAGGGGGGTAAAGAGTCCGAATAGCAAGCGAATCAACAAGAGGTCCACAAGCCGGATCTTCATCAACTCCTGGATTGTGAATTATGATCTCCACCACACTATATAATGCTTGAAATGCCCAAGCATACGAGTCCCATCCGTTACTGCTATACAATGTTTGCATTGGAAGAATTCCAAAATCAGGTGCCACGGACACATTCAGTGTCTCCTCTTGAGCACAAGTTCGAGCAGCACTAAATGTGATGGAATAGTACATTCCTATAGTTACATTTATTCGTTGCTTGATGGATGCCTCGTTTCCTAGCCTTACTGCAGCATATCCTTCCGGTACTACAAGTAGCATATCACCTTGCTTTTGACCTGCTTTTATGTAAATCAATTCAACGAACCCTGCAATTGTCCACCCTGGAATAGCATTTTGCTTTAGAACATCTGATGCCTATCAGGTCTGAACTCTTTGGAGCTATCTCAAAGTTGCCATTTTCCAATAATCCTGCATCAACTTTTCGGATTCAAGATTGGAAGGAAGATTTTCTACAATGATCGTTATTGATTTATTTTAGCAAATCATGTTAAACCTTGCTGTTTTTTTACCTAAGAATCCTAATGATTAGACTGATACGAAGGGCAATTTGTTGTTCAATGTATACCACCATACTATGACCTTTTTTTTTTTTTTTTTTTTTGTGTGTGTGGGGTTCACCATACTATGACTTAAGTATAAAACATCAATTCCTCTCAAGTTTTGATCCTTTCAAGTGATAAATTGATGTCATATTCTTAAGATTCTTCAATGAATGAACAATGACAAATTTCAATCAAACTAAAAATTAAAAATAGGAAATTTACAAAGTGAAAAATTTAACAAGAATGGAAAAAATTACGCCCACAATAATAATAAATCAATAAGAAGGAAAAAATTTACCTACAAATAAAAAAAAGAAGGGAAAATTTTAAAAATATAATTCGAAAGTGACAACTTTTATAAAACATTATCTTAATAGACATTAAATTTTTATTGTAGTCTGATATTGCAAAGAAATCAACCCCAACTCCCAAAAAAGAAAAATGAAAAATCCAAAGTTTTCTAGCAATTGAAATCAGGTCACGTGGTGCAAGAGCTCCGAATAGAATTACTTATTCAATTTTAAATATTATTTAAATACTTTTGCCAACTATTTTTTATCCAGATACATTCTTTATTTCAAAAATTTTACTATAGATTTTATTCTAACTAAAATATCGAATAAAACGATTTTAAAATTAAACTGTTCAAATGCGGCCGGAAAGTTAAGATAAACAACCACAGTCAGGAATCTGCATGTGCAGCTGCAAGCCCACGTGCTGTCCCAAGTAGTCGGTGATTTTTCATAACATATGAATATATTCACATGACAATTTTGACCTAGTACTACTTAATGACACAAGTAGTATTAAATTATCACATGGATTAATGCTACAGGACATTGTTGTGTTTCACAACTATAATTAAGCAAATCAAGTGCAAACATCTATTCATTCCAAAATATAGGACGTATGATTTTTTTTATCTCACTTTTTATGTCAATTTTATATCTCATTTTCTGAATGTTTGATATATATACCTTGACATAATGACAATTACAATGCTAAAGATTTTTTATCCTACTTTCTATCTCACTCCCTCTATAATATTAAATGAACTATCAAAATTACTCTAATAAAATTATTTCAAAAAATTTTGACCATTTACAAGTCATAATACACGTGCTAAGTATTTAGAAAGTGAGTCAAGAGATTGGTACAGGAAAATGTGACAAAAAATTAAGGCAAATATTTAGGTAAAATTTGTCTTTAACCCCACTTGTAAATCCTGTGGTGTGGATTAAACTTTAGAGAATCTGTAACATCAGCTAATGTAAGTAAGATTTTTTAAGATTTAATCTTGATCACAGGTCTATAGATAGGAAAAAAAATTGAGTCTACTTAAATATTTTTCAAAAATTAATAGTAGTAGTATCTCTTCTTCTTTATTTCAATAAAAATGCAGTCACAAATCAAATTTGTCACTAACTATATCAAATGGCAGGGGATGTTCTAAATATAAAAATGGGCCAAGATTGAAACCATAATGTTAATTTGGAAATTCATTAATCTCCATGGTCAAATAATGTTCTGACATTTTGTGGCTCTGCCAAGAATAAATTCTTTAATAAATGACTCACAACAATTAATCTGTCCCTTAAAAAAAAATAATCTGTCTGTTCCCTTAAAAAAAAGAAAAAGAAAAAAACTTAATCTGTCCAAAGCTATTGTGAAGATTTTGAAAAATTCAGACAGTATTTTGAAACTCTGACTGGACAATATTTCATCAACAAACAAGCTGTTGAATACTTGAAGGCAACTGCTGTCTCTCATTAATTAGCATTACGCCAACGAGTTTTTATCAACAATCATCACATAATGAGGTACTACTAACTTAAAGCATACTTCATTAAAAGGTATTTGAACCTAAAAGAAACACCAGCAATATGGAGTACTAAACATTTAAAAAATATGCAAACTATGTCCCATTTTCATTAAGAAAACAGCTAAATTAACCATTAAGAAGTTTGAGAAAGAAAATTGGTACTTTCCATTTATGGAATCAAGCTGGAGAAATTGTAGTGGAGATTGAAAATTTGAAGTTACTTAAAATAGAAGCATTTTTGAGCTTACCATCTTTGAAGGCCAAGGAAATGTGGAAAGTGCTAAGCACCGACAATATGAATACGGTGGCTGCTGTAGCTGCTCTTCTCATTTTTTGAGTTTCTGTTCTTTTTGTCTCTTTTACACATCTATATTTTGAAAGAAAGAAAGAAAGGAAGAGAGGTAGTCAAATGGATATGCGACGAGTCTGAAGGACCACAAAGTAGAATGGGCTTATTATGCATGCCAACCTTCTCAATCAGCCTCAGATTTCACTCTAATTTCATAATTGCCCCATTTGGCGTTTGTACTTTCTTTGTTTCATTTTTGTTTTGTTTTTTTTTTTTTTTTTCTGGCTTTTTCCTTTTGCTCTTTTTACTGGCACGCACCTTAATTTTCTTGTCATATGTGGTAGATTAATGGTTCCGTTTGGTATTATTTTGTATATTATTTCACAATATTATTGAAATAGTTAGTGTAATAACTTTTAGAATTTGATATATATATATAAGGTAAAAAGATAGATGAAAAACATATTAAGAAATTATTATAAAATATTATTTGGTGAAAATTAATAAAGCATATGTCCAAACAAAGCAAATATAAATGATTTCTTATTTTTTTAGAAGTGCTTCCCGCTTGAAATTAGGTCATTTTTCTAATTAATGGATAAAAATCCACCACGCACCCTTTCATATCACGTAATTGATTCCTTAATTTTGAAAAATGAACATTGCGTTCAAACTCGAGTCGTTTTATAAATATACTCTTTTTTTAATTGTGATAAATATAATTAATCCAAGTAGGTCTTTTTTTAATTAATTGGTAAAATGAATCCACCATGCACATTTTCATATCATAATTGATTCCTCAAATTTTGAAAAAAATGCTGACGTTCAAATCGAGTTTTACCTTTCAAACTTAATTTTCTAGTCATTAAAGGATATGTTGTAGGTGGGAAGTTAGGAATCTATTCACATGGCCATGGTTTCTCCTCCCGATTTAGTGTAGCCGTAGGCATCTAGAGACGGCTTGAAAAATCTCTGTTTATACTGTGCTGTTGGATTTTATTCAAGGAATGATTACATTAACTTTGTAAGGAAATTTAGTCTCTCTTTTTTATCAAAAAAATAAAAGAAAAGAAAAGAAAAGAAAATGCATTCTTGTACTGTTTAAAAATCTTAAGTTAATTTGTTCGAGTCACTAAAGGTAAGAAAAGATAAATTTTTTTAAAAAAAAAAAAAAAAGAAATAAAACAAAGAATTTGAAATAATAAAAAAAAAGAATTTCTATATTAATAATTTGATAAAAGTTCAAATAATTCCATATTCATTATCAAATTTACAAAAGGATATATTCCATGTAATTACGTATTATGATGATTGTCTCTGATTCTTAATAATTCTAAAGAAGAACCAAAGGGAACATAAATGGATTTGTTTTCTTGTCGAGATTGGACTAAGGCAAGCCCATGTGCATTTGAGAATGATATATTCATGTAGTATATGCTAACGACATACTCATTGAATATTCACAACAAATTATCCGACATTATATTCCATCTATTTTATTTTAGCTATCGTTTAACAAAATTTATTTTGTGTTAAAATATTAGCGTTTTAAAATTTTTAATAAGCATTAAATGAGTTTTTGTTGATTTTATGCTCTGTAATATATTAAGTTAGGAAGAATTATAAAGTTAAACAATATTAAACTATTTTTTTTATAAAATTTATGTAATATAATTCATTTTTTATTAATTTTTGTACACCAATTATAAACGATAATTAAAATGACACGGATGAGTAAATTTTTATGATCCTCTAATTGCTAAATCATTCTTACATGCAGAATTACGGAATGAATGTGAAAATTAACGGGGGTGTGTGGCACGTGCATAGATAGGAATTGGGGTATAATTTTATCAGATGGGACGGCCATAACTGCCACCAAATATTATGTCCCTGAATTTAATAGGCGGTGTTTCTATATACCTAGATGATACTAAATTCTTCAAAAAAAAAAAAAAATATATATATATATATAGATATATATATATATATATATGAAGAAGATCATGATACTACATACATTAAGGAATCTGTTTTATGCAAAAAGAAATTCTTTATAATCACTTGTCCACAAGAAATTGCCCAGAGCTAGTTTGTGAATTAAATTTCCTTAACAAGGGGTCTCGAAAACACTCCTTAATATAAAGTATAATACATCATTTAAATGTCACATTTATTAGTAAACCTATGATTTTAGTCATTTTCCCGGCATTTCTTTAATTTCTGCTAGGTCTGGAATCTACGTTTTGGGTATTGTTAGGGCTTCTTTTATTTGATTGGAAATAGGGTATCTGACAATCTCATATAGGTTGTCCAACCGGAGAACCATAATATCTGTTCTTTTTTTTCTTTTTTTTTTTAATGTAAAGTTTAGATGGTGTGCAAGTTACTCATCTCTCCAGGGATAATATAGTCACCACGAATACATATTTCAACAGTTAAAGGTCATCGCCATCAATAGTCAATCGATGGTAAATGTATTGTTTGGATAGTTATTATTTGTGAAAATTTTTTTGTAAAAATATTATAATAATTTTTTTGATGTAATAATACATGTGAGATAAAATGATGGTTGAAAAATGTACGTGAAATGATTACAAAATATTATTTGAAGAAAAGTAAAAATTATTTGGTATCCAAACAACACCAATAAAACTCAAATTTAAAACTTTTATATACCTAATCGATGCAATCATGCGTGTTATTATAATATCTGTAATTCAAACGTTGGATTTGTCAAGGCCTTATTCCAAGGGAAAGAGGAGGAATGAGATAAGCTAATGCAGCAATTAGAGTCGGAGCCTGGTGTATTTTTTTTTTTCGAAGAATGACGTTTTCATAATTTTGATTTAACCCTAAAGTATTTGTTGGGATAATGGTAGCTTTATTATTGGCATTAAGCCTTGCAATCAAAGACTTAGGATTTGTGTCAATTAATAAAGTTTGGCTTTATGCTTAATTAAATTAGAAAGAGTGAAAGAAATCACATAATGCATGGATTAATGGAGTTGTGGTCAAAATGATTGATTAGATGCTTCAAAGTACAAGAATAGTAAGAATATATATCAACTTTAATGCATTGTCTATTATTTTGTTATTAAGGATATCAATTTCACTGATTTAATTCTTAATAAATACTTTCTTTGCGTCATCACTTATTAATAGACTCGGGGTGTATTGAACTACTATTCTCTCCACGTTCTTTTTAATTGTCATTTCAGTAAAAAAAAAAAATTATTTTGTTTTAAATATTATTTTAGAATTATGTAAAATACTTTTTCCGTCTCATTTTATTTGGTATGATCAAAGTTGTACATAATTTAAGAAAAATTAGTGTTTGACCCACTAGTAAGATGATTTTTTCATAATTGTCCTTCAATTAAAATTAAAATTTGTTAATTGATTTTGGAGTTTCAAATTTTGAAATGGCTTGTGAGAGT
Organism: Cinchona pubescens; assembly: GCA_025175665.1. NCBI lineage: Eukaryota > Viridiplantae > Streptophyta > Magnoliopsida > Gentianales > Rubiaceae > Cinchona > Cinchona pubescens. The sequence goes on from JANKKI010000291.1 coordinate 1,810,523, forward strand.
AATTAATGTTGAAATGTGAATTTAATACTGTGTCTTTAGGACTTGTATATAGGGTAAAATAGATAAAATAGCATTTAAAATTTTGTTATTTTAAAGAGTGACAAATAATTTGGAACAAGTTAAAATAGAAAAAGTGACACATAAAATAAAAATGAGGAAGTATTAATTTTTTTTATAATTTTATTCTTATCTCTTATCAACTCTATTAATTACTGAAAATGGAGAGACTTAAGATTGAGGGAGAGAAAATAGTACGAGAAAGAAAACGAACAAATTATCTTAATATTGAGATTTTTAATTCATTACTAATCAAAATAGTAGTTTAGTTATATACGATTAATTTTTCTTATAATTTAAATTATTTAATAGCAATTTTAAAACCTATGTATCAAAACTTTAAAAGACACGTAAAAGATTATTGAGGGAATATTTGGTAGTCCAATTTTTTGAATGATTTTATTTGTCTTCTTCCCACGGACAAGATTTATTTTAATCTGTCACGCACTTTTCCATTAAGCTGTGACGAATTTGACTGGGCATCATTTTCGCAAAAAGCTTTTCTAAAACTAGGCGTCGGCTGACCTTTTTCACCTGTTCACGTGTCATTAATTAACGATATAAGATAATGGCAAGGACTATCAGATTCAAATCGGATCATATCTCTTTCGATTTTTTTTTTTGGGCCCAACTTCCCTATGCAATCTAACTTATATTGAATTATCACTTTATATCATAAATTTTTTTTTGAACACTTTACACTGTAAAATATTTAAATCTTCTCATTGATAAATAAAAAAATATGATTCTATCAACAAAAAAAAAATAATAGTTATAGGGTGTGAGTGTAACACTCTCTATTAAGTGCAAGTGACTAAAAAATCAAAACAGGAATAAAATGAAAATTCAAGAAAAAATTAATTAAAAAAAATGTGATGAGAAAAGAAAAAGAAAAGTTGAACAAATATTCAGAATAAATTAAAAACAACAAAAATCAAGAAAATAAAATAAAAATGCAAGGGGATGATGGGGATGGAGAGATACTAGGATAGAAGGAGATTCGAGGATTGGGGGGACGTCGATTAGTGGAGGTTCAGGAGGCTAAGAAGGGAAAGTCCTGGGGGTTGGAAGTGGCGGGATGTGGCAGATTTGGGATGGCGAGCAGGGTCAGGGATATGGAGTGGTTAGGAATTCGAGAGTGGAGTGGGGAGGTAGCGAAATAAGGTTAGGAAGGGTCTGAGGGTGGTCGGGAATAGAAAGGTTGGGGGATTTGAAAGGTTGATGTTGGGGGATTGAGCGTTGTTGGTTAATGGAAATTGGGGGATTAAGGAGTGGTGGGGTGTGTGTTTAAGAGGCTAGAATGGCAGGGTAGGGTTGGGTGGCAAGAATGGAGGCCTGGGAGATGGCGAGGTAGGGATAGGGGCCCTGGGAGTGGTAGGAATAGAGGGGTTGCATGGGGGTGTTGAATGGGGTGCCGAGAATGGAGAAGGTGGGTGGTTGAGGGGGTGGTCGGATTTGGGTTTTGGGAGAAGTAGGGGTGGTACAAGGGCTGGGGATTGCAGGGATGGGGATGGAGAGTTTGGGGTGGTGGCTATGGATGAGAAGAATGAGGAGATGGAATTTAAGGTCGTATAAGTGGGTGAAATTATATTTATTTCCTTGCTTTAATCTATTTTCTGGTCACCTCCAGTTAATAGGGGTGCTGATCAGACGGCCTTAGAACCGTTACTTTCGTTGACTAAATTACATTTTAAATTTAAAGTAGTAAGATTTAGATAAGTCAGAATGCAAAACGATTAAAAAAATTTTAAGGTGTAAAATGAGAATTCGATACAAGTTGAAAAGTGTAAAATGGAGTGAACCATTTTTTTTCTCTATTTTTGGATACTTTTATAAGTGTGTATACGAAATACTATAATCTATTCCTAGCAAAATAAATAAATAAACTAAAACTAATCTGGGTCTTTTTTTTTTTTTAGGGATACTTTGGGCCTTTCCTTGTATTACATAATTCTGTGAATCATTAGCAAATGGTAAGTAATATGACAACACTATTAAAACATCCCAAGTTGAACTCTTCCTGCAAGAGCTTCAATAAAGCCTCACTCTTATCAACACAAAGGTTGGCTTTAAATATATATATATACTAGTGAGAAGGACACATTATCTCTGTGTGATTTTTAAAAAATAATTAATTAAAAAATATGAAGAAGTTTTATGGAGTGGTATTAAAATTAAATCAAGAAGGGTAAAATAGAAAATACATAAAATCACATCACACTAAACTCTCTTCATATTTTATACAAACATAGTATAATACGCATAAAACTTTAGATTTTGCCAAAAAAAAAAATGTTTACAAGGATCTTAAATGTAACTTGTATAATTACTAACCCTATCAGCATGATGCAAGACAACTAATTAGGGGTGTGCACCGGTTAACTAATCAGTTAATCAGTTAATCAAATCGGTAAAAATTCAGAAAAAGATTCTAAATTTTTTAATCAATTTCAATTTCAAATTCAATTTAGTAGAAATATTCGGTTAACCAAATTTGAATTTGATTAACGAAATTTAACTCGAGTTAGTTGGACCCTTGATATTGGGCCAAAATCCTGTATAAAATCTATTTTTCAAGCAAAATTTTCCTAATTTTATTTTATTTTTCCGCGTAGTTTGATATATTGTGTGAATTTTTATTGATAAATGATTCAGAAATATAAGTAAAAAAAAAAAACCTATATCGTGTAATTTAATTGAATAATAAGTAATATAATTACGTACAATACTATAATATCATGTAACTTGTAAGTATTAAAATAAAATACGTATCGCAAGACTATTTAATGTGATTTATGGATACTAATTTAATAACATAATTAAGTATGAATTAATGTATAAGAATATAACAATTGTAAGAATTAATTTTAAAATTATTTTTAATTATATTAATTAAAGCTATATTTTTATTAATTATCTAGACATATATTTTTAGTGATGTACTATTTATATATCAAAATATTTTAATAAAACTTTATTTTTAATTATTAAATTCAGCAATCGGTGAATCGAATTCAAAAAATCTCTCTATTATTTTCGAATTCATTAATCATATTTATAAATTCGATTAATCAATTTCTAATCAAATTTAAAATTAATTAAATTTATTAATCGAACTGAGTTCAAATTGATTACAAATTCGATAACCGAATACTTGCACACTCCTATGACTGATCTAGATACACAATTCAAACAACGTTTCTCAGAGTAATCAAACTTTATTTTGTCCGTAATATTATTAGTAAGTGATATCCCGATTAGATTATGTGCATCTTAAGTTAATCCAAGTCCATGGCCAATAAGACCTATGAGCGATGATGCGAAAGTAATTCCACATACATTTTTCATAGAGTAATCAAATATGTTGTAGAGGATGAAAGTAATATTTGATAATCGTGAATAGTCATTTACTTAGTGAAGACTATAGCTTTTCTTTCTTTTCCTTTTTTGCTTGCTTTCATATTTGGGTTTGTGATGACAAAAGATAGTGTGGTGTTTGGTAATAAAGATTTTCATATATATACTTAGATCTTGTTATCAATTGCTTGTGAAACTTGTTAAATGGTTTCGTAATTTGTTACGTTTAAAGAAATGAAATGCAAAACTGATTTTTCGGGAAAAATACATTTCGTACTAAATTGATTACCAGTCATTTAAACTTAATTTATCTGGTTTTGATCTACTTACCATACTTGGGATCCACTCGTACCTGTACTCTTGTTGGAATGATAATTGAGTAAAATACGAGAAGAAAACAAGGCCTGCCACGAGGCTTGTGGGCCCCGTCATAAGATCATGAATCCACAAAAGGGGTCCACATTTGGATCCAGGAAAATCTAGCTGACCTAATACAAACCCCATATCATGGCCTGTTTTTGGGCTTTCTTTAAGGCGGGAGGCATGTGGGCCGAATTGAAACCTCAGCCGCATCTATAACTTTTTATTCCTAAAAATTGAAAGGAAAAAGAAAATGAAAATTTTGATAATAGAAGTGGACTAAGTTTTGCTGAGATGAAGCCAGAAATCTTGATCCTATCCTAGTGCTGTTTGTCTGATTTTCTATCTTGGAACTTACAAGCCTTTATCCTAGAGTAAGTATGCACGGCTTAATTCGTAATGCGAGAGTAGATATCACAGTCGTTAAAATTATTGTAAATTCAGTAACAAACACTATTTCCTTGTACCAATTGTCAAATGTACCATCTTATACCAAATTTATCTCGACTTGAAGGAAGGCGAATGGTGGATGATGCCCAAATGTGATTAAATTTATACGAGGTTCCGCCTTCAAATTGGGGAGGAAACTTCATGTATATTCTTTAAATAATATTTTTTTTTCTTTTATTTTATTTTGTCAATGAGACCTTAGTTTAGTACGTCATTATTGTTGGTTCATGTCTTACTCTATGGATTGTCTTGTTTTGGATTTTGATTTATTTGTCTATTAGCCCCTTATCTTTCCTCGTGGCGATGACCGTCCATAGAATGGGAGAAGAGTCCACTCTCTATGTTTACTCATAAGGAAGCAAATTGGAGATTCCCTTTTTCATCACGGGACAAATCTTTCCTTTTTCAAAGCCTCAGTATGATTATTTTTATTTATTTATTTATTTGGGGGTAAGTTGCTAGTATGATTTTGCTATGCTTGGCTTACATTCGTTGGGGAGCTGCATGAACCAGGCTGTTTTGGAAGTTCCAAGGCTTATTAGGTTCATGCACGCCATCCGTTTTGATTATCCAAATACATACAAGGAGGCCAACCAAGACTAATTCTTGTCTAACACAAAAATTTTGTATGGCTGTATTTGGATCCACAGATTGATTTGTATGATGAATTGGAAATGCATGGATTTGCATTTAATAGATTTAAAATGACATCAAATTTAGATGAATTTGAAATCTACTTATTTAATCTTAAAATCTTACTTTCATTTACTGATGGATTTTAGATTGTTAACTAAATTCATTCACTTGTTTGGATAAAACCTATGATGGATTTGATTTAAAATCTAAATCCATCCAAATTCCTCTATCGAAATGCAGCGTTTATGTTTTATGCGGGCATACCTATGTTTTTTTAGAAGCATTTTCCAAAGCCCCCAAAATTCAAGAGGTCAAAATCAAATTTGAATTTATTTGATGAGAAAAAGACTAATTTGGTCTCTTATCTTTAGAGTATTGACTATTTTGGTCCATTATCTATCTAAAAACTAATTTAATCCATCCTTATAAAAATTAACTGTTACAATTATTTAATTTTGTAACCAAAATTATAAAACAAACGAACAAAGTTTTTGATAATCTATGGCATGCAAAGGGACACGTGATTGTCATGTGTCTTGTTCCATTAATTAGTCAATAATTTTTGTCATAGGTCACATATTAGTTAATTTTTTTAGAGATCAGGGATACAAATTAATCTATTGTGATAGATAATAGACAAAATTAGTTGATACACCAAAAATAAGGGAGTAAATTGATCTTTTTCTCTCTTCAAAAAATAAGGAAGTAAATTGGTATTTTTCCCTTTATTTGATTTGTTTTTATGTTTCCTTTTATACTTTTTCTGTTTTTCATGTATCAGAAAAACTACTTCCAGCCAAAATTAAAGTATTCGCGTCTGAAAAATATTTGCCGGTTAGGCACATCTTCATATTTTGCAGAATTTTTCTGGTTAAATGCTGGGTGTAAAGCGCTGTAAAAATAACAATGAGATCACAAAGTTAAATTTGACTTCAGAGTGACATTAATAATTCGCTTCCAATGAAAAGGACGGTATCAGACAGGTCTTATGCGAATCACTTTATAAGTGCTTTTCAAAGATCTCGAATGGCAGTAGGAATCTTTGTTTCTTAATTTTTATTTACCTTAATGAAGAATTTGTAGTTTTTTTTTAATATGAACAAAGGTGTTTGGAGTGCATATTTTTTAATATTTTGATGTACAAATATTTTAATCCATTAAAGAATCGAACCTTTGAAGCAGATTCTAAAAAAATAAACTAATAACTTATTGAGTTATTAAAAAAAAAAAAACTTATTATATGGACGAGACAATTATGTTTGCTGTGCAAATTGACGTCTGACGATAGTGACGGCAGGAAAAAGGGTCGATACGTTTAAGGCTTACATAACATTATCAGTTGGTCCACTCTGAAATTTCTAGCTCTGGGAATTGGATCAGAAGAAAGCTACAAAACAACCGACGATATGTGTGGCTATAAATTTTAAACCTCAAATCCCAGATTAGAAAATTTCCACTTCATCCGTTTTATTGCCCAATTATTTCTTTCTGTACTCTTATATTTCTTTAGCCTAAAGAAAAGAAAATGTCTCTTATAATGATACTGAGAAATTTTAGAATGCCGTTAAAAAATCATCTAATTGTACTTTAACATTTGTTCGTACTTTCAAAATATATATAGTATAAATATTCATAGTATAACAATGTGGTTCCGTTACCGTGTTGAAATTTCCAATAATGATAGTTACCAAAAAAATAAAGGATCATGCATTCTGGCCCTCCAAAGCGAATAAATAATATGGCCCTTCAAAGTTTAAAAAAAAAAAATTTAATTTGACCCTCCTAAATGAAAAAAGTATTTCACCATGGAGCTCTAAACTAAAAAAGTCTCAGTTTTGCCCATCAAACTAAAACAAGTATTTCAATGTAGTCATCTAATCTAAAAATCTCAATTATGCCCTAGACTGAAAAAGAAAATGCTCTAATGTAGCCTCCATTTCAGTTTTCTTTTACTTTTCTTTTTATTTTCAAAAGATAGACGATAAAAATGTTAGTAACTTATTTTTATACATATACAAACCACAAACCCTAATTTTTTTATTTATGAAAAAAATTAAAACCTTATATTCTTTATATACACTTTAGAAAATAGAGAAAAAGGCATATGCACAAAAATAAAGAGAAAAATACAGATTTTCTTTCATAAATGAGAAAAGGAGAATAATAGTCACACTCCATACACTCCAAAAAGATTAATGTACACACCTATTATGTATTAAAATGGAGGATTATGTTAGAATAATTTTTCATTTTGAAGGACCAAATTGAAATTCTTTTTAGTTTAAAAGGCCATATTAGAATATTTAGAGTAAGAACAAGTTTGACATATTTTTATGTCAAATAAATATAAATGTATTGATAAACTTTTATAGACCATTTGGTCCAGAAAAATTAGACGAGATTGTCATGCCGATATTGATGAACTATTTACCATGGACATTTTCTTTTGGTGCGTCTTATGTGGCACTTTGCAGATAGAAACAAAAGAGAGTGACTTTAAACTGTTAACACTTTTAAAGCAATCAACAACCAAAACATAATTTAGATGAATGTCCGTTTGGTTGGGTATAAAATGCTTTATGTAGAAAAATATTATTCCTGAAAAAGGTCATTTTTCATATAAATTTCTGCTATTTGAATGACAAAATAAAAATCTTTTGAAATATAATTTTTATTAGTCTTATATTTTTATTAGTCTTCATCTTTGATTTTATTAATATAAGTTAAAAAGATTTATAATAATTATAATAAATAATTCACCAGTAATTATAATGAATAAAAGATTAATTTTATTTACAATTAACTATATGATAATCAAGTTATAAAATATGTATAGTAATTATATCACTGTGAAATCCAGTATGAAAATAAGATAATTTGACAAGACTTGAAAACAAAAATAAGTTTAATCAGGGGCTGAGTCACGTTTATATGAGAGTGGACAATTGTTGCCCCTCCACTTTGAAAAACTTATAAAATGAGTATGGAAACATTTTAAAATTTTTAATTTTTTTTTCATAATTACGTGTCATAAAAATTTAAAATCCTTAAATTATACAATTAAATGTGGTAGTATATTCAAAATTAAGAATAAGTATTGTTACTTGGAAACATAAATATTTCAAAAACTTTTGAAAATTAATTATTACATAATTAAATAAATTTTTAAGTACATATATAAAAATTGAGCACTGTGCGATTTCTTTAGTTATAAAATCATCTATTCTACTATATTTTTTTTACTTCTTAAAAAAGTTAGGAAAACCCAATGACAAATTTTGATATAATTGTATGTAAAATTATTTATTATATAAAAAAGGTACTTTATTTTAACGATTGCTAAGCACCCTTTAAAATCATTGCCTCCCATGTCAAGATCCTAATTCCCTCCTAAATTTAATAATTAAAATTATAAAAGTAAGTATTTCAATTAGGTAATTTAATTTTAATGTTACTATTAAACTATTCAAAAAATAATACTAAGTTACGCTCAATACTTTTATAAGTCGTTTTCAATCCGAGAGATAAGAAGAAAAATTAAAAAAATATTTTCTATTATTTAACACTAAAAAAGTTATATTTTTCCTGAAAAACATTTTTATTCCAAACAAACGGACCAGTTTTTATTTATTAGTAACCATGGTCGCATAAAATTAATAATTAGAAATACGTGAACCCTGGTCACTAGTGGCAAGATGATTTTAGCCCCCCACAAAAAAGGGAAAAAAAAAGAATAAGCTAGTAGGAGGAAGATGAAATGCACTTGTCAATAGGTTTAGGGTCCCGGTTCAATCGGAAATCCCATGGTTTATGACACCTCACGTGGATGGATATACTTAAATGCAACTGTCCCCTGATAAACTTACCAATGAAAACTACTTAGCGTCTCCCCTCCTTTTTTTTTGTTACTTATACACTCTTTTCTTAAGAAAATTTTAAGGCTCCTTTTTAAAAGATATTTTTTTTTATATTTTAAATAGTTATACAGTATAATATCAGATATTTTAAAAGATTATATTGAATAATTTTTTTTAAAACTAAAACAATAATTATTTAAAAAAGACTGTAAAATTCCTCCCCTTCTTGTTTGTTTCTTTTTTCGGGTTGTTTGCTATACCCTCTTTCTTATATTTGTTTTTTTTCCTGGATTGTTTGCCTATATTTATTTATTTATTTTTTAAAAAAAATACCTCAAAAATATCTCACATTTTATATTTAAGATTTTTTAATCTCACACATCATTTAATCGATCATTACAACTCCGACACTATTTTAGCTTGATATAGACTTATGTAAATATTTAGATAGATCCGATTTTTAATTTTACTTGTAAATTTTATGATGTGTATTAAATTTTAAAGAATTCATGACATCAGTTGATATAAATAAGATTTTTTAAAATTTAATCATGATCATACGATCTACAGATGAATTAAAAATCGGATCTACCAAGTATTTTCCATAGACTTATAGTCATGTTCGCACCAAAAACTGAATTTTACTGTCAACCTCTAAATACTACAACCTACCACCCCAAAACCTCATTTTCCACCAGCATCACCCAAAATCATAACCACCACCACCACATCTTGGGAACCCAAAGTCAAAATTTAGACTCCTAAACTACCACTGCCCAAATATCACAATTAACTATTATCACAACCTGAAATTCCAAATGAACATCCACCATCACCACCACCACCACCACCACCACACTCCAAAACCGTATCCACCACCACAAGCCAAAATCCAAATCAAAATCAACTACCCAAAACCATCACTGCACCATCTAGAAACCATAACCACCACAATCGTGAAACCTAAGTCGAAATTGACTACTCCAAAATCATCACTGCCACCACCATCTAAAACCGTAAGCACTATCGTGAACCCTCTTATTTGCACGGGTGCGAACCCTTCCTGCTGTCGCTGGCATCATTACTTGATTTGATTTAATTCAATATTTTTGCAGGATGAAATTATGGGCAAAATGGGAGGGGCTGTAGGAATGGGTCGGGTTGTAGGGGAAGGATCTTGTGGGGTTGTTTTGCCCATATGGTAGTGATGGTGGTTGGCATACTTGGACTCTTGGGGAAGGATATGGTGGTGGATTGGGATGGTTACGTTTACGTTTTGATTTTGACAATTTAGAATTTAGAATTTTTTGTATTGGTGATTTTGTATCTAAAAATTGTGATAGCATGTGATTATTGCAGATCAGAATATGGCTAGAGTTAAAAAGGCGATTAAATGATGCGTTTTATATTTGAAAAAATAAAAATACATTATTTTGAATGTAAGATACTAAAAAGATACAAAAATAAAATTTGAGTTTTTATCAAGGTTGTTTACCCTAATTTCTTTATAGACTTCGCCTAAAAGAGAAAACTAGGGATGGATATGGAGTTGAATTTTGGGCAGGAAAAACTATATATTCATATCCTTAGGAAGACACTATGATTTTTGTAAAATTTTAGGGGGTGAAGTCTAACTTTTTTAAGGGTATTGTTGAAAATTTTAAAAAAATCAAGAAAAATAATATATTTTCAAACTCTTGGGAAATTAAGACTATATAAATACAAATATAGTGAACAATTTCTATATTCTCTAAATTTTTTCGGGGGGTAAAGTGTAATTTTTATAAAGTACAATAATAATGTAAAAAATTTTAAGGGAAGAAAAATATAATTTTAAACATTTTGAGGGGGCAACTGCCTGTTCGCCCCTGAAGAAAACAATAATGTCAAGGACTCAAAAGGGAAAAAAACAAAATATACTAACGAGGTATGGGATGAAAGTGTTGAAGAAAAAAGAGAGAAAGGGAGATGAATATGACTCGTAGGCTTTGTATTGTAATGTATTGATGAATGGCCTGCATAGGCTCGATATTACTTAACTCTCTCGTTCATTCTTACTTTTTCTATGTCTCTGTCAATTAACCTTTGGATGAGGTTCTCTCTATCGTGCTATCTATTACATGGTATTTATAGGTGCAAGCTCCTATCTTTGTGATCAGACTTCAGACCTACAAGAGATCGGGATTAAACGGTATGCTACTTGTCATTTCCCAATATAAAATTTACAACATTACACTAGCCTTTAGATTGTATTACATAATTACTGTCACAGGGTTATAGGAAACGTGTCCCTCTTCGACAGGGTGAACACTTCATGTATCATCAAGAGTCCCCTTGGTCAAGTCTGTAATTTGTCAGTCTTAACTGAAATTCTTCACTTTGTCTTGTACTTATGAAGGATAGCTCGGCCTTTGGGAGTCCCTTTATGTGGGTAATCAGGTATACATCTGAGCACTTGCCATCTAAAGTCTCCAGCTTGGGACTTATATTTATTTCGAGCAAGTCCGCAAGAAAGAATTAACTTGCCTCTGTTCTGTGTCCACTTTTTTGGTTACACCTCCATGCCTTGCCCGAAGGTTCTTTAAAGGCATTACTTCCGATATTTAGATTTGTCCGTACACAGTCTAGACCTGGCTTAGCATCTTAAGTTATTTTCCCTTCTTGTCAAAAGAGAAAATTGTATTGAAAGAACTACTCTTTTTCACTATTAATGGTGAAAGCTTAGGAAAGTGGCTGTCAGTTTTGAGCCAAGCTATGGCAGTTGGCCATGAGCAATCTTCCTCTATAATGACTAGTTGCTCTTTACCTACTCTAATAGTAACCATTTTGCAATCCACGTCATCCCAAATTATTGTGATTCTACTTCGAAAAAGCAAGAGCCTTTTTTCGAGTGCTTCTACCAATCATACATCCTCAGGTACATCTATTCATCCTCTCGAGGCTCGGGATACCAAGCTAGAGCAATCGATTTTAAAGTTTAACTAATCAGTCCATCTTAGTAAATTCTGTGATCCATCGATCGATGATTCTATTCTTGAGAAGTACGTTCCCAACTGGGAGATCACGATCCACAGTCGCCTAGACATTGTAGCCAATGCCTACAATTTTCTTTACCATGCCTACACTCCAAAGGAGGCGGAGATTCTGAAGAATTATTTTGACGATGACCTGTGTACCCAAGCAACTATGAGCAATGTCTCTTTTGCATCAGCTACTTATTTCTTAAATCGCTTCCTAGTCGACGCTCACATGTACTCTGGTTGCTGCTTTGGTAGTGGCCAATATGGGAGAGATGAAGATAAAGTAAGTTGAGGTGACTAGGAGTCTTCAGAGGCAGAGTACTGAAACTCTGTCACAACTTAAGGAGAAGGTGAAGGGAGAAAAAGAATCTTCCTTACAAGATTTGAGAGAGGAGATGGACAAACGGCATCGACTTGAGATGGAAGAGCTAAAGCAGACTCGGATCACGCTTCCAAGGACTTGAAGAGTGCTCGTGCAGAGGTAGAACATCATAAGTTTGAGGCTAAAAAGCTAAGGTCCGAGCTGAATTTGTTGAGGACTGAGCGGGTAGAGCTTGAGGCTAAACTGCCCCTTGACAGCGTGAACAACGTTCTCCTGTCTAGTGCCCTGCAAACGACCTCATGATTCTTTGCCAAGAGGGTCATAGGCTTTGATTTAAGGATACAACCGATTTAGCCAAAAAGAAATTTTCAAATGTCCCATTTGATTGGGAAAAAAGTGATCTATTCGACATTTCTGTGAGCAAGAGATCATGTGAAAGTTCTGGGAGATCTCTCAGGGCTGCACAAAACTTGGCCCATAGAATTTTACCTCATCGTTTAGTTGAAACCATTGAGGTCAATCTTTCGAGGTAGTTTATCTCTCTGCTCTCTTTCTTTTTGCAGACTCTTTAGATATCTGAGTTCTAATGAATTGTAATTTTGACTTTATTGATCAAGCTTTTATTGGAATGTCGTTTACCTTTGGCGTTACTTCTCCTAATATTGGTCAACCCTTTTGCTAATCAGAATCAGGACCAGGATGAGGACGATCAGCATCAAACACCTGTGTAACTTAGGAATGCCATGTATTGCCCTCTTAGTAATGAAATATTACTTCTTTTCATTAATTTATTGGTATTTCAATCTTGAACAGGGATTGCGTAGTATTCCCCTCCTTTATCAATAATTGTATTCATACATCTTCCTAGAGGACTTGTACTTTATCATGAATAAGCATCAGTGTTTGAAATTTCTAGACGTCTCTTTTTTTAGGGTCTTGATCTGACATCTAAATGTCCATCTTCCATGGGTTATAGGGTCTTAATTGCATGACCTCTTGATTACATTACATACATGATCTTTTGAATGCCCATCCTTTGTGGTTGTTATAATCTTGATTATTTTAAACATCTGACCTCTAGAACGTCTATCCTCCACGGACTGTTGGGTCTAAATTTATTTATGCATTTGACTTCTAAGTATCCATTCTCCGTGGACCTACGGGTCTTAAATTATTCATGCATCTGACCTCTGAGTGTCCATCATCCGTAGACCTTTGAGTTTGGATTTTATTTGTACATATGGCTCTGAGTGTCCATCATCCGTAAACCTTCGTGTCTGAATTTGTTTGTATATTTTACCTCTGAGTATCCATCATTCGTGGACCTTTGAATTTGAATTTATTTGTGTATTTGACCTCTGAGTGTTCATCATTCGTGGACCTTTGGATCTGAATTTATTTGTGCATCTGACCTTCGAGTCTCCATCATCCATGAACCTTTGGGTCTCAATTTATATGTGTATTTAACCTTTAAGTGTCCATCATCCATGGACTTTTGTGTCTGAGTGCCTTTGTTTAGCTTAGCATTGCAACTTGAACCTTTTTCAGTATTGGATATACTTTGAATATTTAAATCTTTGGAAGTTATAGTGTATCTATAGTTGAAGCAACTTCTCCGCTTCTCAAGGAGCATTTTTCGGATAACATTTCTCTATTTATTTTTCCTTCCTTGATTCTGTGTAATGTCTTTAATGATAGTAAGCGAAACATCTGGGTGATAGTTATTTCACGTCCCATCTTTTCAGCATCCTTCTGGGCTATAAGTAGGCTTTAAATATGCTTGTTGAATCCATCTACTCTTTCCCTGATTTCATCACATAATCTTCTCTATCATTTTTGTAATCCTCTTGGCATAGGAATGTGTTGGCCCCAAAGCAACCTAAGAGGGGGGGGGTGAATTAGGTTGTCTCAAAAAATAAACCTTTTGAAGTGCTTAATGAAAATACAAACTTTGCTCACCTGCAACAAATGAATACTTAAGCACAAATGATCAAAGATAAATATTTAGCAATCAAAGCTTAAAGAACAAATAAAAGATTGAGATAAAGAATATTAAACCAAACTCCCAAGCTTCTCAAGCTTGGAGTACATCCACTAGTAGTGCCTCTTCAAAGAAGGTGAGGCAATAACCTTCTTGTACACAAAGTAGGCTCACCCTTGCACCAACTAAGTTCCTCTAGTTGAGCCAAAGGGTTTTACACTACAACCTCACTTTTGTACACTTGTTATCCCTCTACTCTTACACTTGAAGATCACTCACTAGTCTACTCTCGCTCACACTAATTCCCACTAGTTGAGCCAAGAGAACTATACTACTCAAACCAATACAACCTACAATATTTTAGCCTATTTCTCCCCAAATAGCTCTTACAAGTATTTGTATTGAATGTAGTAGTTCCTTACATCATTTGGAAGTCCTTGGGCTATTTATAGATGAAAGATGTGCTGAAATTTGAGCTCTTTAACGGTAAAAAAACTAGTGTTAAGAAACTAGCCGTTAGGGGTTCGGACGGTGGGTTCGGACGTCCGTTCATGCGTCCTACAGCTTGATGAACAGTGTCTCGGACGGTCATATGCGTCCTACAGCTTGATGAACAGTGTCTCGGACGGTCATATGCAGCTCTGACAGAAACTTACTTCATTTTGAGCTCCTTTTTTCGGACGCTCCCTTGCGTCCAATCTCCTTTCTTTCGGACGCTCTTCATGGTCCGAAAGGTGTTGTTCAACTTTTGATTGTTTTTCTTGATTGTGTTTGGATGATCATTTTCATCCGATCCTTCCTGTTTTTCTGCACACTTATTTGCAAACCATTAGTATGATTTGGTTATCATCAAAACATGATTATCATAACTGGAGTTTCAACAATCTCCCCCTTTTTGATGATGACAAATCATTTGGACAATTCTAAAAACAATCATAAAATATGAAGCATCAATCAAGAAGTTTTGTCCATTATTTTCTCCCCCTTTTGGATCATCATCAAAACATAAGAAAGATAATGCAATTTAAGCTCCCCTTAGTTTATTCCCTCCCTTGAAAGGTGAATATAATTCAATATGAGTACATGGAGAATAAGTCAAGTTATGCAAAATGTTTCTTCCCTTCAAGAATATGTATTCAAGTAGATATGAGGGAATTCATGCAAAGAATTAGGATCAAAACATTTTTTGCTCATTCCTTGCTAAAAAGCATCATCAAAAACAATAAACCATATGTAAAGCAAAATAATCCATTTAAAAAAGAGAATGCTCCCCCTTTCTTTTGCAAGTAATGACTTACTATTGAAAACAATTTGTGGATACATATTTCCTATCATTCTAAACAAATTCAATCACATAGATGAGTAATATTCAAGAGAACATAGTTCAACTTGATAAATGAAAGCACACAAAATTTTAGATGTTACCCATTTCAATATCATCTTAGCCCATATGCCTTGAACACCCTTCATAGATAATTTATCTTGAATTCCTTGGTGCGTTATCTCCAAGCATACCTACATACAAAGTTAAGCAATAACTTTTGGTACCCAAACTTTCTTGGGTCCAATTGGATTAGTAACATGCTTAATCACCCAAATAGAATTTATTCCCAAATTTTCATTTCTTTTAACATAACAATTTTTCTTTATATGGCCATGTTGATGACAATAATTACAAATAATATTCTTATTGCCATAAAAAGAAGATTTAGATTTAACAAAGCACAAATCATTTTTTCTAAAGGTGATAAAACTTTTGTTCAAAAACATATTTCTAGTTCTTTTGTTTTCAAACACATTTTCTTTCTTCTTTTTCAAACTATCATCAAGATCATCTAATCTCTTCTTTAATGAAGCTTGTTCTTCCATGATCTTGGTTTTTCCAACAAATTTTTCTTTCAAAACGTCATTTTCTTTTGTCAAAGAATTATTTGCATGCACAAGTTTTGAGTTGGCACTCAATAAAGTATTAATTTTAATTTTTAACTCTTTGTTCTTAGCGAGTATGATTCTTTCAAACATTCATGCATTTTAAAAATAAATGATTCAACATCATCATTTTCATTATCACATGAATCATCACAAGAATCACAACTAGAGGATACCTCATTATTGCCAAGTGCCATAAAAGACATTTGAGCCTCCTCATATTCTTCTTCAACCTCTCCATCCGAATTGCAATCATCCTCATGATATGTCTGAAAGAATCAAGAACGCTAAGAACAAAGAGTAAAAATTAAGATTTGTATAAGAGACAAATGCTATGCTTCTTTTTCCCTTTGCCTCCTCATCTTGTAGCTTGTATTTCAACTTCAATTCAAATGAGGTTAGAGAATTGATCAATGAATCAATAGGCATAAAATTTAAATTTTTAGATTCTTCTATGGCAATGGATTTAGGTTCCCATTCCTTAGGTAAAGCATTCAAAATTTTTCTATTCTTTTCACCCAAGGAATATTCTTTACCCAAACCTTCCAAATCCTTTACCATATCATTGAACCTAAAATACAAGTTCATCTTGTCAATGTTCTCATGAGATTCCATTTTGAAGGATTCATATTTAGCCACAAGAAGTGACTTCTTTTGCTCTCTAATATCTTCACTTCCTTCATGGATTTCTTTCAATTTGTCCCATATCTCCTTGGCCGATATGCAACCTTTTATTTTAGAGAACTCATCTACATCCAAAGCATTATACAAAATATTAATGGCTTTAGCAGTTAAAGATAAATTTATTTTATCTTGTGCATTTAACTCATATCTAGTCTTAGGCCTTAATCTATGAGTATTTTCATCAAAAATATTAGCTTCTAAAGGACCTTCACAAATAATATACCATAAATCAATATCATTAGATTGAACAAAAGTTTTCATTCTATCTCTCCAAAAAACAAAATTAATGCCATTAAACATGGGAGGTCTAGTGATAGAATGCCCCTTTAAAAACAAAGCATTATTGGTTGCCATGATCTTTACTCTAATGCAATTTAAGCAAAATAAAGAGACCAATGCTCTGATCACTTGTGTAAACCAATTGCTGGCCCCAAAGCAACCTAAGAGGGGGGGGGGTGAATTAGGTTGTCTCAAAAAACAAATCTTTTGAAGTGCTTAATGAAAATACAAACTTTGTGCAACAAATGAATACTTAAGCACAAATGATCAAAGATAAATATTTAGCAATCAAAGCTTAAAGAACAAATAAAAGATTGAGATAAAGAATATTAAACCAAACTCCCAAGCTTCTCAAGCTTGGAGTACATCCACTAGTTGTGCCTCTTCAAAGAAGGTGAGGCAATAACCTTCTTGTACACAAAGTAGGCTCACCCTTGCACCAACTAAGTTCCTCTAGTTGAGCCAAAGGGTTTTACACTACAACCTCACTTTTGTACACTTGTTATCCCTCTACTTTTACACTTGAAGATCACTCACTAGTCTACTCTTGCTCACACTAATTCCCACTAGTTGAGCCAAGAGAACTATACTACTCAAACCAATACAACCTACAATATTTTAGCCTATTTCTCCCCAAATATCTACTTACAAGTATTTGTATTGAATGTAGTAGTTCCTTACATCATTTGGAAGTCCTTGGGCTATTTATAGATGAAAGATGTGCTGAAATTTGAGCTCTAACGGTAAAAAAACTAGCTGTTAAAAACTAGTCGTTAGGGGTTCGGACGGTGGGTTCGGACGTCCGTTCATGCGTCCTACAGCTTGATGAACAGTGTCTCGGACGGTCATATGCGTCCTACAGCTTGATGAACAGTGTCTCGGACGGTCATATGCGTCCTACAGCTTGATGAACAGTGTCTCGAACGGTCATATGCGTCCTACAGCTCTGACGAGAAACTTTCTTCATTTTGTAGCTCCTTTTTTCGGACGCTCCCTTGCGTCCGATCTCCTTTCTTTCGGACGCTCTTCATCGTCTGAAAGGTGTTGTTCAACTTTTGATTATTTTTCTTGATTGTGTTTGGATGATCATTTTCATCCGATCCTTCCTATTTTTCTACACACTTGTTTGCATACCATTAGTATGATTTGGTTATCAGCTCTTCAAAACATGATTATCATAACTGGAGTTTCAACAGAATGCTTTCTCAGTTGGAATCAAGTATCCAATCTCTATTTCAAAAACATGGGTTTTGGGAGTGGATACTTATATCCTGCTAAGATGGCCTTCTTGGATGATGAGTATGGTTGATCAAAGAGTTTCTCAAGCAAGGGGATCAGGTTGTAGGAGTCTAAAGCTTGCCTTTCAGTCACCATACTGGTCTTTGCTCAGCCTGAGAGCTCTTAGAGTGATACGGTGGTGGGAGTTTGTCTGCCTACTTCCTTGCTATACTTGGTCTTCCACTCCCAAGGCTTGACATGGTAGTGGGTAGGTCTTCCCTCGCCTTCACTTTTTATCTTTTCTTCTTCTTTTTCTCCTCTTCTCTCTTGTCTACCTTGGTACTGTTGAGCACTTTTTTGGTCTTTGACATGTAGCCAGGAAGTTTTTTTTTTTAATTTCCTTTTCTAAGCTCTTTAAGAGCTAGATCATCTGAAAAAGATCCCAAGCTAGTGATGTGCATAGTAATCTCCATCCTCCAAGTGAGTTCTATAGAAGATTTGGAAGGATCTTGATGACTTTAATTGCATTTGTAATGATTCTACCATCCATGGGGATGAGCTGTATCTTGTAATTCCTCAATGAATGAAATATATCAAATTTTGTTGTTTATTTTGTAACTCTTCAATGTATGGAATAAAATGTACCCATTCTTTTGTGATTCGTTTATTGTGTTTTTGCATCTTCCTTTCATTAGATCATCTAGAGAGATCTATAATAATTGTTGATAATGTGTTGACATAATCATAGGCCGATCTCCATTGTGACCTAAATTTGGGTAATTTCTATTATAGATTTATTCTGATGATCTATTGACCAAAGTTCATGCCAACTTCTTGATTTTAGACCCATCTACACGATTAGGGTTTAACGAATTGTAATTGAAGTTTTGGCCAAAACTTAGGCCATCATTTGCGAAATCTTCTAACCCAAACTTAGACTAGTTTCTTTGCTGATAAAACTTTGATAAAATGTTGACCAAGACTTAGGCCATCTTTTGTGAATTTTCTTGACCCGAACCTAGGTTAGTCTTTGTTGATAAACTTCGATGAAGTATGATCAAGATATAGGCCATCATCTATGAATTTTTCCCGACCTGAACCTAGGTTAGTCTTTGTTTATAAACTTTGATGAAGGGTTGACCAAGACTTAGGGCAACTCCTATCGATGTTCTTGACCTAGTTTTATGCCAATCTTTATGATTCTAAAATTTCATAATGCGTTTGGGCAAGTTCTGACCAAAGCATTATATCTGTTTCTTTCTATTTAGTCTTTCAAAACCTCTTAAGGCATTTTGGCGAGTTCGGACCAAAGTATTATATCTTTCTTCTTTTGATCTTTCAGAACCTTTTTGGGTACTTCAGCGAATTCAGACCAAAGTATTATATCTTTCTTCTTTTTGGTCTTTCAAAATCACTTAGGGCACTTCTGCGAGTTCTGACCAAAGTATAATATCTTTCTTCTTTTTGCTAGTCTTTGAAAACCTCTTAGGGCACCTCGGTGAGTTTTGACCAAAATATAATATCTTTCTTCTTTTTGGTCTTTCTGAACAAAATATAATATCTTTCTTAATTTTGGTCATTCAGAATCTCTTAGGGCACATTGGTGAGTTCTGACCAAAATATTGTGCATGCATTTTTTCTGGGCAACCCTCAAGTATCTTCTTTCAGATCGGGGTTGCGCTTTCACTGTTTTCGTAATGTCATGATGGTAACCATCATGATTGACCTACAAAGAAACGAGCTCTTGATAATCGCGCGCATTTAATGCCTTATCTTTTTAACTGCTTTGCTAGCGGTTACTTTTTGTCCTTTGGGTATTCCCGCTATATTTTGCAATCAGGCTTAAAGGACTTATATCTTACCCCCTGAGGACGTGCTTATTTGAAGGAAGTCATCAAAACTTCTAGCTCCTCTAGATAGAAAAAAAAAATGAGGGTCATAGAGTTTTTTGACTTGTTCATTCCTCCTAAGAGACCTAAAGTATTAGGATAACCATCAGCTTCCCTTCTCATCCATCTTTTTCAAAGAAAGGGGGAGCAGAGAAGTTGGGGATCCCTTGATTCCTTCTAACAAAATCGTTAGTGTGTCTCTGAAATCTGTAGGAAAATCTTTAAAACGGCTACTTGATACTATGCATCCTGATGTCCATAAAAGCTCTCGAAAACTATCACATAACCAAGTGATCAAGCAGTTTATTAATGAGGTTTTATCTAAAAGTCAAACTGTTATAATGATTTCCCGATACTTCTTGTGCTTTGTGACTTTCTAACTGCCTTCTTTGCTTTTGATCAGTTGAATAAGACTTCACCCGTCCTTTAGGAGCATCTATTAATGGAAAGAATTCAGATTTCCAACTATAAGAAATATTTGAGCAAGCAAACCTCCGCTAAGGAATCCATTTAGAAGACCTTGGCCGAAAAAGAGATGTCTTTAAGGAACCTCCAGGAGAACTATGATGCTGAAGTAGATCGATTGACTGAGTAGATGAGCGTCCAAACTGTAGCAGTCAAAGAGGCCAAGAAAGAGTTAGAGTAATTGAAGAAGGCCCTCTAGGAGATACAGCAGACTATCAACGAGCATAGCTCCAAACAAGGTAAAAGCAGACCCATTGAGCCCGAACATCTCCTAGAAGGTGTCAACCAATTTCTGCACTCAAAGCACTTCAAAGAGACCTTCAAATTTTTTGCAGGTACGCAAGAAGGTTGATGTTTAATACAACATTAGGAGAGGTTCAAGACAAGTTTTCCAACTGTCTTTTGGACTTCAACTCCTTACCAGATTATCAACCTCATGTGATGGCTACTCTACTGGATGATCTAGAGGGTATTTCTGTCAGTCCTTGTATAGTAGAGAGTCTGTTGACTCCCTTGCTACCACCCACTCTTAAGGCTTCCCCCAACGAAGGAGCGAATGATAATTTTGTAACAGAATAGATTTTTTTGGCAATTTTTGTTTTTTTGTAAAGAAAGTCCGCTATTGATGCTTTCATGTATAAGGATTACTGGCTTTTTACATTCCTTTTGAGCTCAGTTTCCTAAGTAATATTTTTTCAAGTTGATAACATTTCAAGTTCCGGGGGAGAAGTCTTTCCTGGTGATTAGCCAACTTGTAGAATTTTAAGGGGTAGGCTTATACAATTTGATAGAAACCTTCCCAATTCAAATCCAACTTTTGAGTGCCATCAACCTGGCTGACCTTACTCTTTTGATGAACTAGGTTATCCGATCGAAAGTACCTTTGTTGAACCTTCGTATTTTAATACTTTGTACTTTTTGTTTGCAATTTGCTTCTTGTATAGCGGCGTGAGTCTTTTTTCTTCTAAGAGGTCAAGATCTATCATTCAGACTTGTTCAGCAAGAGTTGTTTCATAGTGGATGATCCGTGTTGTGGGCATTCCAATCTCAGCTGGGATCATAGCTTCTGCGTCGTATATGAGGCTAAAAAGGGTAATGTTATTTGCTATTCGTAGAATAGTTCTGTAAGATCACAGTACGCTCGACAATTTCTCCATCCAGCCTCACTTTTTACTCTGCCTAGTCTGGTTTTGATTCCTACCAGAAAAGTCCTGTTAGAGACTTCAATCTACGCATTAGCATGTGGGTATCCCATAGAGGTAATGCGTAGTTGGACCTACACGTCTTTACAGAAAGAACAGAACGGTTCTCTTACGAATTGGGTTCCATTATCTGAGATGACATGTGGGATATACCATACCGGCAGATTGTGTTTTCTAGAAGAAAGTTTTTATACTTTTTTCAGAGATTGATTTAAGTGGCTCGGCCTCAATCTATTTAGAAAGGTAATTAATGGAGACCACCAAAAACTTGGGACTTGAGTCCTCACGTCCCTTTCGGAAGGGGACCCAATATGTCGATACTCCATTGTTTCAAAGGCCAAAAACTTGTAATTAGATTGAGATCCGCTACTAGCTTCCAGGGGATAGACACATGAATTTGTCACTCGTGCAACTTGAAATGAGTTGATACGTGTCATTGTGTATGGTCGTGCAAATTGAAACGAGTTGATATCATCATACACGCGTCATTGTGTATGGTAGGTTAAATGTATGATCTTGGGATGACCATTTCAGTATGCATTCATCGTCTTACCTTTTGTTTGACCATTTCAGTACGCATTCATCATCTTACCTTCTGTTTATCACTTGCGA
Organism: Cinchona pubescens; assembly: GCA_025175665.1. Lineage (NCBI taxonomy): Eukaryota > Viridiplantae > Streptophyta > Magnoliopsida > Gentianales > Rubiaceae > Cinchona > Cinchona pubescens. The sequence goes on from JANKKI010000291.1 coordinate 1,832,841, forward strand.
ATCAAGTTTACATTAAGAGATGGGTCAAAAGGATGTATTTGGGGTAATAAACAAGAAGCTCAAGAATATTATAGTATGTATATTCGAAGCTGACCATCGGCTTTGAGAATTAAAGAAGAAACAACTGAAAAAATCTTGAACGAGTATTCTAAACCAGTTGATGCCTCAAATGAAAAGGCAAAGAAAAAATAGTTGAGCCTGACCTTGTGTTCGGTAGAATATTGACTAGGTTTTTTATTACAATGAACAACTAATAAAAACCTTAATTATTATAATCAACTCCCACATACTCGCAAGTATACGAGGTGAGTTTGTTTAATGGATGAGTAAGGATCGTTCCTACGAGGACTATTGGAACAATTACTAGGTTCATATTCTTAAGTCTATTTGCTAGTTAGATGAAATAATCATGGGTTTTTGACTAAAATTAAACTAAATTTAATCGCAAGACAATAATATAGGATTCTAACCCTATGGAAAAAAATTGAATATAATTAACTAAAACCATAATTTAATCTATCCTACTCACAAGAATTAAATCAAGAACAAGAATTTAAATTAATCTTGTTGGCCCCAAAAGCAACCTAAGAGGGGGGGTGAATTAGGTTGTATCTAAAAACAATCCTTTTTATGTGCTTAATAGAAATTCAAACTTTATGCACCAAATGAAAACTTAAGCACAAATGAATACAATAGATATTCAACAATTTAAGCTTAAAGAACAAATAAGAATATTGAGATTAAGAGAATCAAACCAAACTCCCAAGCTTCTCAAGCTTGGAGCTTTCAACTACAAAGAGCTTCTTACAAGGCTACTACCAAGTTTACAACTTGAAGTTTAGCCACTAAAAGTATCTTCAAAGTAGGTAAGACAATAACCCAGACTTCTTGTACACAAATGAGGATCACTCTTGCTCACACTAATTTCCTTTAGTTGAGCCAAGAGTTTTACACTCACAACCTCCCTTTGTTACAATTGTTATCTCTCCACTCTTACACTTGAAGAACTCTTACGCTTCTAAGCTCTTTTCACACTACCTACACTATTATAACACTTGTACCCACTATTTCTCTCAAATAGCTCAAGAATTATTTGTAATCAATGTAGAAGTCTCTTCTTTCTTAATTCAGACCTAGGGGTATTTATAGTTGCCAAATATCTGCTTCCAACAACTTCCCAACGGCTATTTTCTGTTTACTGGAAAACTAGCCGTTGGACCTTTCGGACGGCCGATGCAGCAAGAGTGCGTCCGAACAAACTAGCCGTTGGACCGTTCGGACTGCCGCTGCTAAACCTTGCGTCCGACACTGCGTCCGTTCTCTGAGGGTATTCGTTCGGACGTCCGAGGATGCGTCCGATCGAAGTAAAATCTTCTGGAAACTGTATCGGATAACGCTGTTCTTCGTCCGAGACTTGCTTTTTGTTCTTCTAGTATTTCGTTTAAGAATCGTCCGAAGCTTCTGTCTTTCGAACAGTCATTTGCGTCCGTGGAGTCTTCTGGTTGTTTTGTTTTTCTGCACACTTTTCAAACCATTAGTGCGATTTGGTCATCATCAAAACATGATTATCATAACTGGGGTTCAACAAATCTATCCTATGAAAGCAATTAAAAACTATCCAATAAAATCCTAACTACTCAACTACAGAAGCGATTAAGATTTTAAAGGAAATAAAACATGAACAAAAATTAAATTGCATAAAAATAAATCAAACCCAGTAATTGTAACAAAAACGAATGTTGATGATGGTTGATTCTTGAATTCTTGTCAAGAAAACAAAATCCGAGCTTGAAAACAAACCGGCGGCTAAATTATTGACCTCACTATTGAAAATCTAACAAACTAATGATGGCTAATGATTATGATGATATCCTCTCTTTTTGTTGGTGTATTTATAGCTACGCTTTTTTTAGGGTTTTGGAGCTCCGAGATGATAAGTACATGCTTTTCCACGTAATCGAGACCTGGGAGGACTTTTCTTGCAAAATAAGTCACCTTGCATGATTTGTCAGTCGACCTGCGCTTGGGCGCTGCACTTTTGCAGTGACTGGGCACGCTATCCTGAATGTGAATTAAACTTACTGGAATTGGCACCTAGGTGCTGCAATTTGTAGTGCCTGGGCGCTGATTCCATCACCTGTTCAAATTTTCTCCTCAATTTTGACCATGATGCAGGTCTAAGTTGGTAAAATTCAAAAATGAAAGTTGTAGCTCTATTCTTAGCTTTCCAAAACATTTTGAATCACCTCAATTGGAGCTCAAACAAGAAAATTAGGCTCAATTTACCAAACTGTGTCAGAATTGCTCCTTGTCGGTGCACGAAATTCTAATTTTGTAATTTTCCTCCACTTTTGTGATCAATTTGGACTCTTTCTTAACTCAAACCCTAATTAATCATTTTAGCTCATAATTACATAAGTCAATTCTTGCTCAAATTACATTAAAAACGGAGGTAAATGATACATGAAACATACGATATTTACGAGTTTATCAACTACCCCACACTTAGTTTTTGATCGTTCTCAAGCAAAGCATAGAAATAATTCACAAACATACTCAACACATCTCATAAATCATCCACATAAATAACCAAGAACCAAACCATCATAAAGAAAATAGTTAAGTGATAATAAACCCTATACATGAATTCCAGTGTAACTTGTGCATAACCATACAAAAAAAACTTTTAAGACACTTATATCAAATCATGCAAACTTGTGAACTTTTCTAAGCACTCCATAGCTTATTCTTCTTACATTTCTCTACTAATATAGATAGTTAACTCGAATTTAAATTAGGTAGGAATTTTAGCTTGTAACGTATGGCTAGGGTAAAGAATGGAAAAAGGATAAACAAATAAGAAAAAGAGCTTTAAATTAATGTGCACTTCATTAAGATAAAAATTCTTCTTGAACATTAATGTGATTGTATACTCATCCTTCAAAGAAGTAACTCTACACTTAATTCTCCAAACACCCATAAATATTTTGTGCGACAAGTAGAATAAAATAATTCTTTTTCAATTTCAACTTTACTCATCAACACCTTGTAAGAATATCTCCTTACTTTATTTTTTTTCTTCGATTCTCCAAAATGGGTACCAGTGATAGGCACTACCCGCAAAAAATATTTACGCAAGTACCAGTGATAGGCACTACCTGCTAACACTCCAATGCAAGTGCCAGTGATGGGCACCACCTGCAATGGCCATACAATTTTTTTTTTAAACACCCCTACACCTTAAACTGTACACCATTCATTCTAACACTCTCATACAACTACCAGCCATCTTGTATCCTCTTAACAACTAATGTGGCATTAAAGATCTTAAGGGACATTTAGGATAACTCAAAGAGATAGATAAAAAATGAGTTAGAAAAAAAAAAAGAATGGTGCTTCTGTCCATTTAGAATGAATTAAGAATCAAATACGGTTCTAAGGCCCATAAATTTCACAGTAGGGTTGGCTTGAAAGGCTCAAATGTCCAAAGAAATGCCTACCGTCATCTTTAAATCAAATCAAATTATATAAAATTTTGCCTCAAAAATGTAATAAAGCAAGTGTTTGGAGTGCAATATAAGTGAATCTACAAAATTATCTCTTAGTGCCAAAAAGTTACAATATTGTAGGGCTATTAGTGCTCAAAAATTAAAAATCATGATAGGAAAATATTAACACCAACTACCCTATTCATGGCAACTTAGCTCAAAAATTATCGAGTCGAAAATCAAAGAAACATGCTAAGCAATTTGTGAACAAAATTTTCAAAAATTTGAAAAGCTCTCATATCAAAAGTTAAGCTACAAAAATGAAAGCAAATATTGAGAAAATGAACAAACAGAACACAAATTAAGAAAACTCCCCACCCCAAAGTATAACATTGTCGCTAATGCAAAAATAAAGAGTAAAAAGGGAGAAAAGGAAGCTTCTTTGTCCCTGAAGAACGTTTGGTGCCGTTTATTTTGAAATAAGTTCACCAGAATCGAGGTGGAAAACATCAACCACTAAAACAAAAATAAAACATAAAAACCCTTAAGACATTAAGAAACAATAAAACCAAGAAACAAAACAAAAACATAAGAAATAAAATTAAGAAAAAAAACATAGGTTGCCTCCCGTGTAGCGCCCTTGTTTACAGTCTTAGGCTCGACTTTGTCACTTGAAATCAGTTCAAGCACTTAAGGATGGTCGGCCGTCCTTTTCTTTTCGGCTTCCACGGGAAAAATGTAACACCATTTTTCGTCACTCTTGATGCTTGATTTCCGACATGAACTTGAACTTGTCCTCATTTCCAATCATTTACCAAAGATAGTGCACAAATGATAGCCTCAAATCGCTCTTTGCACTGTTGTTTCTTCTTCTTGCACATGGTTCTTTTATGCAAACCTTCACCTTTGTCGCGCTTATAAAACCAATCCATGAATCCTTTCCATCTCACTTTCATCATCTGCGGTGGTGTGTTTTCCAAGTCAATTTTGGAGTCTTCATTTATTTTATCATCCTTTTTGAATGCATTACCTTAACCCACCTTAGGTACCTCGTCCTCAAACCTATCAATGAATGAACGAAGGAATAATTAGCAATTTTTTTCTCAAATATTGGAACATTATCATTATAATAAAAAACATCAATTTCAACAGATTCATTATCAACTCACAAAATCAACTTCCCTTTATTAACGTCTATTAAAGCATGTGCGGTTGATAAAAATGGCCTCCCTAGAATCAATAGGATTTCATTGTCATTGTCTATGTCTAACACAAAGAAATCCACAAGAAACACCAAAATTTTCACTTGAACAAGCACATCCTCCACAAGCCATATAGATTTATCTAGGACAAATCTACCAATTGGAGTGTAATGTTGGTTGGTTTTGCGTTGGTGATCTCTAGGTTATGATAAATGACATTCGGCATAATATTGACGCTCACCCCCATATCACAAAGTGAATGATGTGTGCAACGTGTGTCCTCCAATATTCATAGGTATAGAGAAACTACCGGGATTTTTGAGTTTGGGGGTAATCTCCGTTGAACTATGGCACTGCACTTGGTGTCAAGACAAACTGTCTCATCATCATCCCATCGATGCTTCTTAGCCAACAGATCCTTTATAAATCACGCATAATTGGGTATCTTGTCAAGAACATGAACCAAAGGGATGTTTGCATTCATTTTTTTGAGCATGTCGAGGAACTTGTGAAATTGTTTCTCTTTTTCCTCCTTCTTTGGATTAATGAGTCATTGAGAATATGACACTTTTATTGCAGGATCTATTTTAAAAGAATCATCCACTTTCTTCTTCCTCGACTCCTTCATTGCATTCTCCTTGGTCATCTTATCATTGTTATCTTCAATTTCAAAATTTTCTTCAATTGTCTTGGATTTTGGCTTCCTAGATTCAGTATCAATCTTTGTCTTGTCATTTTATATAACTAATTCCTTCCCACTCCTTAGTGAAGAATAGCATTGCATTGCTCTTTTAGAATTTGGAATTGTGTCGCTTGGCAATGCTCCCATAGGTCTTTCATTGTTTTGTCAAACTATTTGTCCCAATTGCAGCTTAACGCTTCTCGTGGTAGCCCGCCACTTTTCACACTCCCTTTGCAACTTCTCAAAATCCCTTCTTAGATTATCATCATTGGATGAATCATGATTCACAGATGCAAGATAATTTGGATTTTGAGATGGTGGTCTTCTTGGTGGAGGATGGTATGAGATATTTGGTTGAGGTGGAAAGTTTTGGGTATACCTTTGATGAGGTGGATGATATGGTCTAGATAATGAGGTTTGGTTGGGAAATTTTGTTCTGGTTGGTTGGGCTGAAATGAAGGGTTTTGGACATTATTTTGGTTAGTCCAAGAAAGGTTCGGGTGATTTTGCCAAGAAGGATTGTATGTATTGCCATAGTATGTGGGCTGATTATATGAGCTAAAATTTTTATTAGAAACGTATTGAGTCTGCTCGATTTTGTATCACCGAAGCATCATATAAACTATTTTGGTGATTTTCTTCGCAGAAATCACATTTCAAGATCCCTTGGTTTGTTGAACTTACAGAGTTCACCGAGCTCCTTTCCATATTCTCTACGGCCTTTGTCTAGTTTGTAATGGCATTCATCATCATGTTCTGTTGAGACAAACAAAATCATAGCTAGGCATACCTCCTCGTTGGATGTTGGATTGATTTACTTATGGTTGTTGTTGTCCAACTGAAGGAGTTATGCTCCATGATAGTAATGAGTAGATGCCATTCTCTCCAACAATTGTTGTGCTTCTTCTGCAGTTTTATAGGGAAAAGAACCTCCCACACTTTCATCAACTATTAATCTCGTCTCTGGAAATAGTCCATTGTAGAAGGTTTGGACTTGAAGCCATAGAGATATAGCATGATGTGGACACTTGCTCAACAGCTCCTTGAACCGGTCCCATGCTTCGCCTAAGCTATCTCCAGTGATTTGTCTAAATAATGTTAGGATGTAATATCGTTTCAGAGTTTAGTAGTCCTAACTGGTGGAAAGTGTTTGGCTAGGAATTCTTGAGCGAGTTGGTTCCATGTTGTGAAAGTACCTTGCCTATATGATTGCAACTAAGACCTTGCTCTATCACGTAAGAAAAAAAGGAATGCTCTCATCCGGATGCAATCGGGGTGGACTCCATTATACCTAAATATATCAATGACCTCCTCAAATTCGATTGAGTGCTCATAGAAATCTTCATTTGGGCCTCCTCCAAACGTAGCATGTGCTTGGAGTATTTGAATCAGTGCAGGATTGATTTCGAAGTTATTCGTTTGTACGAGCAGCTGAGCAATGCTAGAACTCGCCTTCTAGAAATTTGGTATGGCGTAATCTCTAAGATGTCGGGGGTTAGAATCAGCATTAGCTAGGTTGCCATTGTTGCCTGCAACCTCGTCTTGTTCATTAAGAGCACGATTTAGATTCTCCATTAGATTTTTTACCTCGGTTTGAATCTTGTCTTCTAGATAAGACGGTTTCTACTTATCATCCTTTCAATCTCCAAGTCAATCGGATGAAGTGGTTGATTAGATGAACGAGTATCAACCAAACTACAAGAAAAGAAAATCAAAGATCAAACATCGAAGATAAAATCCAAACAAGCTCGAGAGAACAAGAAATAATTGTAAATAATTAACAAAAGAAATAAAAAGTCTAATCTAGTAAGACTTACAACACCTAATATTGTTACCAAACAAAAATAGTCCCTGACAACGGTGCCAAAAATTTGTTCAGTAGAATATTGATTAGGTTTTTGCAAATAATGAACAAGTAATAAAAACCTTAATTATCCTAATCAACTCCCACACACTCGCAAGTATATGAGGTGAGTTTGTATATAAGATAAGTAAGGATCGTTTCCACGAGAACTGTTGGAACAATTACTAGGTTCACAAGTCTATTTACTAGTTAGACAAAATAATCATGGGTTTTTGACTAAAATTAAACTAAATTTAATTGCAAGAAATTAAAAGCACTAAAGACAAGAATATAGAATTCTAACCCTGTGGAAAGTAATTGAATATAATTAACTAAAACCCTAATTTAATCTATCCTACTCACAAGAATTAAATCAAGAACAAGAATTTAAATTAATCTATCCTATGAAAACAATTAAAAATGATCCAATAAAATCCTAACTACTCAACTACGGAAGCGATTAAAAATTTAAAGGAAATAAAACAAGAAAAATAATTAATAAGAAGAAAGCAATAAGAACAAAAATTAAATTGTATAAAAATAAATCAAATCAGTAATTGTAGCAAAAATGAATGTTGATGATGGTCGATTCTTGAATTCTTGACATGAAAACAAAATCCTAGCTTGAATGCTTGAAAGAATCTAACCGACGGCTAAATTATTGACCTAACTATTGAAAATCTAAGAAACTAATTATGGCTGATGATTATGATGATTTCCTCTCCTTCTCTTGGTGTATTTATAGATATTTTTAGGATTTTGGAGCTCTGGGATGATAATGTACACACTTTTCCACTTAATCGGGCCCCCGGGAGGACTTTTCTTGCAAAATAAGCCACCTTACACGATTTGTCCATCGACTGGCGCCTGGACACTGCATTTTTGCATCGCCCGGGCACGCTGTCCAAAATGTGAATTAAACTTACTGGAATTGGCGCCTAGGTACTGCAATTTTGCGGCTCCTGGGTGCTAATTCCATCACCTATTCCAACTTTCTCCTCGATTTTGACCAAGATGCTGGCCGAATTTGGAAAAATTCAAAACGTGAAAGTTTTATCTATATGTTTCAGCTTTCCAAAACATTTTGAATCACGTCTATTGGAGCTCAGACAAAAATATTATACTCAATCTACCAAACTGTGTTAGAATCACTCCTCGCCGGTGCACGAAATTTCAATTTTGCAATTTTCCTCCACTTTTGTGATCAATTTGGACTCTTTCTTCACTCAAATCCTACAAAACTCAACATAAATCATTTTACCTCATAATTACTCAATTCTTGCTCAAATGGTATCTTATACACTAAAAACGGAGGTAAACGATACATGAAACATACAACATTTTTGAGCTTATCACCTTGGTGTCTCAATTGAAGAAATAGATTTTGATTCGACTTATCCTAGAAGAAAATTGAGGATCTATGTTACACTACCAGCCGAACTCAAAACTGTTATGCTTGAACTCCTACATGAGTAAAGGGACATCTTTGCTTGGTCAGCTGAAGATATGCTCGGTATCCTATGGGATGTGATTGAACATAAGTTAGGGATCAACCTAGCATATAAGACTGTAAACCAAAAGAAAAGTCTCTTCCAACCTAAAAGCAGCCTTTTCATAGAAGCCGAAGTGGATAAACTATTGGATGCTTAGATTATTTGAGAGGTCTTGTACCCTAGCTACATGGTTGTCTAACCTTGTGATTGTAAAAAAGCCAGATCTTAGCTGGCGAATCTGGGTTGACTATACTGATCTTAATAAAACCTATCCAAAAGACAGTTACCCTTTGTCTCAAATTCATAATATAAAGTTGAATTATTGATAGGCTTTGTAATAAGATATATTTTAAATGCCTATAAAGTCTATCCTCAGATCTTTTTTAGCAAGAAAGATTGAGGAGAACAATACATTCATCATAGACAAAGGAACTTATTCTTACTAGACTTGCCATTCAGAGTCAAAAATGCTGGAGCAATCTATTAACGGCTTGTCAACAAGTTGGTGAAAAAATAGAAAGAAAGAAACATAGAGGTCTATATGGATGATATGGTTGTCAAAAGTCAAACACATGAGGACGTCATTTCCGATCTACAGAAAATTTTTGAAATTATGAGAAGTGTCAACATGAAATTGAATCCCCATAAATGTACCAATAGTATTTTCATTCATCTAGGTCCGTACTCCAATCTGCATCAAAGTAACCTACCAGTCATAGATCACTTCCATGATAGCACAAGGTATAATTGGAGGTACCTTTGAAATATCTCATTATCCTTTTCACTACTTGCCAGTGAGATGGTCCAAGATTTAATTGATCTTAATCGACTTACGACACCAATAACATAGCAAATGTCAGGAAGAGTGCACATCATGGCATACATTAAACTTCCAATGGCACTTGCATATGGAATTTTTTTCCATATTTTTCATTTCTTCTAAAGTCTTAGGACATATTTCTTTACTAAGGAGATCACCTTTTGCAATTGGTGTGTCAATTAGTTTGCAATCTTGCATACAAAATTATTGAATTTTCAAAATATAAGGCTCCTATGAAAGAGCAAGAAACTAGTTTGAACGATCCCTCTGGATTTTCACTCCAAGAATATATATTGCTTCGCTCATATCCTTCATTTCAAAATTTGAAGATAACTATTCTCTGATGGTAATAATAGCAATTATGTTGTTTCCAGCCAATAGAATATCATCCACATGAAGTGACAATATTGCAAAGTTATGTTCAAACTACTTTATATAAACAGAATGGTCTTCATCGATCATCATAAACCCATAAGAAGTTATGCCTCAATGAAATTGAAAATACTATAGTATGCCTGGATGATTATTTAAGGCCATAAATAGATCTTCAAAACTTGCAAACTTTGCGCTCTTGGTCTTTAACAATGAAACCTATAGGTTATTGCATGTAGGTTTCCTCATCCAATTCTCAATTAGGAAAAGCAGTTTTGACATCCATTTGATGCAATTCTGAATCCAAATTGACAACAATAGCTAGGATAAGGGGACTTAAAGAAAACCACACTACAAGCGAAAAAGTTTCTTTATATTCTATACCCTCTTGTTGGTTATTGACCTTAACCAATAAAAGTGCCTTGAATATTTCAATAGATACATATGCCTGCCTTTTAATTTTGGGAACCCATTTGTTCCCAATAGCTTTACGCTCTATAGACAAATCAACCAAATTCCAAACGTGATTTGTTTTCATATACTCCATTTCTTCTTCCACTACCCTATTCCATTCTTCTTTATTTGTTGATAAAAGTATCTCTTCCAGCTCACTTTCATCTATTGGAGCTATCATAGAATCTTTCTCCCTCAGTCTCTAAACGACAACGAGGAAAATTAAGTCATCTAATGGCATTTGCTCCCACCCGATTCAAGACATTCAGGAATTTCCTCGTCTCACAATCGAACTACTTGAGATACTAACGTTATCAAAGTCTCGCATTTCATACCGCAGAAAGTCTTTATCAATTTCACTTTTCGATGGAAATTCATTTTCCAAGAATGTGGTATCTTTTGATTCTAATTCAGTTATACTTCTGTTTGTGAACACACCAATAAATATATCCCTTTGATGTTCATAGTACTTTATAAAGATATATTTCTTTCCTCTGGGACCCAATTTTCCATATTTATAGTTTAAATCATGAACACATGCTGTAGATCCCTGATAACTTTAGTAAACTAGAGTTATTTTCCTTTAAATTATAGCATTTTGATAGTTTAAATTCTGAAATTGGATAAGTAATTGAGGATTTTAGTTAATTTCTTTCATATGTATTCGTATTTTCGTTCTTGAATTAATTATGATAAGTTTGTGTTAAATTTTTAGTTTAATTAAGTGCTTAATGGTGTTAATATTATGCAGGTTAAAAATTAAAGGTTAGAAGCTGAAAGGAACAAAGCTCAAGGGACCAGATTGCAAAAATGGATGAAATGAAGAATGTTGGGAGGAGAGTCGAGATCGCGGTCTCGACTGTTCCAGACCTCGATCTCGACTGTTCCAGACCTCGATCTCGACTCGGGAAATTGTCTTACTGTATTAAAGTCGAGATCGCGGTCTCAAATGTTCCAGACCGCGATCTCGACTCGCTGAGAGTTAAGTTGTAAGGGCAATTTTGTAAACTTTCAGCCAATAACTCCTGATTTTTTGCCTAGTGTAATATTAGACTATTTAAGCTACTTAAAAATTAGTAAGAAAAAGTATTAGATAGTTTTAGTTAGTTTTTAGATAGTTTAGCATAACTTGAACTCCAAGTTTACTTCTTTAATAGAAATTTCTCATTAATTTTCTCTTAGATCTTCTTTTAATTTCTCATGTCAAGTTGAAATTTTGATTAGATAATCGTAGTAGGTTCATCACAAGCTTCGCGTAGATATAATTTTTATTCGCTTTCTTGTCTAATTCAGTAAGAATTTCTTTACTTGCAATTTAGGGTTTCTTAGGTAAATTAGGGTTCTTGATAATTCTTGCATTTCTAGTTAGATTTTTCAATTTCTTGCATTAATTCCTAGTTAATTTTTAGTGGGCTTTCTTTATTTCTATCAAAAATCCAAAAATATTTAGATTTCTAATTTAACTCTTTTCAATTTATAGTTTAGAAATGGTTACTTTTAATATTCCAGGTTTCTCATTTGTAGTCCTTTTAGTTGGTTAATTTGCTTGCTTTTAATTTTAGTCTTAATTTGGTTAATTTAGGTTAGAATTAAGTGCTTTCCTTTACTTGCTTTTACTAGAATAGATTAACCAGTTTCTTAAATTCGTAATTAGTTATTTTCACTTATTTACTTTTTAGTTAATCTAGCTTTAATTTAAGTCTTTTAATGCTTTCATTTAATTATGGTTTTTATTACAATAGTTCTATCATCCATCGCTTGATTTTTCTTAACTACACAAGTACCCATAAATCTTGGTAATTGCATTCCAACAATCCTTGTGGGAACGATCCCTACTTCCCTTTACTACTAGTTGACAACCATATACTTGCAGGATGCCATCTAGTTAGTAGTAGGATTTAGGTGTTTTATTAATTTATAACTAGGTCTGTAATGGCATCAAACCCTAAGGTCGAAAATTACTTATATCAGGTGTTCGACCTGTTCAAAGTTCATAGAGAGCGGAAGTAACTGATTTAGATGGCACAGGGTTATGCATTTAGGTTACAATCAACAAAGCATCTCCCCAGTACGAGATATGCAAATTTTCTTGCACCATCATTGGGTTAATTTCTTTGTTTAGGAAGAATTTAAAAAGCCTTCTCAATTTGAGAAGGCATTCTGAACTGTCTCTGAATCTAGGTGAGTTGCATGTAGTCTATGCGACTCAGGCTGCTAGCATGGAACGAATACGTATATAAAGCAGGGCATACACCCTGCTTCCCTCCCACCCTACCTTTCTTTTTCTCTTCCTCTTTTCTCATCCTCCTTTCGCTTTCTCTTCCTCTTCCTCTTCCTCTTTCTCTTTGTGTTTTTTTGTGCCCTTTCCTCTAGCAATCAAGACCAAAACCTGACCCCTGTCCTTCCCCTCTTCTCTGATATTGGCACTTTAGTTCCTGGTTGAAGGAGAATTTGACAATTTAATCCCTACGAAAAAACAAATTGCATTTGAGTCATAAAACAAAAGTACTTTATTTCTTAATTTTAAATATTTAATAAATGTAATATATATATATATATATATATATATATATTTGTATAATGTGTTATCAATTGTGCTAGTTTATTGTTATGTAATGTGTTAAATAATAAATTAGTACAAGACAATTTTTCAAGTTTATATGTTAGATAACATTTTTGTTATATACATGTATTAACAAATATATTATTTTAATGTTATACGTAATATGTTAACTAATATGTTAGTAGAATACAATTTTTTTGGTTTATATTTTAGATATTATTTTTAGTCTTGACATCCTATGCATTTTAATTTTACTTAATAATTTAATGATATATATATATATATATATATATATATATATATATATGAATGTTTAATCCCTTTAGTTTAGTTGTAATTTGTTAAGTAATTTGTTTGTTTTAATAAATAGAATTGAACTTGTTTTGTTTATTACTAAGACATAAAATGCTAGTGCAATATAAATTCATATTTAAAAAAGAAATTGAATTTAAAAATGAAACAAAAATAGCTTCGATTTTTTGGGCAACGAATTGGACAAAAATATTTATAAAAAAACTAAAAAATTTCTAAAACTCGTTTAATTTAAAATTTATTTCTTCGACCAAAAAATTGAAAACCAATATAACTTCATATGAAATAGAGAAATTAAAAAAAAAAAAAAACAAAATTGAACGAGATCCGAAGTAATTTTTTAAATTCATAAAATTCATTGGATTGTAAAAATACTTTATATATGCTGTGCAAATAATGTGCTGCGGAGTTGCAATGCTGTCGTAGGCACCCAAAATTAACAACTCTCAATATGTAGTAGTGGTGAGTAGTGGTGAGTACAGGTCGTCCCACAAAGAACAGAGTTTATTCTTGTGCTAAATGGAAAAAGGGGGTTTTGAATGCTTTTAAACTGAAAACTAAAACAGAAAATAATAAAGAGAATTCAATTAAGAAAGATCTTGGTTTTGGTCATATCCACCATGGCATTCACTAGTCGATCCTTGACACATAAGATAATTCAATTTTATATCAAGCACTAATTGAAGAATTAACCCAAACGAATACCAATTCAAAGTTGATTCTTGTTTCTTTCTAAAGTTGGTTAATTTTCAACACGCGATCCAATTAACCCTAACTATTAATTTAACCCAGACACGCGCCAAAAATCAATTAATAGAAGCAGTACAATCAACAAGAACAATTGGACTAATTAAACATAAACACACGCGTTTGATTGCCAATTGGATGATTAATTTCCCTAAATTCAATAACACTAATCCAGTAATTATCAAATTCAGTTTATTCATAGATTGAATTAAACACACGCGGTTAAAACAATCTAGCAGTAGATTAATTCTAATAACTTAATATTCTGCAGCAATAATAAGTTAAAAAGAACAATCATAAAATTAATTGCAGAAAAATAATCAATACTTGATCTAAAAGTGAATAATTCAAGCACAAGAAGTCTCACAACTTTGTAGAATTAACCATGGCTTGAAATCCCTCTACCAAGAAAAGGTTTAGGCACAAAGTGCCATGAAAGAATAAAGAAGCATTTCTACTGAAAACCCTAGCCAAAAGAAAATAAAAGTGTCCATACCATACTTGGGGTATTTATAATGAGTATTTTGGATTACAATTACTGCCTACAGATAAGAACGTGAAATCGGGTGACATAGTTAGGTACATAGCATGTTTGTGATGTTAATTCTTGATGTTGACAATTTGATTTTAGTGTTTGTTCGTTAGTGTAATCAGGGATAGACTTTGATTTACAATAGTATTTTCTTGTAGAGTTTTACATAAATGGATGCTTTTGTCGATTTTCCTGATGCATATGATAACCCACGATCTAATGAGCTATTTCATTTTCAGTACCAACATAGAACTGCAAGTATTTTGGCAGGTCAGCCAATGATGGCTCGATTTGGGATTTAAAGGTATGATGGTGATTGTTAGTCGTATTATACCGTGCACGAGGGTGTGTTACATTATATACAATTAGCTGGATTCAAGAGGCTATATTGAATAGGTTCTATCTTTTATAATCATGCTTTCATTGTTGCATTTATCAAGAGGTGGAGATAGGAGACATATATACTTCATCTGCCAGTTGGTGAGGCTACAGTTACATTACAGGACGTAGAGGTCCTGTTTGGACTCCGCGTAGATGGGGAGACTGTCATTCCTACCGGAGAGAACAATGATACAGAGTTTTAGGAGGGGCAGTTGCAACACAAATTGTTCAATTGGGGGGACCATTGTTGTTGCTGTAGGTATTTTTTATTTTGTTCATGTATCATTGATTGATAGTTCTTATTTCACGAATCCTTATTAATTTGTTTATGTGTTAGTTATGGCTGTAGGAAAGGTTCCCACTATGCGACCTACATGTCGCAACGCTGATACTGGTGCATTAGTCAGACTACCCCAAGGTGCACATTGGCACGTGTCATTTGATCTGGAGCGGTGTTCATGTCGTGTTCTTGTAGTATATAGAGATCAGCTCGGGGCTCTCCGTCATGACCAGGTTAGTTGGTTATAAAAAAAATCTTTTTCATTATATATTGTATATGTGATGTAATTTTTCTGGAATAATTATTTAATATTCTTTTGGTCTAATTGTTGTGACAGTTCGTTCAAATACCATACACAACCGAAGAATTGGCAATGTTACCGGTATACTACATAGCAAGCCAGGACATACGGAAAGTACGATGCCCTCTCATATTTTGGGAGATTGTGGAGCTTTTATCTTAGCCACACATGCCACATAAGGTGATGCTGCAGTTCATTTTGAGGTTGGACATCCCCTATTATACTGATAATGATGTTTGCCTTGATAACATTGCACGTGTTGGTAATGCCGGAAACGACTGGTCCTAACGTCATTTCCAGTATCTTGCTATGTGGGCTAATCACGCAGCAATAGTATAGGAAAGCGTGGCAATTGAAGGCCCTCCAATCCACATGGTGGACTATCTTCGATGGTAAGGGAGTGGACATTCCTATATATCCATTATCCTATAGCACCTGTTTCAACTGTTGATGGATACTAAGGCGAAGCTTTACAGTTCGAGTATCTAGTAGGCATATATGCAATTGGAATACTTAAATTAAACTGAACATGTTTTTCTTTATTATTTTTGTAAAATAAGCATATTAATTTGCTTTTGCAAGCTAATGTTGTCACGCGCCTTGGATATATGACGCTACAGGTTATGCCCAATTGTCCTGAAACTAAACTACAACTATTTGCTAAATGACATGAGGACCATAACTTTTGGAGCATTGTAGCATATGGGCCAGTAGGTTAGAGTTGTGATGGGACTACTAGTAGAGCCATCTCCTATTGAGCCTTTTCAGTCTCAACAACCTACTAGAGGGGCTACACAAATGGATGAGCATCCTGTTTGTCCTAGACGTGAAGGCGACGACCCAAACAAGGTCCTGTTGAGGCTCCACGACATGAAGCAGGCACTTCTTAGTCACACGATAGTCATGGTGCCAGTCCATCTCATTCACATGGAGTCTATAGAATAAGCACCTTAGTCATATGACAATCATGGAACTAGTCCATCTCAGTCACATTATAGCACTATGACCCCATCACACAACATTCCTATATTTGGGTTGGGTTCTCTCCAAGGAACAGCTATTTATAGTCCCATTTTTGACTTTTTGGAGTAGCAACAAGTTGAGTAGTAACAAGTAGGCAAGCAACAAGAAGTAGGTGACGAGCATGACGAGCAGTAGCTTCATGGAGACCCACAATAAGAAGATGAGGGTGAACATCTATTGAAGACATTACGGCCACTAGTTATAAGGCATCAACATTGTTGATTCGACGAGCTAACCCCACATCGTTCTCGACATCAGAAATGATATGTCATTTTTTATTGCAAGTTTTTGTCCTAAATATTTTAACTTATGTATTAAACATAATGGATTATACTATATTTTGACGTGACTAAACAGTTACTTTGGCTAAAGGTCGTATTGTTTCAAACCGACCTGTGTATCGCATTATCTTTGTGCGAAATGTTTTGCATTGGTTGAAAGTGACTTGTATATAGCATTATCTTTATGCAAAATGTTTAGTATGAATATAACTATGTTGGATAATATCGATGTTCATGCTTGTATACATGAATTTCAAATGGCTTATCAATTTCTCATAAAATTTAAGCTACGTGACCTGTTTGAAATGTTTGGATGCAGTTATTATTTGACTGATACAGTTTCATACTCTTTTGATCCTCATGAAAGGTATTCGACTGATTAAGTCAATGCGACAATACAGAAAAAGTGGGAATTTAATGTGGAGGAGCAAGAGGAAATAAAATCCAAACGAGACAAAGTAACAAACAACATCATTGTGTTGTTGGATGGGTAGGATGGCAGGTTAAAAGTCAACCGTCCTATTTTAAAAGCATTGATGATGACATATTCTAATATATGAGAAGTTGAACAAGCCTTGCTTTGCATATGAGAAGAAAATATAAGCATTGCCTTACATTTGAAACATAGGGAGGCGTATCATAATAGTTTAATAAGTAGATATCATGGAAGAGATGATTGGGCTGACTGGCCTTTGATACTTGGGCATCCCCTGAATATGAGATGACTATGAGATTAATGATGAATGAAATAAACTATTTGAATTCAATTCCTCTTACTGTTTAAATTCTGCAAAGAAATATTTCTCCCCAAAATGTATATTTCTAAGTCATATAGATGATTAGCATTATCTAAGTCATATAGATTGTTTACGTTTTCTAGATTGTATAATCATCATATATGATTTGCATTTTCTAGGTTGTATGGATTGTTTACATTTTCTAGGTAGTATACATAGATAGGTAATGCGGATCTATAAATCTGTAATTCATGAAGGAACATTGCATCCAAACAAATCTCAGTTTCTCAAACCACACAATCAAAATGTCTTATGATTTGTTTGTTAGGTTTTGCTTTTATTGGGATGGAAAAAATAGTAAACTTACCCCATTGAAGTTTGAGTTACGAATCGCAACATGACACAAGTTCGTGTCAGTACGTTGACAAATAACTTTTGATGAGATGCAGTCAAAGATACATGGAGTTAGATCTAAGTTCGTATACTTTGGACTTGATATTATGTATGCCTCAATCTAATGATCATGGACATTGTACGTGGTTTGGACTCCCGTTGACAAATGATGATGATCTACAAATAGTGTATGACGTAAAATTAAAAATACCGTATTTCCAAGTAGAAAACTTCGTTGAAGCTAGACAAAAAAATCAATTCATTACTGGAGGCATGTCAATTCGCAGTTAAATTTAAATTTTTTTGAAACCATTTCGCAACTGTACGACAACCAATTTGCATCCCAACCTTTTCTACAACTTTGTAGCGATGCTTCCCGAACTACTCTAGTTAGTTGTTCTCAATCAAGTTTTGAAACTAGCCAGAGTAGCCGTCAGGGCCCTAAACTAAAAAATTCAATTCAATTATTTAGACATGACATCTATGTGGGACATAAGCCCACACACGGATACACAATTGTTAAAGAAGATAGTGACTAAATTCATAGCGACTGTGAAAGTGATTCAGACAATGACTCTGAAAAATCACCGATAGATGACAGTGATTCTGATGATTGTTCTGACAATGATATTGACGCGGCAACCAAAACCATTGAAGGTCCTTCATCATCCCATGAAGCAACTAAAGTCAATGACATTGTAGTGGCATCATATGTCTTATGGGCACTTGCCTTCTACTCAGATATTGGTAATACTCTATCTTTGATATAGGCTATGTTGAGCACATGCCACTTAGAATGTATAAAGTGACACTAACATGGAGCTATGTTTGGGCATGATTTTTTAGAGCAAAAAACATCTTAAAAGTGCAACTAAAATATGGCCCATCAAACACAACCAGGAGGTCATTGTGATGCAAAGCAAGGACAACACCTGGATAGCAAAGTGCAAGACTATTTGAAATAACAATTGTTGCAACTGGATAGTCAGGGTTGTTGAAAAAAGCACTCACAAAATTTGGAAATAACCAAAATTGTAGACATGCACTCCTGCATTGGAACAAGTAACAACAATGATCACAGTCAATTAAGCTATGAGATTGTGGCTGAGAGCATAATTCACTTCATCGAAAAGAATCCCTTTAAACCTGTGAAGGAAATTCAAGCACACATCCAAGACAAAATGCACGTTGACATCTCATATAAGAAGGCATGGTATGCTCATCGAAAAGCCATTGATATAGGTTACGGTGATTGGCCATCATCAATTGTAGAGTTGCCAAAATATTTCAAGGAGTTGGTAGCTTTTCACAAAATCCTGGTACCATTGTAGAGTACAGATATCATCCACAAGCCATCAGTCTAAAAAGAGCCTCGACTTTGTATTTTGGGCATTTGCACCTTCAATCCAAGCATTCTGATATAGTAAACCTGTTGTATGTGTGGATGGTACGTTCCTAAAGGGCACTTATAAAGTGAAGCTCCTATTCACGGTCGGGCACGATGTTGGTAACCACCAACTACCACTAGTATAAACACCTGTTGATGAGTAGACAAATGAAAGTTGGAGTTGGTTCATGACCCAACTAAGGGTTCATGTTTTCCGGGATGTGCACTATATTTGTTTCATATCAGATGGCCACAAAGGTATTACAATGCAATTAACAATCTAGAATTTTGGAAGCCACCTTGTGGAGTGCATCACTTCTGTCTCATCCATGTCAGAAGTAATTTCAAAAAGAAGTTTAGAAGTCAAAGGCTAAAGGATTTATGTTGGCTAGTTGGGAGTACGAGACAATATCGAAAGTTTGATTGGTTGTCTCATACGTAGCAAAAACGCAATATCAACCCTGAAACTTATGATTGGCTCATGAATGGGAATATTCGGCCCAAACAATGGGTTTATTCTCATGATGGTGGGTTTTGTTGGGATATTTTATCAACCAATATGGTAGAAATTTGGAATAAAGTACTTAAAGAAGCCCAATATTTGCCAATAAAAGCTTGTGTTGCCTTTACTTTTCATAAAACAATTGAACTTTTCAACTAGCACAGTGAAATGGTAAGGCATGACAGATTCTAGTTACTAAAGAAAATTTGGAAAAAATGTCTCAAAATTGAGAATACAACCCGAGGCCATATAGTTCAGAAGTTTGACCATCAACGTCAAATGTACGACACTATAACAGCTCTTCGGCCTAATAGAAGGGGCAAAATGAGTAGATTGTGAACTTACAAGAAAGAACGTGCACCTGTAAGAAATGGACAACATTACAATTTCCATGTTCGCATGTCCTGGCTGCTTATTTTGATTGCGGAATCAATTGCATTAACTACATTTGTTGGAGAAGCACACACCAACCAAACATATCTACAAATGTACTTCGGCCATTTTAATCCACATCGAAATCCAAGTTATTAGAAAGATACTAATTTCAGTCTCACTATCTTTCCCAATAGGATGGTACCAACTAAGCCTGGGAAAACAAGAAATACTAGGATACACAACGAGATGGATACGAGGTGCCCGGATGCTCCAAGGAGATGTAGCATATGTGGTATGACCAGTCAAAATGCCAAAAATTATCCGACTAATATAAACATGGGCTAGGAATTTTTTTGTTCATGTCATTTCAAAAATATTGTCTACATTTTTTGGTTTCATGTACTTGTAACTCTTAATTTATTATAATTTTCAGTATTTAATATTCGTTTACATAATTATTGTTCTTTAAAATTTATTAACTCTTCCACTTACGCACTTCAAACTACATCAACAGAAAAATTTGTTACCCCTATGACTAAACTATACAACCAACTACAAACTCAATCCAATCAACATAATTAATTAACCCTAAAAATATTTAAAAATACAAACTCTATAATTTTTTTATTATTCGGGTTTTATATAACCAACTACAAAATTAATCAACAAACCCTAAACCCTATAATATTAATCCTAAAAACCTTAATAATCCAACACTTTATTTAATTTTTTAAATTATTCATGACCTAGGTAGTGATGGCCATATGCTACCTGGGTCGTATTCACCACACATGACCTAAGTCGTATATGGTCATGTATGACACAAGTACCAGATGGCCATTGCTACCTGGCTAGTTTCATAACACTAAAAAAATGCCTTCACAAAATTTGGACTTTTTTTTTTTTTTTTTTTTGCTTCTCAAACAAAGAAATTAATCCCGTCATTGACCTAAACATGTCCAACATAGTTCTATTCCTTCTTCCAACAAAATTTTCTTGCAGAGTATTAGGAATAGTCAATTGGCTCTTTATTCCTTTTCATCACATAGATCCTTAAATTGATGTGATAGATACTCACCGTCATCGGTCACGATCTATTCTTAATGTTTTAACCGTTTTGTCCAATTGATTCTCAACCATATTCAAATATAGTCTAAATCAATCCAATGCTTTAGACTTATGGGAGATCAAAAAAAATGTGACAATACTCACATACTAGCAAGTTCTGCTCTAGTTCCTTTACTAAATGGTTTCTCGTTGCTTTTCTAACTAGACAATACTCACATACTAGCAAGTCCACTTTTGAGACACTGCCCAAAAGTCCTTCTTTGGCTGGCCTGATCACTCTTTCCTGCCCAATATGGCCAAGTCTAGTATGCCAAATATTTGCATCCACATGATTGCTACCAGAAGATGAAATCAAAGAAAAACAAGCACCATGACGTCTAGTACACAAAAATTATCCAAAGATGTACGGAACCAATAAATTTAGTGCCATGATAAATATTTACTACACTACTATAAAGATACATATCAACACCCAAATGCATAAGGATAGTAACTGATACTATGTTATGATGAATATTTAGTGTATTTATACAATAAATCATATAGGAATAAGGTGTGACCACCTTTCAAAATAAGTTTACAGATACCAATGCCTTTGACTTCAACTCTGGTATTGTTTCCTACATATATCTACTTTGAATCAATAGGGATTCAGTGATATTCGACAAAAGATCCTTTGTCGCTAGCTACATCGTCTGCTACTCCTAAGTCAAGAGTCCATAAAGGATTCAATTCAGCGAGCATGATAGTGCTAGAAACAAAACTCTAACACAGAGAAGAAAGAAATATTTTTTTCATATCAATGCATTCACAAACAAAGTGGCATAATTTGCCACACGATTGATTGCTCGTGTCCTTTTTCTAACCACCACACTTACTTCTCGTTCGATGAAAAGTTTGAGTATTTGTTAACTTAGGGATAGCTTTCTTGAAGTACTTCATGTTCTTATTTCTTTTGAAGTTTGGAGGTACACTTGAGATGGATTCAGCAACATAAGCTTGACAAAAAGATCCAGTTGTCTCTAGGCACTTTGACCTATCTTCTAACTCAACATGATGCCTTGCATCCTAAAAGATTTTGATGATAGGATTGTTAGTCATGTTGACTTTCATGTGTTCCCAACTCTGGGGAAGTGACCTGATCACATTTTATATTTATTGCTCATCAGTCATATTATATCCAACTAACTTCAACTTACTAATCATGTTTAACATTTCTCTGAAATGCTGTTTCATCAGTGATTTTGCTTTTTCATATATGTGTCAAACTTGATTGTAAGCTGTCTAAGTTTAGTGGATGAAATCACTCCAAACTTGGATTTCACAGCACCCATAGTTCTTGAGCAGTTTTGTACCCCTCATACTCAACCATTAGATCATCTTGCATATTGCTCAACAACGTAATGCGAGCATTACTATTTTTCTTTGTCCAGGCCTGATAGGCCTCTAGATCTCTCTAATGTTGAGGAGTTTCACCATGCTGTAGTTCTTCCATGGTATGATAAAAAGTTTCCACATATTCTTGTTCTCAAGAAATATACTAAATACAACATGCCAAACATCGTAATTATTACTATTCAGTTTCTCTCCCTTGTTTAATTCAGCCACAATGTTCTTTGCAGCAACAACCATTTATTTTACAAACTACATATAAACACAGGTAAAAATAAATGCAAGCACTAATTACATTTGACATATTGACTTTGCCGCAGAAATAACAATAATTATACATAGAGTACCAAATCAAAAGTGAGCATAGTCCCCAATCATCTCTTGTTAATTAAATGTCTATATAATATTATTTCAATATATTTGCGCTAAGTTTCAGGCGGGAATCTTAAATTCGACCAACTCTTACTCCTACTGGAACAAAGATATAGATATATGGCATAAAATTCACACATTTACATGAATTATTATAGCATGCCGAAATAACATGCATTCATATATGCCACTATTTTACAAGGATAAATAATTCAAAGAAATATTTTCCATGAATTTTCATAAATTTAATTTATCCTTTAATTATTCATGAACAAAATAAATAAGGCTTAATTATCTAATAATAATAAACATTCGAATTGAATGTGTATGTGATTCTAAAACATAAATCACACGAACAAAACTTTAGGTAATTTAATTCAAGTCTAAATTCAAATTTTATCATAATTTCATGAATAATATAATATACCACAAAATCGGGACAAAGTATAAAACATGTCCAAATATTCTAGATTTTGTGGTATTCTTATAGAGCATAAAATCAGAAAAATTTTGGCGCAAGAACCATATTTTTCTGATTTTTCAAAGGAAAAATATATTTATCTATTTTTGAAATAAAGCTCTATACGCATGATCAAGCACGTGGACTGCACGCAACTACTTCTTCTTCAACACGTCGTCTGTGAGCAAAATTTTTTAGATCTTTTAACAAAACCTTAAATCCATTTTTCTCTCAATCCAAGCATCTATTTAATGCATATAATAATAGTGGAATTTTTTGATAAACGGAAAATTACCATTGGAAAGTTCTTTTAGATAGAACATAAATATTTATTTCTTTGGCAAATTTATACCTTCATGATGCTAATATGAATTGCAAAAATTCGAATAAAAAAGCTAGGTTTTAAGAAAGAAAATCTCGTTTCTCTCTCTATGGTGAAAATTAATTCACCAAATTTTAGAAGAAAGCTCTATTACTCAATAAGACCTTATGTCTAGGGATGGTAGTGGGCTGTGCCGGGCCAAAAGCTTGGCAAGTTAGACCTTCTGATGGGGCAGGCCATACCAAGCTACCTTCCCAGAAGATACATGCCATACCAGGTCAAAAATTTAAAATACTTGGCCCAAATCCGACCCCCATGCCAGGCACACGAGAGGGCGGGCGTGCCGGGGATCAGACTAGCCCTCAGGCTAGCCCTACGGGTTAGTCCTCTATCTAACCCATAGGCTTGGTCCCCAGATTAGCCCTTAGCTGGCACACGGGGTCTGGCCTATGTGTTAGCGCATTTTCAAATATAGTATGAAATTAGACACAGTTAAAAGTTATTTTATTACAAATAATTATTTCGTTCAAACTTAGAAACAAGAACACAAGTATTCAAAGTCAAGACTTGTACAAGTTATATTTATTATTGCAAGTCATTATTTATTAGTATTTTTCATTTTGAATAACTTAAGAGAAATAAATTATTACTTATTCATTTTAAAGTTATTTATTTATTTCAAAATTATTATTTATATAATTCAAATTTAGTACTAATTTCTTAAATTGTTTACTTATTATTCATAAATACTTATAATTATAACTTATTGTTTATTAATATGGGAAAAGTATATAATTAGATTAAAACCACCTTGAGATGGTAGGGGGGTTTGGTTTAGATCCCTACCATGTATATTAATAATTGCAAAAATAATACAAGGAGCGGGATATGGAACCTTACCTCCAAAGATTACAAGTAATAAGACTAATATACGAAATTAAAAACATAAATGAACTAATAACTAGATACACAAGGAAGGGGATATAGAACCTTACCTCCAAGCAATTACTGAATATAAAAATCCTATCCATCATTTGATGAACTACTACCTTGGAGGATATTGTCATCAAAGTCTTGCATCAATCCTTGTTTTCTTTCTTCGGCATCGACCTAATTATTTAAGCACATCACCATCTCCAAATTCGCTGGTGTCATTCGATCTCTTTTTTCATCTAAAACTCTTCCACCGGCACTAAACGTACTTTCCAATGCAACCGTTGATGATAAAGTTGTTAACACATCTCGAGCAATTTGAGATAAAATAGGAAAATCACGTCTTCTATCTCGTCACCAAACAAGAATATCAAAACTTGGTAGGCCTTTATCTAGCGGATGCCTTAAATACCAAACAATTTTATCACCTTGGTCTTGACTATCATAGGTTCTTGGTCTTTTTGCAGCTAAAAGTTTATGAGGATCAAAATGTGTGCGCACGTTATGATAGGAAATGTAGATTGGGATTATAGTTTTGAAGAAATAGAAGATGCACTTTGTTGTGTAGGTCAATTTTACTTGTAAATTGAATATAAGTCATACAAGGCTTTCATTGTTGATGCTATCGAGTCTTTCTTTGTCTATTAAACATCTACTAATACTATGATTATTAAAAAGGTTTATGAAATTTTCAAATTGAATCATCTTATTGCGTGGATCTAAAACCAAGCCAAACAAAATAATAATGAAATATTTTCAAAATGCTTTTTGAATTTATGTTCCATGGCAGTAATCATTTCTTGAAAATAAATATGACTTTTGTTATTGTAAACAATAACTTTAATCATACTTATTTGAGGTAAAACTTGATGAGAGGTAGGCGTATAAGTAGCGAATAAAATTAAAGTGGTAAACTCAATTGCTTTTAATATTTCAACCATTGTTTTTGCTCTTGTGAAATCATCCTTAACAAAAAGGTATCATTACTTGCACCAATATGATTGTTATAAAATGCACAAAGTAATTTTTCATAACCAAATGTTCTCGATAACATTTCACAAGTATATATATTGGACACGTCTAACTGAAATTTTTTGAATTTCAAACAATTTTCCAAATAAAGACGTTTAAAATTAAAATCTTGTTGACGTGAAGAAGAAAAATGTATAAAGGAAATGACACTTTAAATTGGAGAAATAATATCTTCAAGCATTTTTAAACCATTTTAGAAGACAAAAATTAAATATATGGCATACACATCTATTATGAAATTATTCAGCATCTGAAACTGGTTTAAAAGCATCTTTCAGCAAAGGCATACTTGTAGTATTATCTAAAGCATTATCAAGGGTAATAATTTTGTCATACTAGGCATATTCTCGTGCAATAGTTAAAACAATCCTAACAATTTGATTCGCATTGTTAAGGTATTCAAATTTGAAAACTCATAATTTTTTTTTGTAGATGTCAATCTACATCTATCCAATGTGCAATGAGACAAAAAAAAAAAAGTTGATTTATAATTGCCTTCCATGTATCAGAAGTAAGAACAATTTTAAAATTAGTCAAAGCCATATTAGCTTTCAATTCTTCTTTCTTTTCTTTGTACATTCTTTTCATATCATGCGTCAAAGTACTTTTAAGGAGTTCTTTTATATTGTGGGTTCACAGTATTGTGCATATATTTTTTTAAATTGAAACTTTCACTCATAACAAAAGGTAATTCATCTCTAATTATCCATTTAGCCATTTTATTTCTATTTTTATCATGTGTATATTAAAATTACCAATCATTTGGTCATGTGTGGTGTGAATTTGTGTTTCCATTATTTTTTATTTGCATTCAACATCACTATATTTCTTACTTATATGCCTACTTAGTGTTTCGGTTCTCCCCCTTCTTTGTGTTTAAAAAATATCAGAGGATCACATAATATACAAGTAGTTAGTTCATTAATCTCATCTTTTTCAAAAAATTCCCAAACCGCACTTTTCATTTTAGAGGTACATTGTTTATTATCTACGGTAGGTATCTCATTTTGGTTATCAATATCATCTAAATTTACAATTAGGCGAGGATCTTGTGGTGTGTGAGGTCTGTGTGGTGTGTGTAACCTTCCTCCACCGTTTATGTTATGGTAAATTGAAATGTCTTATAAATAAAAAAAAACTAAAAGTGCTTGAAACAAACTAAGAATGCAATTTATCAAAGAATACTAAAAATGCAATAATAGGAAAAAAAAAGTAAAGTAACTAGTCAATTAAACAACACTAAATATCAAATAAAGAAGATATATAACTAATGTAAATAAAGTAAATAAGTAGAAATAACCAACTTCAAAATTGAAATGCTGCACTTTAATTTAGTCCAAGCAGGGCTGGTTACTAGTTACTGAATATAGGGCTCAAGCGCAGCCCAGGGTACTATAGCGAGCTTGGATCGGCTCGCTATAGTACGTTAGCGGGCCGAGCTTGGTCGGTTTAATTAACGTGTAGGCCGAGCGGGGTGTCAATGGGTCGGGTTATCGTGTCGTGTCAGGTGTGACCCATTTCTTATGTGTTCGTTTCGTGTCATGTGAGGCCCGTTTCTTATCATGTCGTGTTCGTGTCTGACCCGTTTACTATTGACAGATAGTATTGGCCTATTTAACAATTACATAACTTGTTATCACATTTGAGTTAAAATCTCAATTTTTGATTATTTAATAACTCAAACAATTATTAATACTAACCTTATTATTATAATAATTTAAAACGCATAATTAAAATTATTGAAATTTTTTGGTTAATATTTAAAATAATTATTATGTTTGATTTAATAATCTAATATTAATTCTATTATTCACAATCTTAAAATATACTATATTAAATTATAATAAAATAAAAATTTCAGCAAAATCTGTTCATACAGTAACTTAACGGGTTATCGTGTCAACCCACGGGTTAACCCAATAATGACCCGGTAAATTTTGGGTCATGTCATAAATTGTTAATTTCGTATCATATTTTCGAGTCGTGTCAGAAATTGCTAGCCCTAGCCCGCCCTATTGGCTTTCCTACTTAAGTCTATAATTTCATGGTTTGAAATCATATGTGGACAAAGTTACCATGAGAGAGCTCTTCTCAAATTCTCATGAAATTCAAACAAATCCAACACTTCTAGACATGAATTTCGACTTATTCATATAGCACATAAAGGCACTAATTCAGTCATAGAGAGCTCTGATACCAGTGTAAGAAACGTTACCTCTTGTTTGAAACTTTATGATCGCAATGGAATTTCGAATCTTTTAAACTGAATCATGTACTTAGGTTGGTATATAATTATAAATAGAAAATACAGACAATCTACATTCCAAATCTTTAATATGATTTTTGTTTGATGAAAGAGATTGGAGAGAGAAAAGTTTCCAAAGCTGTTTTTGCCAAAACAATTTCGGCCAATTTATAGAGGCTTCAACTCTATCTTAGAAACATAAAACAACAACCTAATATGATTTTAAAAAAATCTTAAAAAAATGAATCAAAATGGGTCAAAAATAAAGATAAAAAAAATTATGAAGTTGGTCATGGCTGCGAGGATCATGGCAATGCTTATGGTAATGAGGCTCGAACTAGAAATTTTATGACTTTTTTTTTTCCTCTTATTTCTTCCCAATTTTTTTTTTTTTTTTTTTGGTTCTTCTCTTTCTTGTCTTTTGCCTCTGACCTTTTGTTCTATCATCGAAGCTATTCTTGGAGAAGAATGAGAAAACAACATTATTCTAAACCTTTGAACATTTGAAATAATAAATTTTAGTCCTTAGTAATTTGAAAACGTACAGGTTTGGTCCCTAACAATATGAAAACTTATAGTTTTGGTCCCATCAAATTTGTTTTCAATTCTGCCCCTGAAAAAATGAACACATGATGAGCACAAATGCTTTTCCATCTAAAATACTAGTGTGAGAGACTAAAATTCACCGTTTCAACTGTGAGAGACTAAAAAAATAAAAGCCACATCGGTAAGGGATTAATTGTACGATTTTCTCTTAGATATACGTATTAATTCTTTATTGGTTACACTTAAAATTTTGTCATTTAGGATATCATTCGTTGCATTTGAGGTATTAATATACTCCCTCCATCCCATTTTATATGTTACTATTTCTATTTTGATTTGTGTTAAATTATTTGTCACTCCTTAAAAAGACAATTTTATAAAGGTCATTTGACCTATTTTACCTTTCATGCAAGTCCCAAAGAACAACACTAGATTCATATTTCAACATTAATTACTCTAAAAAATTATTTCAAAATTCGAAACTTTAAAATCAACTAACAAATTTTGAATTTTAATTAAGGGACAATTATAGAAAAAGTATTTTATTAGCTGGCCAAATCTCAATTTTTCTTAAATTGTATACAAGTTTGACTATACCAAACAAAATGGAATGAAAATAGTATGTTTAGTTATTTATTTTGCATACCTCTTAAGAGGTAAGAAACGCCCATGTTTGTGATTGTGAATTGTGACATTGAATAGCTAGTGGTTTTTTGTTATATGGAGATAAGTGTTTGTTCGTTAAAACATAGAAAATGTGGGTCTTGAGTGGATTTCAGTTGAGACCCATATGAGATCCACAATTTTTGTGTCTTAATATATAACATTTTGATCTATGGAAGAATGACCATAGTTAGTACATTAAATTCAGGCGGATTTTTAGTTCTGTGGTTTTTTCTCGTGTGTGCGCTAGTGGATGGAACCATACCTAACGGACCTAACTACTAGATTTCCGACCCACGGATTTCTTTTGGGTCCGGTAAAATTAATGATTGCTGTACATTCAGAGGGCCGATCTGATCTTTTATTTAGTGGTCTTATTTTTCTTAGGATCATCACAACACTTGATATTGACAATAATATACTTATGTGAATTCTGATGGAAATTCTATCGTATGGAATCTTCTTGATTTCCTTAACTCAATTATAAATAAAGAGGGGAAAAAAAATTTAAAAACACTTCAAACCAGTACATCTATACAAAATGACAAAAATGATATATATGGGGTTGGTGTATAGTTACCAAATTCACTAAGTAATTTTTGTACCACGTAGCAATTCGTCCGTACCGATATATCGTACCGAATATGGATACAACATATACTTGTATTTTTTTCAAAAAAAATAACATTGTACATTCTGATTCTCGTTCCACGTATTTGATATGGATTAATAATTAACATCGGAATATAATTTTGTTATGTGAACTAATTTTGACAAATAATTCTAAATTTGTACCTTTGTAAATCAAGTATAACCAATATTACTAAATTTATTCCTTGCATTAGAAAACATGTCAAATAAGTTAGTACTATTTAGGCGATTGAGAATAAGAAAAAACAGTTCCTAAAGATTAGACGATTTGGATGAGTTTTCTTGTCTACAAGACTCTAAATATGTCAAATTTTTTAAGCAATAATTTTTCCCTAGATTTTGATTTGCACATTCAATGTATGAAGTCAGAAACATTTAACGCTTATACAGAACATCATCTTCTCTACAACTCAACATGCAAAATGCCTTGTTTCAACAACTTTTCACCCTACCTGAAAATGTTTAGGATCTTGGAACAAGTTGATTGGAAAACTTATCTACTACGGGACATTCCATGTGAATAACAGTCCCCGCTTTAATGGAGGGGAGTTTCATGTAGTCATATAATGCTTCTTCCAATTTGTCCCTTCGGGGATTTGTATCGTAAATAGGTATACCTCTATTTATGATGGCAAATAGCATGGACCTATAGGGATGATGCCATGATGGTGAAAACTCAAAACTTGGCAAGTTAGGTAAGGCAAATGATATTGCCACAACAATATTCTTATTGCCACATCGACTTTTGTATGAAATGACAAATATATCCTTACTAAACTCTCTCTCTTCTTTCGAATTTAATCAACTCGGAACCAAGAATCAAGCTCCAAATTTTGTGAGCAATTTCTTGCTAAGTTTGGAATAATCAAGAATTTAGAAATAGACAGCATAATAGCAAGAAACCCACAAACCCTTTTCAATTTCCAATTTTCTGGTTAATTCCCTTCCAAAACAATCGAACGGCAAGAACAATCAAACAAAAGTCTATCCCTTCCGTTCCTCATCGCTAGACCAAAGGGGACCTCGGTTTTTCTGTCCAAAAATGGAAGGTGCTATTATCATTCTTTTTTTCTTTTTTTTTGAGCAGTAGATATTTCGCATTTGTAGAGTTTCATTGGTGAAATTGAAAGCAAAGAACAAGAGAGATTGGAGAGTGTGTGGGTGAAGATTTGGAGAAGAGAGGGTGTTGTTTTGACGTTGAGGAAGACGATGGGTTAAATTTGACATTTTATTAAAAATTGCTGTGGCAATATCATTTGCCGTTAGGAAACGATACATGTCAGATTGTATCCATGCTTTGAATTCAGTGTGATTTTGTCATTTCACTGCACTCTGACATTTATCAATAGATTTTTTAGTTAAATGCACTAAATCGCCCTCAACTTTACCTCGTTGCATTTAATCCTTGCTTAGTAGTTTTGAACAAAATTATTCAT
The DNA here is from genome assembly GCA_025175665.1 of Cinchona pubescens. NCBI lineage: Eukaryota > Viridiplantae > Streptophyta > Magnoliopsida > Gentianales > Rubiaceae > Cinchona > Cinchona pubescens. The sequence goes on from JANKKI010000291.1 coordinate 1,864,128, forward strand.
ACTATCTTAATTATTCGATTTTTTTCTTATTTAAAGATTCTTAAGCTGCCCTGACTGCAATAAAGGGGTTGGTTTTCTTTGGCCATAGCTAGCACAGATGATTAAAGGTACTCTGGTAGCTTTTACTCGAAGAGAGTCAGCTATGCTAGAAGTTAGCAAATCTGTGAAACTGTGGTCATGTAATTTATTTAAATGGTGTGTTAATTTATTTAAAGTGTCAAAGGTGTACCCAAAATGATAAGTTCCCTGAAATGCCATTTAAATAAGTTAATATATAAGACGAACTTTTTGTCATTGGGAGCAACTCAGATTTCTATTGCTTTCCCTATTATTTTGTATTTATTTTGTGCTTTTGTTTAGTTATTCGTGATTACTCCTTTGATCTTGTTTTGAGGTCCAAGTTTTATACGAAAATGATTTCTGTTTGTGGTCTTATTGAAGCACTGACAAGTGCAAAGAAGTGAATTTTTTAGCCAAATCAAAGGGAATTTCCTTTTTCTTGTCTCTATTTTCTGTTTATGTGGTTACATGTCTTGTCATACTGTTATTTGTTTTTTTAGTTATTTGTTATTTGGGTAAATTGGTGGTGTGCTTAATTTGTTGATAAATTCTAGTCTATATAATTAATTTTCATATTTCTATGTGATTTAAATATGTTGCAATTGTCTTTGTGGCTATACATACGTGCACTGACACGTGCTTAGGAAGTTCGATTATTAATTCCAAATGTGCATCAAACACTTTTATGCACATTTGGGATCAATAATCAAGTTTTCAAAGCACATGCCGTACTTGTGTGTAATATATATATATATACATATATATATATATATATATATATATATATATATAAGTGTGACACACATACATTCATTAACATGTGCTTAGAAGGTATGATTATTGATTTCGACTCCCAAGCACATGCCAGGGTACATACGTATGCTACACGTACGTATATATATAAAAGTGTGACATACATACGTCCACTAATATGTGCTTAAGAAGTTTGATTATTGATTCTAAATGTGAATAAAAATGTCTTATTCTGCAAATAAGTGTGTGTATATGTACGTATCTGTGTGTATATATATAAGTGTGGCATACTTATATTCACTAACATGTACTTAGAAGGTTTGATTATTGATTTGGTTCCCAAGCACATGCCAGTGCCCGTACATATGCCACACGTACATGTATATATAAAAATGTGACACACGTGCGTCCTCTAACATGTGCTTAGTAAGTTTGATTATTGATTCCAATTTACATAAAAACATTTTGTTTTGCAAATAAGTGTGTGTATAAATGTTTATGTAAATGTTGCCAAAATCCACCCTAAGTGCAAGACTTACCTGGGAAAGTGAAAAACAAAGTCATTTAAGTGAAGACTACCTAAGCTAAACTTACTTCCCGTGATAAGACTTGCCCGGTAAAAACTCAAGTCTTCTAAGAAAGGAATACCAAGTTAAATGTGCTTCCATGAGCATCAATTACCTTTCCCGCGGTAAAAATAAATCTTTCTAAGCTTATACCTAAGTGGTGCATTAATCGAGCAAAAGCACAACACCCAAGCAAAGTATAAGGTTCCAACCAAGACAAATGTCCAAGACCTAAGGTTACTTTCAACCCGAATAAATTCAACTTAAAGAGTGAAAAACAAGTGATGATATTAAAAGTATTACATTCAACAAATGACTTCCACATGACACAAGTCAGCTAGTCAATAGGACATTTGAGTCATTTTACATTCCAAACACTTATTTCATTATTCCAAATGTCAACAATAGTCAACAAATAATACTCCAAAAAGCACACCAAATGATATCCTAAATAATGGCAAATAAAGCCAATCCATACAAGATCCAGAGGTATTACTCGTTCTCATATGAAGATCGACTAGGGATACAAATTCCATAAACAAAGTTTTTACGACACATACAGAAGACACACAGGAGACCAACAAGCACTGCTCAAGCAAAGATATTAAAGTGCTCAAGGTAATGTTCGCTGATACAGAGGCAGAGCACCCAGAGCTTCACGTTCTGCTGTTTCTCTCTTTACCTGCAAAATAAAAGCTGTGTTAGTCCATAGGACTTGGATGAAATAGAAAATTCCGGTCTAGCAGAGCAATAGAAGAATATCAATACAAGCTTGCTTTGTCATTTGACAGATGGCTGCATGCATGATGCAAATTTTAACTGAGGGGAAACCAAATGGTCCATTGCAGACAAAACACAGCTAGCGATAAAGGTATATAAAATACATGCACTTACAAGAGCCAGCATATCCTGCAAATAGCTTCTAAATGGTGTCTGCTGTGCCTGTAAGAAGAAATTGAGACAAATAAATCAATTCAACAATCAAACAAGTACTAAAAAACTACAACACAATGATGAAAAATTATATTTTGGTCAAAGTCAATAGAGAGCAAACTTTCCTTTCCAAAAATAAATAAATAAATACCGACACAACTATACACCTTAAAATGCGCCATCCAACTACACACATGAACTATCAACAAATTGTTTACAAGTAATTTGATGACATCCAACAAATGTTTACACCTCATTTTCCTGAGAACCCAAAGGAAATTCAGCAAAAATGGATAAACTTGACCAAAGATTTTTAAGGGTTTTCTCCAAAAGGAACAACTGCAATTACCATCAATCAAGCCTTATCGGTACAGTGCTTCAGCATGCCTGAGCTCAGGGTCAAATTAAGATCGCAAACCATCTCACAGTCTTAAGAGACAACTATTACTTGTATTAACTTTGAGTTTGAACTTGGATCAAAGTTTTACCCCACAATCTTGCCGTGTTAACCATATAATATCCAATAATGCATCCAATAATGCAATAAAATTTAATTACCTTACATAAAAGGATTGGTCAATAAGATAGATTTATACATGCAAACCATAGATCAATAAATTTTGAACATCCTCTGATTGGACGAGCTTGGAGGCGCATACTCTGCTCATTTGTGAATCAGAATTGATATATAAGCCCATGTTCATCTGAGCTCAAGCTGATACTAGTCTCAGCATTAATTTTAACAATTTTTCAGTGTGAAAGAAAACACAGAATGGTATTGGTGATCGAAATTCAAAATGTCCTATAAAATAGAAATAATCCAGGCACAACGACAGCCAAAAGTAACCTCTACCCGTGGTACACATGACCTACTAATCCTGAATTGCATATTTATTAAACCTGGCCCGAGAAGGAACTTGACAAGTGAGGAAGATCAATATGTTATTGGTTTAATCGGTGGGTCACTCAAATATATTTTTCTTATTAATATATAATAAATGTAAATTATTAAATACAAGATTTATGGTGAAAATATAGATAAAAATATTTTATTAAAAAATTTTTAAGTACAAATGAATTTGAAATAATTCATTTCTCTAAAAAATTTAATAAAATAGTTAACTTTATATTATTGAATATGCATAATTGGAAAATATTGACTATTATATATAAAATGATATACACAAACAAACAAGAAATTAACTTTTCAATATTTCTTAGATGGTTACGTAGTAGTACAACGGTATTTTATTATATTTTAGATTAGATAAGTGAATTTTTAAAATCAAATATATAGTATCTTAATTTAAGTTAGACAGTTGTTTATATAGCATTATCTTCAAATATTTATTTTAATTATTTTCCACTTTTGAAATTATATGTGTAAAATGATGTTGAGGACGAGGTTGTTTTTGTGGAAAATAATATGATAATTTGTTGGTAAATGATGTGAAACAAAAGTTTTCTAAAATGAAACTTAATTTATTTTTTTATAATTTTCCATTATGTTTAAGTTCTTCTACTCTTCTATTCCGGTACATGAAAAACTTATCTAATATTCTTCCTAGGCATTACAAGGACAACCTAGGCTGACCTGGAGCCTCACAGTAAAGTTAAAGACATAAAAGAGAATAACTCTAGCAATCCCTTATGCCTGAAATCTCTCCTAGGCATGAACAGCTAAAGGATATACAATAATTAAACTTTTTATACCAATCAACTCTACTGTGAGGACCGTAGCATATTGATCAAATCCAAAGCTCAAACTAATATATTTCTAATGTAAAGGATCAGAGGCAAGTATAGAGCAAACTCCATGCCTCAGTAGGAAACATACTAAACTAGGTTTTGACCTTCAAAAACTTTCGGATAAAAGATTACATTAGCTTGTCAGAAAGCCATAGAGATAAAAAAAACAATGATATTTTATTTCCAACACAGGAAAATCTATAAATAAAGGGAAGAGCTTTATTTATAGAAACTTTTTTTGGACTTCAACTATGGATTCCAAAAGGACTCCAAACGCAGACTTCAAACATCCAAACCCTAAACATGGACTTAAAATAAAGCTACAATCATCAGTCACGGATTTAAGATCCGGATTTAAAACAAATTTAAAGACATGGGAACAAGTTCCACATTGATTACATAAAAAAAAACATGTGGGAACAGATTCCCACCTTTATTACAATCAAACAGCTAAAGATGACAAGACAAAAGCTTGCTTGGTTAGTGAACTCCTCAGTGTGAATTGTGATACGAGTAGTATGCTTCTGCATAAGGGGTTTCCCAAAAGAGACCGTAACCATCCCAATCTATAACCTCATCATCGGAATAAGACCAATTTGGATATTCGGCATCACTGAAGACATCATCCGAGTTGAGCTTTGGTTGGGTAGGATAATTAGTTTCTTGTTTTGAATGAAATTTGGTTCTTAAGGCAGAGAGGTGCTCCACAATGAGGTTTTTTACCTAATTTCTAAGAATTTTACAGAGAAAGACTTCCAAACATAACAAGATTGCATGAGCCTTGAATTGCTCATTGGACCTTGGACATACGGACAATGAAGCACAAAAATTGTATGAATATGCTCGTTTCCATTCTTACTGATTTGACAAAGGCATAATTCATTCCATTGTTCTAATACTATTCCAAAAAGGTCAATAATAATACACAATGATTGCTAGACACTAAGAGAAAAGCTAGCAGGTGAGACGTGATAAACTAAGTTGAGAAGTGGCAAAAAACTTCTAAACACCAAAAATGTCATAAGCATTCTTCAGAAAATGAGGCTTTTATATTAATGTGAACAAGGTTGCTAAAAAATGGTATGAAAAGTTAAGATTGATGTGGATAGTCATCATAAACTTGACTAGAAAAGAGAGAAGATAATTTATAGCATAAAACTCTGATATTTAAAAATTCTCAAAAGGTCTATCTCTTAGAGGAAAAGTATTAAGATGTTTTGCCCGGAACTCAAAGTTGAGGGTAGGACTTGATGAGGCCATGAAGATGATAGGGATGGTTTTGAATTTGGAGATGCGATGAACTCGTTTAGGCCTAGAAAGAAGATTTGGGATCAAGTCGGAGTCTCTTTTCATATGTTGAACATTGAATTGATATTTAGAAAACCAATCCTTCAACCTTACTAATTGGGGGTCTAGAATCATTTTATTTTTAGATCCATTATTATTGGGAATGATGAATTATCCATCTTTACGGTGAAATTGTGACCCAGGAGATGAAATTCAAAGTTCTTGATTACATATTTTATGGCCAAGATCTCTTTGTAGACAGTGCGATAGTGTTTTCCTGCTTCTTTTGAACTATCCACATGCATGACCACAAAAGTGTAATTTCTTGTCAATCTCCTCAATGATAATAGCTCCCCAGTACTCATCGTTGGCATCTGTACCTACAAGATCCCGTGACCTGTGCTAAGAATCTTCAGAGGTAGTTAATTTTAACAAATTTGTTTTAACTTTTGAACCATTAGCGTCTGGTCTTTTTCCAAGCTAGAGCTTTATTTTTTAGCATTCTAGAAAGCTACTTGCATAATTCGGTGATTCTGGAAGAAAACTTTAATTTAATTCAAAATTCTAAGAAATTGTTGAATTTCTTTAATAGTGAGATTTTCTCCATAGAACTTTAAGAGTTTCTTGGGTAATATGGGGACCAGGTTGATATTTTCCTTCAAAAAGTCTCGTACCCAAGAATTCAATATTAGCCTGTCCAATAATCCATTTTTCTCGGACAACAAAATGCCATAGGTCTTGACTAAGTCCAAAAATTGTAACAAGAGTTGCTGATGAGATCCACTATCCTCTGAAAATAACAGGATATCATCAACATATATACACACACATACATATTGCACTGTGCATTATGGGATCAAATATCCTAACCATTACCATTTGGATCAAATGAACCGGGCTACTTTCAAATCAAATGGCATAATGTGGTTCATTGATAGGCCGTAAGAATGCAGAAAGCCATCTTGTATCTATCTTTTGGATCAATGCCAAGCTGCCAAAAACCTGCATTTAAGTCAAATTTTGAAAGTACTTGGGTTTTGGCAATATGGGAAAACATCTGTATTTTCGGTAGCAAGAACTTACATCCTGCAAGAACATGTTAAGAGGCTTATAATCAATTATAAGCCTTTTCTTCCCTCGAACTTGTTCTGATCTCTTTAACATAGAATGCTTGACAAGCCCAATGATTTTGTTGGTTCGATTAGTCCAATATTTAGAAGCTCGTTGCATTCTTCTCTTGCCAAATTTAAATCTTCTCGTGTCATCCCTGGGTGTGTTGTCTTTGTTGGATTAATGTCATCATTCAACTTGAAGGGCAACTGAATAAGGAAATCCAAATTCTTCAATAGAGGAGAGAGGAAAGGGAGGATGAAAATCAGCATAAGACTACAGCACAACAATTATGAAGTTCCTTAGCTATTTCTTGGAAATCCTTTGGAGAATCTGAGATGGCAAACATCTTCTCAATTATAATCGTTGTACAAGGTTGAAAATTTCTTTCCCACCTTATTCCTTGGGGAAGGGCTTTGAGGGCTTTGAGACTTGTGGTAAATATCAAAACCAATGAAAACATCTTTATTTGGTAAATCACATCCTAAGATTTCCATCCATACGATACAATTTGGGAAAAAATAAATTCCGATCTCCTTTCTTGTGATCAATTTTGAATGGAAGATTTTTTCGGTCCGTTGCCTTAAAAGATTCTACATGAAGTACCCATGAGTCTGATGATGGTAAGGTGCAGGATTCAGATCTTTGTGAGCATGCATCTATCAATCCAATTGCTGGGATGGGTCTACCATACTTTGAAGGCAAAACTTTGATATTTATATGGGGAGAAATTGGAATATCCTCCTTTCTGGATGCTATCTGGGCTTTAAGCATATAGATTCAAAGAGGAAAAATTTTGTTCATTATGAGTCTTTCTACGGACTTGTTTCTTCTGAACTGGAATCTTGAATAGCAAAAATTGTCTGACGATTGTTCTCCTTGTTCAGAATAAAGAGATTTTATATCGAAATCATATTCAGTCATCTGAAGAAATTGAGAAACAAGTTTGGTAGAGTTTTCCTTTTCATTAGTACAATTTCTTGCAAAATGCCCTTTTCCTCCACACAGCATATGTTGAACTTTTTCCTTTTCCCGAACTTCCTTTTGAAAAACCTCAAGGATTTTTTTTCATCTTGGACTGTTTAAACCTTTCCTTGTACCCTTTTTTGTTTTTTTATTGCAAAACCAAGTCTTCCTCGCATTAATTTCAAGGCTTGTTTTACGACATATCTTTTAGAATCTTTTATGATCTACCATTTGCTTGAACATCTTTTGCTATTCACAAAGCTTGGTTAATGCAGTAAACACAAATTGATGGATCTTTCCTAATCTATGATTTAATATGTTGACTTTCTGTCGTATCATTCTGAAAAGTTAAAGTTGAAACTCTCTAGGTAGAGAAGCGTATACATGCTTAAAATTTGGATTGTTTACTTCATTAATACATTAAATTCAGACATTCTCTTGAAATGACAATCCAAATCTTTTTTCTTGAAAGAACGACACTTCATGTATGAGAAATCCTGTTGTTTCTCAAGGATCAAAGCTTAATTACCAATGAATTCTTGATGGATCTATCTTAAGGCTAAGGCAGAGTTTGCATGTCCAAAGAACTGCAATTGCCTATACTCACCTAGGCTCAAAAATCAATATCAGAGTGTGCCTGTAAATTGAGAAGCAAATTCTCTCAAGATGTTGGGTAATTGTGCTCCTTTTGTTTGATGTGAATCTAGCCAAGCCGCAAAGGTGAGCATCCTTTCCCTTCTTTAGTGGACAAGGATATCATCAAATGTGAACCAAGGTCCACTTGATGGTTTGGTTGAAGCTGATGTTGCCATGTTGGTGTCATTGTAGTTGAGAGAACCTCTCTGGTTTTTGTTTCTAGAACAGATTCTGCGTTAAATTCATTAGAATATTCAGTTGCCTAGGTTCTCCCCCGAGTACCAAATTAAGAAATGAATTATTTGATTCTTCTTCTGAAGACGCATCATGAGCTTCTAAATTTGATTGATCTGATGATGCATCTTCTTGGAGTGGATGGTTGTTAAAAAGGCTATTGAGTCGTTGGAAAAGGATTTTGAGAAGGGTTATCATTTTGAGACGCATTATCATTATCAACCAGGTCCTAAATTATCTAAAAACTCTCAAGTTCTAGGAAGAAAATCTCATTGTTAAAGAAATTCAACAATTTCTTGTAATTGTGAATACAATTAAAGATCTTTTTCACCCAAATACACAAGCCAACTGTCCAGAATGCTAAAGAAAAAAGCTCCACTTTCAGGAAAAGACTAGATGCTACCAGTCCAAAAGTTGAAACAAATTTGTAAGAATCCACCATCTCTGAAGATTCCTAACCTGTTACAGCAACTGATCTTACAAACAAAATGCCAGCGATTAGTATTAGGGAGCTATTCTCATTGAGGACATTGACAAGAAATCTTTTGTGGCCATGCAAGTGGACAATTCAAAGAAGCAACAAACCACTATCACACTGTCTACAAAGAGGTCTTAACAATAAAATATGGAATCAAGAAGTATGAATTTCATCTCACCGGTCACATTTTGACTGTAAAGATGGATAATTCATCATTCCCAAGAATAATGAATCTCAAATATAAAGTCATTCCAGACCCCCAATTATTAAGGTTGAAAGATTGACTTTCTAAATATCAATTCGATGTTCAGTATGTAAAAGAATACTCCAACCTCATCCCAGATCTTTCTAGGCCTAAATGAATTCATCTTATCTCCAAATCCAAAACCATCTCTAAACTCTGAGTTCAAGGCAAAACATGTCAAAGCTTTTCCTCCAACAGATAGACCTTTTGAGAGTCTTTATGATATCAAGTTTTATGCTAAAAATTATATTTTTCTCTTTCCTAACTAAGTTCATGATAACTACCCACATCAATCTCAACCAAGATTTTTTCTTTCCAAACCACCTTTTTAGTAACCTTGTTCGCATCAATATAAAAGCCACATTTTCTAATAATGCTTATGGCATTTTTGGTATTTAGAAGTTCTTTACCACTTCTCAGTTTAGCCCACGCCTCACCTGCTAGCTTATCTAAGTCTGGCAGTAAGAGTTCATTATTATGGACTTTTCTGGAATGGTATTATATTGCACAACAATGGAATGAATTATGCCTTTATCAAATCAATAAGAATGGGAATGAGCATATTCATACAAATTTTGTGCTTCATCGAAGGTCCAATGAACAGTTCAAGGCTTATATCATCTTATTATGCTTGTAATTCTTTCTCTAAAAAATTCTTAGAAATAGAGGAAGTAAAGAAACTACTTATATAATACCACTACCTTAAAAACCAAATTTCTTTCAAAATACCAGCAGGACATCTCTCATCCACTTCTATGACTCCATTCTTTAAAGAAAGATAAAGCCATCCAGACCGAACAAATAGAACCAACCATCCAAAGTGAGTTAGAACAAGAAACTAATCATGCCCGACTAAAGCTTGACTCGGATGATATGTTCATTGATGCAAAAGATCCAAATTGATCTTATTCTGATGATGAGGTTATAGATTGGAACGGTTACAGTCTCTTTTGGAAAACCTCTCATTCAAAAGCATACTATCAGTACCACAATCACCACGAGGAGTTACCAACCAAGCAAGCTTTTGTCTGGTCATTTGGTCATCTTTAGCAGTTTGATTGTAATAAAGTTGGGAATCTAATCCCCATAAGTCTTTTCATATAATCAATGTGGAATCTGTCCCCACATATCTTTGAATTTGTTTTAAATCCAGATATAAAATCCGTAACTGTTGATTGTAACTTTATTTTAAATTTATGTTTAACGTCCAGATGCTTGAAGTCTATATTTGGAGTCCTTTGGAATCCATAGTTGAAGTCCGGAAGTACAATAAATAGAGCTCTTCCCTTCAATTGTAGATTAGCCTAGGTTGGAAATAAAATATCTTGTTTCTTATTTGTCTATAGCTTTCTAAAGTAATTTTCTCATTGAAAGTTTATAAAAGTCTTTAAAAGCCTGTTTAGTATGTTTCTTACTAAAGCATAGAATATGCTCCGTATTTGCCTATTGAACAGAAGATCTTGTACATCAGAAACATGTTAGTTTGAGCTTCGAATTTGATTAATATGCTACGATCCTCACAGTAGAGTTGATTGGTGTAAATAAGTTTAATCTTGTATATCCGTTCATGTCTAGGAGATACTTCAGGCATAAGGGACTACTAGAATTAATTCTCTTTTACGTCTTTTAACTTTACTTTGTCGGGCTCCCAGTCAGCCTATGGTATCATAGCCAAGGTTATCCTTATAATTCCCAAGAAGAATATTAGAACTGGAAGAGAAGATTAGTTTTCATGAACTGGAAGAGATGAGTAGGAGAATTAAACATAATGGAAAAGCAAGATCTAAGCTCAGTTCCCCATCTCAAGCATGTTTCTTCCTCTTTTTCTTTTGTCTATAAAAGATAGGAACATAATAAACAAAAGACATTACAAATAACTCAATTTATATGCTATAAATGAATATTTACATAGCCTTGGGCTTTTCAGTAGTTCAATTTGGCGAGGCTCCTTTTTTGAATCTTTGCCTTCTCCACGACTGCACATATAAATGTTTCTATCATAGCCCTTGTTTACCACCTCTAATAACATATCGTAGTGATCATACATCTTAAATTTCTTTTGCATGTTAGCATATGTTGCTTTTATATACTTGAAACACTTGAAAGGCTCATTATGGCTATCCATAACATATCCCATTGTAGGGGTGGCAATGGGATAGGTAATGTCATTATCGTGTCCTGTCAGGTGTAACCCGTTTCTTATCGTGTCGTGTTCATGTCTGACCCATTCATGTTCGTGTCGTGTTGATGTCTGACCCGTTTACTCCTAAGAGATGTATCGACCTAATATTTGACAAGTTAAATATTTTGCGAACCGTTTGAATTAAAATCTCAAATTTCAATTATTTAATAACTTAAACAATTATTAATACTAACATTGTTCTCATAACAATTTAATTATTGAAATTTTTTACATAATATTTAAAAAATTATTATATTTGATTTAATAATCTTATATTAAATCTATTATTCACAATCTTAAAGTATGCTATATTAAATTATAATCGAGATAACACTTCAGCAAAATCTGTTCATTGAATAACTTAACGGGTTATCGTGTCAACCCATGGGTTGACCCAACCCAAGCCGTTTAATTTCGTGTCATAAATTGGTTGACCCAATAATGACCTGATAAATTTCAGTTCATGTCATAACCTGTTAATTTCGTGTTGTGTTATCGGGTCATGTAAGAAATTACAACATTTAGAAATGACATACCGCTATTATCAGTCCCTTTATGGCCTGAACTTAATTTGCCACCTTAAATGTCACAAGACAATGATTATACATTTAGAAACTCTTTTTGCGTAGCTTTTATAGACTTGAAACACTTGGCAGTCTAAGTATTCTTATCTCTAATCAAATTTGTAACCATTCATTGGTGGGCCTTTTACCCAATTAGTTACTCCAAACATTATAACTTTCAACCTATTATAGCCTGGTCCAAGTTTTTCATGACAAATCATAATAAGCTAAAATGGATATAAAACTTCTTTTAAAGTTATAGATGGAAATGTATTTGTCCTTCGTTTTTTCTTCCCTTCGTCAAATAAATTTCAACTGCTAGGACAACCACCATATAAAACCGCCACAATTCAAAAATTAGCATTGAGCAATCAAGAGAGAATAAGTCAATAATCAAAAAAAGTTCCCACCCTCAAATCTTAAAACCATCATGTCATCCGTCGAAAAGGAAAAAATAACATTTATAGACTTTTATTCATAATAGACCACTACAACCATTAAACCCAAAAGCCCTTCAAACCATATACATAGAATATTGTCATAACAGTAGCAACTACATGTGACTAAAAATTGCAAGGATTAAAATTCGCAACTTTTTCTCTTCATGCGGCTTTAGCAGAATCTGTGCCAACTGATGCAACAACTGATTTTGACTAGTAATAAATTTGCTTTTACTTTCGTGTGGATTGAAAAAAGGGCTACTGAGGGATGGGGATCTATGTTACCTGGACTCTTTGTTTGACCCTACCACACCCGTGTCGACACGATACAACACGGGTGCGGGTGCGGGATTCACACCGGATCTGGTCAAACTGAAACGGGTGTGTTGACTCAATCTTTTGCAGATGCAAAGGGGAGGCTGCTGTTGGAAGCTATTGTTGCAGATGAAGGGAGAAGGCTCGCATCGGGCTGCTACTCCATGGAGATTGCTAAAACAGATGAAAATAACGAGAGAAGAAGATGAGGAGAGAGGATGAGGAGAGAGGATGAAGAGAGGAAGAGATGACCTTGTGGTTTGGTAAGAGGAAGACGATGAGGGGAGAGAGAGCTGTTGACAGCACCTGAAAGAGGAGATGGAAGCGATGTAAAATTAGGGCAACGTACAGATAGTATCGAAGGTATAGGTTAATTGTAGTAAATATTTTTCTTTAAACCATTGTACTTTAGCATAATTGTCCTTTTCCCCTCATAATTATTAACTAAGGTTAAAATATACATTATTTTACCCCAAAACTATGGAATTTTATCAGTTTACTCCCAAATTTATTTATTTTATATACATGACACATTCTTTACACCTAAGCGCCACTATTATTTGTAATATATTACACCCAAATATATTTACATTTTAAAAATTGAGTCATAAAATAACATAAATAGCTTTACGTCATTAAATTATATTATTAATATTATTAACGTATACCACTTATAACAAGTATCCCCGAACCCGTATCTGACACTTTTCCCGAGTCCCCGTATCCTAAATTTATGAAATTGACGAATCTGACACCAAGATATGTACCCTTACCCGACACCCATACCCATACCCGAGTCCGGGTAACATAGATATATGGGGATTGAGATGCGATTTGGAAAGGCAAGGAAAGGAAGTTGAAAAAACATACATATTGCCTATGATGGATCTTTGTGATAGTGGTGATAGGGAGAAAATTGAACAGAGAGGCATGCGGAGGTAGGCAAGGGCAAGAGATAAGAGGCAAGAGGAAATGAAGGAAGCTTGGTGATACTATTGAGGTTGAGGGGTAAGCTATTTTACATGGACTCTCCCCTCACACCTAGAGTATCCGTGTCCTGCCGTGTGATAGTGGTGGTATTGCCTATGATGGGACCTTGTGATAGTGGTGTTAGGGGGAAAATTGAACAGAGAAGCATGCGAAGGTCGGCAAGGGCAAGAGATGAGAGGTAAGAGGAGACAAAGGAGGCTTGGTGATACCATTGAGGCAACACAGGCTAAGGGGTAAGCTATGTTACATGGACTCTTCTCTCACACCCGGAGGACCCATATCCTGCCATGTCAACATGGATGTGGGTGTGGGATCGTGTCCGTATGATCAACCATAAGTTTCAATTGGGTACTTTGACTTTTTTACCAAGTCAAAAATTATATTGACTTCAACATGATTGTGACTTCATCCCATGAAAGAACCGATATTATAGAGATAAGATAAAGAGGAAGATTAAATCAGAGAGAGAAACATATGAGAATTGCATATCAAATCACTAATCTTATTGTAGTTATATCCTTCTATTATCTTCTTTTTCTCATTGCACCACTATTCTTTAATACTACGCATAAACATTATTTTTTGAAAAAATGAGTCATCAAAAAATGTTAAATTAGTATATATCATCAAGTTGCATTACTACAACATTAACATATAAAAGCAGGGGCAGATCTATACATTTTCAGTGCGGGCACAAATAATAATAGTACATATTTTTTAGTCATCAGTAGACCATGTTTTTCTTGTATCTTTATCTGCACAAATTTCTTTGATAAATTTTTTTCAAAAGATTAAACAATTAAGATAAAACTTTCAATCTTCAAACTAAAACCCCAATAATAAGTACTGAAGTTTTAATAATTAATGAGGCAAACATCTATCATTTTTCCATTAAATATTTTATATTTTTACTACCCAACTACAAGTAGTACACATGCCAAAAGAAAAATTTGGTCAGAGCACCAAATCAATTAGGCATGACATTTTATAAAATTTTTCCATTCTAATATACTGTTGTTATTAGTCCAGTGGTTACCCCCATTGGAGCTCCGCCACTGTATAAAAGCATCCAAGATGCACCCCGTACCTGTATCCGACTCTTTTAGAGTGTCCCCATATCCTCAATTTCAAAAGAGTGTCCCCATATCCTCAATTTATGAAATCATAAATTGAGGAATCCAACACCTAAATATATACCCATACTTGACACCCATATCCTGAGTCCAAATAACTTAGGGGTAACTTAGTCTAGTGAACTTTGTCATGTGCAAAACACACGACTTTTCTGTCAAAAATTGGATGAATGTTAACAATTGAACTAATGTGAAACAGATCAAAGGGGCTAAGTATTGGCACAATTGAAAGTTTAAGGAGGTAATCTAAAACAAAGCCATAGTTGTGGGGGTTTACCATATTTTATCCAAAAAATAAAAACAAAAAACCTCCTAAGGGTTATGCACCACCGAAGAATTACTCATTTGCAAACTATTTTTTCTTCGTTAGGTTTGTAAGGTACCTAGTTTCCAATTACTAGATAAATTTTTTATGACTCGCCCTATAACAGGTAAATCTCTTCTCACCCACAAACCAAAAATAAAAAACAATTCTACCATCAAACTCCTAAATGAGATTTATTACCAATTAGCTAAATTAAAAAATTAAATAGAATTGTGAATACACTAACTAATAAATAAATAAATAAAAGGTAAAATAACTGAAAATAACTACTTACTGCCAATCTAATCAGCAGGTTCTGAAAATAGTACTAGCTTTTCCCAAAAAATAAATAAGTAATGAAAATAAGTATGAACCTGGAGATCTTCGGAGAGATACTTATGCTTCAAGGAGAGGTCCCTATGGCGCGTTTCAGCCGTTGATTTCTGGCGTCAACAATCTGTCTTGGAAGACGATTCAGAGTTTCCTTCACATCCAGATCATGTATCGGATCGTATAAATCATCGTATCGAAGCCCTAGACAAATAATAAAGAAAGGTTGAAAATATTTGTAAAAATAGATGAATTTTAAAAAATTGGAATGAAAAAATAATTCAGAAGAAAACGAAAATGGTTACCGTATTTGCGGAGGCGACGATCAAGGGCTTTCTTATGGATAGCAGCGAGAGGATTCCTCCTTGGGTCTACCAGCCACCGCAACAACGCCGATGCCATTTTCTCCTTTTCTCTCTCTCTCTCTCTCTCTCTCTTTCTGGAACTGAAATTCTCTCTTTCTTCTCTCTGGAAGCCTCTATCCACTTCTCTAGCTTCCTTGCTAGTAGCACTTTTAGTCCCTTATGTTTAAAATTAGTTTTACTTAAGTCTCTTCTATTTCATATAGAGTATTTTAGGTCCG
Source organism: Cinchona pubescens (assembly GCA_025175665.1). Classification (NCBI taxonomy): domain Eukaryota; kingdom Viridiplantae; phylum Streptophyta; class Magnoliopsida; order Gentianales; family Rubiaceae; genus Cinchona; species Cinchona pubescens. The sequence continues at coordinate 1,879,984 of JANKKI010000291.1, forward strand.
TTTATATATTCAAAAACAGAGAGAGTATATTTTTTGGAAAAATGACCATTTTGATCCTTTATTTATGTTTGAGAAGTGGCTCAATTTTGTCCCTTGTATATTATAATTTAGCATTTTAAATCCTAGTATTTTAAATTTGTTATTTTAAGTTGTGTTTGAATCGAAATATTTGAGAACAGATTTGAAATCCTTATATTTGTTGAAATAATTTATAAGATTGAAATGGATTAATTTCAAATTCATTTAAACTAAAAAGTGTGAAATGAGAATAGGAAGAATTGGTGGATTTGAAATCAAATTCACCAATATATTTTTTTAGGCAAAGTTCCATTATTTACATAAATAAATATAAATTGTGTTTGTATTGATGAATTTGATTTGTAGGAAAGATTTGAAATAAAAGAATTTAAGGTGGGTAGATTTGAAATAACTTGAAATTTAGGTAGATTTGAAATTTATTCATCCCAACTACTAAACTTCCACCTTTTCACTTATTAGTGGATTTCAAATCCCGTCAACTAAATTAGATAACTTGTTTGGGTAATGTAATATGGATTTGAGTTTCAAACCCAAATCCACCCAAATTCTTCCATTCAAATACAAAACTCAAATCCACCCAAATTCTTCCATTCAAATACAAAACTCAAATCCACCCAAATTCTTCCATTCAAATACAATAATAGTACTAATGGTGAAAAGGGGTATTTGTAAGTTGCTTTTTGATTGTATGTCTAATAGATAATACTTTTACCCAACGTCTTGTACGCAAGAATAGTTTAGAATAGAAAAACCTCTCCAACTTATCCATTCTATTATATATTTAGTATGAGAGTTTTAAATTAGAAAGATCATTCCATTAGAAAAGACTGTTCCTATTAGATTTTGGAATTCTCATTCCTCAAAAAAAAAAAAAAAATTGAGAAAAGCTCTTTCCAATGTCATTTTGGATGTAAAGATTATGAGATAACAAGTTTATTCAAATTTATTCAAAATTTTCTTTTCTATAGTTGTAATATTTACTTCAAAATAAATATAGTAGTACATAATTTTTTAAATTGTATAATTTAAAAAATATAGTAGTACATAATTTAATTATTTAAGTTATGTGAAATTTGCATGAAATAAGAATTTTAATATTTTTAAGAGATTGCAAAACTTCTTTTTTTTTTTTTTTTAAAAAAAAAATTGTAACTACATGGTTGAAATTTAAAATCTAAATATATAATTTCTCTATGCAAAATAGATAAAGATATAAATAAAATACAATTTAGATAACATAAATTGTCAATTTTATTTTTGTTCTATTTGCAAAGCTATATTATCACAATGAATATAATTTTTTTTTAAAAAAAATACAGTGTTATAAAATTAGCTAATTTGTGCTATTTCATATGTGTTTGAATGCAAAAAATAATATGTAACTTTTAAAATTTTTATCCATAATGAAGAATATTTAAGGGCAAATGACCAAATACATTCCTCACATTTTAGAAAAATCTTTTTTACATCCCCAACATTTTACATGATGCAAATTTCATCCCTCACATTTTAAAAATGTATTAATTTCATCCCTTACATTTACAAAATATATATTTTTCGTCCCTCGCACTTAAAACAATACAAATTCATTCCTCACATTTTCAAAATGAGACTAATCTCATCCAACACCAAATTCTGATCAAATTTATGGCAAACAAATCATTGAAATTTTGATTTTTTTGTCTAATAATTGGTCAAAATAGTTTATAAGAACAGTATTCTAAAATATACTTGTGTTTATTTACTTGCAACTAGAACTAAATATCTATGGTTTTTAAAGTAAGTTTTTTTTTTTTAGGGTCAAAAAGTTCAATTTTTTTTTGTTAATTTGTTTACTTATTTAGTTGTTGTAAATGTTTATACACTCTAAGATAAACTTATAATTTTGATTTCAATATAATGCACACATGAAAGGGGATTCGATCACTTGTTTGACGAATTTTTGAAATTTATTTTGGTAACTACAACTTTACTCCAAAAAGGTATCGAAATTTAATTATTTTGGGATGAAATTGGTAATTTTATGAAAATATTTGGGACAAAATTAGTACATTTTACAAATGTGATGGGCAAATTTAGTCTGGTTTAAATGTGAGGAATGTTATTGGTACGTCTTAAAAATGTAAGCAACAAATTTGAATCGTTTAAAATGTCAGGGATGAAAAAAAGATTTTTTTTTTGCAAATGTGAGGCATGTTTTTTTGTCATTGTTCCAATATTTAAAGTTTCATAAAAATGTAAATAACATGAACAAAAATAAATAAATAAAAAGAAAATTTATTATATTTCTAAAAGAATTAGGGATATTTAAGTCAAGTTAATTAAAATCCTTTTCATTTTGACATTTTAAATTGATTATAACAAATACAACTAAAATAATACTCATTCCATTCTACCTTAAGTCACCAAACATGTGATAGAAATAAGCATTCTTGCTTATTTTGGTGTAGAAACATTCTGCTTGGAATGACCTTTCCATTCCATGTCACTCTCATGTAACAAACATGGGTTAGTCATACAAATCTAAATATTACCATTGGTGTAATGTTTTGATCTATTGACTAGTAGATAGGTCTTGTGAAATTATACAATGCTTTACTTTTGTTGTGATGGCTCTTATTTTTTATGATTACTATAATATTTTATTTTTTCTACTACAACAATTTATTTATTTATTTATTATTATTATTTTTTTTTGTAGTCTATCTCAATTTGAAAACAAACTCTCTATCTCACTTCATATTTTTTGCTATCTCTATCCATTGGTTATTATGAAATTTGTTGTTTGCCTTGAACTTCGCTTTCTTGGTTCCTCTACCCAGTAGGCATGTGATTTGCAAGTTTCGCCTTTTTCGCATGCCTAGACATATAAAGTCAATTACATCTCCTTCACTTTACTGTTTTCGCCTTTATCCACCGGTTGTATCCGAATGGGGTAATCCAAAAGAGTTTTTTGGCCCATCTTTATCCATTGAGTAAATATTTGTGTAAGTCATATAAAACCACAGGACAAACTTGAATTGCCAAAAGTTCTGACTTTTGTGGACTCGATGTCTAATCTGAATTGTGAATAATTTTCTCTCTCCTTAGCTCCTCCTTTCTTCACTAGATGACCTACCTAGGGCTAGCAATTTCTCACAAAACACGATAACACGAAACAAACACGACATAAAAACAATAGATTATGACACAATGTAGATTTCATCGAGTCATTATTGGGTCAACCCATTTATGATACGAAAGTTAACAGGTTAGGTTAGATCAAGCCATTGGTTGACACAATAACCGATTATTAAGTTGTTGAATAAACAGATTTTTCTAAAATATCACTTCAATTATAATTTAATATAGCATATTTTAAGATCGTGAATAATAGTTTTAATGTAAGATTATTAAATCAAATATAATAATCATTTTAAAGATTATCTAAAAAATCTCAATAATTTTAATATATCCTAAATTGTTAGGAGAACAAGGTTAGTGTTAATAATTGTTTAAATTATTAAAAACTTAAAATTTGAGATTTTAATTCAAATAATTGAGAATGATCACAAGTTATTTAATTTGTCAAATAAGCTAGTACATATCTGGTACAAGTTAATGGGTTAAATATGTCAAACACGAACACGATACAAAAATAATGAGTCAAACACGAATACGACACAATAAGAAACAAGCCCTATGTGACATGACACGAACATGACATGATAAGAAACGGCTCTCAACTGACATGACACGATCCATTTCCACCCCTATATCTACCCCTATTTATCTTCTTTAAACCCTCTGTATGCCTGTTCTTGTTGGCTCATTCTCACCAATTTCATCTCTCATGGTCTCGCTTCTCTTTTAATTTTTTTTCTTCAGTTCTCTTCTTCTTTTTGTTCTCATTTTCCCTCAAGATCCCCTCCTTTTTTCTTTTATCTTCCTATTCTTTATTCTACACAAATATGCTAATTGTGAAAGAGGATTTTTGTGGGTTGGTTTGTTGTCACCTATGTCCAATAGGTAATGCTTTTGGTCATCTGTTACATCTGGGTAATAATTACTGATCTATTGACTAGTGGATATGTAGTGTTATGAAATTATACAATACTCTACTTTAGTTGTGATGTCCTCTATTATTTGATGATTAATGAAATATTTTATTTTTTACTACTACAATAATTTTTTTGGTTATTTATATCAATACGTTAAGCAAACTCTCTATCTGACTTCATAGTTTTTTATTGTCTCTATCTATTGGTAGTTTCAAGATTTATTCTATGTTTTGGACTTTTCTTCCTTAGTTCCTCTACCCAATAGGCATGTGATCTGCAAGTTTTGCTTTTTTCCTATGTCTAGACATGTAGAGTCAATTACATCTCACCTATTCCATTATTTTTTACTTTATCCACCAATTATCTCTGAATATGGTATTCTAAATGGGTTGTTTTGGTCGTCTCTATCTGCTAAAAAGATATTTTTGTGGTCGTCAAAAACTGTTGGACAAACCTACATTGCCCAATTATTTTTTTTTGTGGGTTGGATTTCGGATCTGAATTGTGAATAATTTTGTACTCTCCCGTCTCCTCCTTTCTTCACCCGATGACCTATCTGTTTTTCCCCCTCTCTCAAACCCTCTATATGCATGTTCCAATCTGAAACAAAACTAGTTTTGTCTCTCATGGTATTGACTCTCTCATAAATTTTTTTTCTTTAGTTCTCTCTTCTTCTTCTTCTTCAATCTCTTTTACCCTCAATCTCTCTCCTTTTTTGTTTTTCTTTATATTCTCTCTCCTACACAAACATGCTAATTGTGACAGGGGCATCTTTGTGGGTTCGTTTTTTATTGTCTATATCCAATAAGTACTTTTGGTTATTTATTATCATTGGATAATACTTTTGGTCTATTGACCAGTGGATAGGTCTTGTTGTGAAATTAAACGATGATTAATATAATATTTTATTTTTCCTAATATAACAATTTCTTTGGTCGTCTATATCAATTAGTTAAACAAACTCTCTATCTTATTTCATTATTTTTGGCCGCCTCTATCCATTGGTTAATACAAGTTTATTGTTTTGTTTTGAATTTTACTTTCTTGGTTCCACCATTCAATGGGCATGTGATTTGAAAGTTTAGCTTTTTCCCTTGGCTAGGCATGTAGGGTCAATAACATTCACTTGCTTCACTATTTCACTTTTATTGTCTACAGGCTATATCTAAATAGAGTATTCTAAAAAGGTTGTTTTGGTCATCTCTATCCGCTAAGTAAATATTTTTGTGGTCATCTAAACTCGTTGGATAAACGTGCATTGCCAAAAGGTTTTTTTTTTTTGGTGGGCTCAATGTCTTATTTGACTTGTGAATAATTGTCTCTTTCTCCTTCTCCTCCTTTCTTCACAAGATGACCTACACCCTTTTCTCTCTTGTTTCAAACCCTCTCTATATCTAGTTTTTGTCCTCAAATCTCACCAATTTCATCTCAGTTCTCTCTTCTCTTCTTTATTTTCTCTTCCTCGGTCTCTTTTTCTCTCATTCTGTATCATTTTCTCTTTTCTCTTCCTATTCTCTTTTATTAATAGTGCAACATCGGTAAGGAAGCATGTCGTTGTGGTGAATCTTTATAGTACAAGATAACTATTTTCTTAAAAATATATATATATATATATATATATATATAATTGTATTTGTAGATCTTTTATTTTTAATTTTTGGAATTCTTTGTAGAAACTAGCTCCTGATTCTAAGAAGTTTACAACCAATCCTTCTAAATGAGCTAGAAACTTAACCATTGAAGGAACACCATGAGTTATATAATAATATAGATTTTGGCTACTAAGATTAGCTAATAAATTTGCTACCTTATTAGACTATCTAAAAATATGCTGCACAGTGAAATTCCTATCTTGGAGCAAGGAAAAGCATTATTATATGTGAAATCAATCCTCCGAAGGAAGCTTGCTGATTTCTAGACAATATTAGCCTATACCTGAGAATCCAATTCAATGTTAATGTTGTGATAACTATGAATCTTGCATAACTTAAGTACATCTAGAAGAGCAAAAGCTTTACCTTTAAATAGGAGTCAAGGATAAGGATAATTAGAAGAGAATCAAGAAATAATAACTCTGTTAGAGTCCCTAACTACTCCTCCATAAACTATCTCAATCCTTCCCTTAAAAGTCCCATTAGTATTGTCTTTTATTTCCTTTCCTTTTTAGTTAGGTCTTTGTATTGGATGATCTTCTTATTAGGGGTCATCCCTTTTTTTTTTTAATAATCCATGTTTTGTAAATTTTTTATTTGTTTTTTTTGGGGGGGAAATTTTATGTGAATATTTTCCTCTCTTTACTTTCTTTTCTTTTCAGTTACAAGAATATTAGTTGTTACCGTGTCTTTGCATATTCAAGAAAAAGAGTGGCATTCCCTTTTGTTATCTTAAACAATATCTGCATTTTAAGATAATCCCATTTTAAGCCTCAATAATCCTTGTATGTATGTTTAGCCACTTTTAAATTTGAATAACTGTGATGCTTGAAGAGTATCAAAAGATCTTTCCCTATCACTAAGCAGGGGATATTTTCTTTATTTCTTCTTAGTTTTCATGTATTTGTTGGATCTAACAATCAGATCTTTTAAGGATGATAAAAGATTAAGAAATCCCTGTAATTTCTTCTCCCATTTTTTGTTGCAGGTTCCCTTTATTTGTTCGATGGACCATTTTATTCATTTCTTTTTCTTTTTTCTTTCAATAAACCCAATTATTTTTTATCTTTTGTTTTGCTTTTACTGGCCACTGTGATTTCTTTAATTTTTTTGGCAGCTATAATTTTCTTTTTGATATTTATTGGCAAAAATAAGGGTTAATAATTATTTTAAGTGCAGTTATGAGAACTTATATTTGTTTCCTCAAAGGGAAAAAAGGCCAAGGGCTCTGGAGAAGCTAGAGAAAGGTTGGCAAATATTTAGGGTTTTTGGTATTTCTAAAGTTTACCATAAATTTGTAATTAATAGTAATTTGTAGTGATTGAAAAAAATGACGATTGATTTTTTGTTCTTCCTAATTTTCTTTCCCTTGCTCTTTCCTTTGTATGTGGATTTATGATTTATGTGATTATAGAGCTACAACAATACAAAGTTCAAGTGACACAGTCCCGTAAAAACAATTAGTTGATGCTTGTAGAGATAATATAATTTACTTATTGTGGTAATTGAAAAAAATAAAAAAGATCATTCCTATTATACGTGTCCTAATAGCCTCCTGTGAGGAAAAAATTATGGGATAGAGCTAGAGGATTAGGTTGCTACAGAATGATATTAGATTAGATATCATTGGTTCATCATCAAGTTGACTTCTATTAACTCAATCACTCTTTATAGTTTTCACAATTTTGTAATCAAGTGAATTTCTTTTAATTGAATCATTCTTAACAGTTTTTAGAATTCTGCAGTGAAGTGAATTAATCTTAGAACTTATACGGTTAAAATATTTTAAAATTGTTTAATCAAGTGTTTGAATGGATGCAAAATAGTAATAGTAAATCTTCTCTTAATTTCTTAAAAACTATCAGTTGCAACTATACTTAGATTGGTCTACTGTAAATCAAATATTTCATGATTAGACCTTTTATGCATTTCCTTTCTTTTAAACTTTTTCTAATAAGAAACTATACTCTTATATGATCACGTTTAGATAATTCCATCAACACCATATCATTGAGTATTACGTTATTTATGTGCTACCTCATGGTATAGTGTTTTCTATTTTTCTTTAGGAAAAAGAAATAATCTTGTTTAACTTTATGTCAAGTTTCATTTTATTCGTTCTTTTTAAATGTTTAGTGCTAAAATGGAACTAATAACAATATCTTATGTTCCTAGCATCTACATAGTACGACTGTACCATGATAGCATTATATTATTTGAAATTGTAGACATGGTTTAGTTTCTTTTAGAGGGTTAACTACTCTTTATTGCTCACGATTTACACGAATATGACGTAGATACCAGAATACTTCAGTTATGAAGGAAATGCATCCTTAAATATTGGAATGCAGCTTTTGAAGGTCATGTTCACATGGTTTCCTTATCCTAATTCATTGAAGAATTGTTTATTAACACCACAGTAATGAGGTATGAATTATCCATAATGGTTGTCTTTAACAAAAGATCCACTTACAAAAAGAAATAGCAATACTTGAAAAAATTACCCCGACTTTTTGGTCCTTACAATTTAGTTTGTATGGTCATTTAGATGGTTTAAAATGGATGGAAGCTCTGTTTGGATAAAATAATAATTTTCTTAGTTGGAAGAATTTTCAATTAATTAAGATTGTCATATATATAAATTTTGAATTGTGGAAAATGGTTCTTATACTTTATAATTTACTGTACAAGGGAAAATCTAATTTATACTGCATTAATTTCTTTGCCTCTTCTTTTCAGATAATAATTTTTTACATTTATATTTTTTCTCTAGCAATTGTTTCATATATAACTGAATAAATTAATATATCTCAGAGAGAAAAAATTCATAGCTAATTTACTATTGCTAATAACCTTTTTACTATGTTTTGTTAATAATTTTTTAACAATGCAAGGAAAAGAATACATGTACATTTCTATGGATTTACACTAAAACTTATTGCTCGAGTGTTTTATTGGGAAAGAAAAAAATGTGGTATAATATGCAAACTTTAAGTTCTTGATGTCATTTTCTGTTTTTGAGTTTGTCAAAATTATTTTTCTCTTTCCTTGACTCTTTTTCCTCTCTCAGTTTTTTATCTGATCTCACCACCTTATTTTCTTCTTCTTCTTCTATTTCTTCTCTTTCTTCTCTTGCTACTAATAATAATTTTTACATATTTTTGTCTTTTATTTTTGATACTTATTTTGTTATGAATTTTGAATTTTTATAGTTTTTTCGGCCTTCTTAGGTTTAGATTGGCATCATTGCTACTTGCTTTGCCAATTTATGAACTTTTTGGCTGCAATGCTCGAGAACTTCTTGTTGGTATGTTCTGTTTATGCCTTCACAACTTTATTCTTCATTTGAATTTTAGTAGTAGTATTTCTATGTTTGCAGTGAATAGCAATAGAAAACATGTCCAAGTTTTATTGTTGTTTTTCTTCTTTACCTTGAAGAGAACATTAGATAATGACAGCTCGTTCTGACTCAGAAAAAATGACAAATAAGTCATTAAGAAATCTGTTAATTCCTTCTTTTTCTTTTTCTATGCTATCAATGATCTCTTTCCACAATTCCAAAACACCCACCTGAAATCTGTCTTCCAATCTAACAGTAGCCAAGAATGATGGAATAGAGGCTAAGAATGAGCCTATGTCTCATAGAATGAGAATTGTAATTTTTCTTGCTTATTGTGAGCTCAATTGGTAATGATATGAGCTATTTGTATTGGGTGATTGTTCAACTAATCATTATTTTAACAAATAGTTTGATTTTTAATGCATTATACATAATTGGTTTTATTTTTCATTTTAATATTTTTTTGTAACTACAATTGGTTTTGTATCTCAGTATGTTAATTGGTAAAAATAAAACCTGTAATTTCTGCTTAATTGATATCAAATTTGTAAGCTAATTTAAACATGCTTTCTAAAAGGCCACTTGATTTTAGTTGTAAACCCCCATTTTTCTTTTATAACAACAACCGGAACAAGAACAACAACAACAACTTCACTAAACAATTGTATGTTAAATTGGATTACTTGTGGTGGTGTGATTTCATGTGATAACTAAATTCTAGTCAAGTTAGGAATTCTATCTACTTTGTGATATTTGATTTGGAGTAACTTGGTGTCTAAATACATTTTTCTCTTGAAAATAAGTCTTTTACCAATTAATTATTAATTTTCCTAATTAAAATTATATTAAATTTTAGCCAACCTCTAGTGACCAAATCATTGTGGGAATTGTGAAAATTTTGGCTAACTTATATAGGATTTAGAGTTTTGGAGCTTTTGGTAGTTAATACATATAAATATGAGCTTTTTCTTTCTTTCTTTTTTTGGTGTAACCACTTGTGCATTGATGGGAGGCCTTACTGCCATTTTATTAATGATTGAAAAGAAAGATTACATAGAGGGTGACACGAAGCCAAAATGTCTAGTTGAATGAATCTAGTGGCAGTACAATACAAGACACATGATCCTTAAATTCTAACTTTTAGCATTTTTGTATCCTGCCCTATCAAGCTGAACAAGACCCTTAACTATTCTAGGAACTGATACAAGATCAAACAGCCTATTTCATTTTGTAGTAAACCCTAATTATGCCACTTTATCTACCACTTTGTTTCCTTTTCTGAAGATGCTAACATGTCACAATCCAAGACTTCATGAGATGATGACAATATTGAATTGTATGGAAAATACGCCATGGGGTTTTGATCTCCTTCTCAAAAATTTGAACAAGTAGCATAGAATCTAGCTCAATGATAATATTCTCCTATCCCTTCTGTGAACATAAAAGGAGCCCTCTCAGTGCATTAGCTTCTGCTTCCAAGCTTGAATTGAGTTGTGTATAAAATAAAGAAAACCCAGCTATAAGCTTACCTTGCAAATCCCTTATAATACTTCCTCCAGTTGCTACCCCATCCATGCTTCTACAAGCTCCATCTGTGTTGAGTTTCACATAATTTAATGAAGGCAACCATGGCCTTTCCTTCTTCTATTCCACTATACTGACTGTTGAAAATCTAGGTAAAAACCTTTGTTGTATCCAACCAATAGCTAAGGTATTATCTCCCAATAATCATGATAATAAGGAAAGGCCATGGAGATAAGATACATCATATTTTGAACGCCACATATTGCTATAAATAATTCCCCTTACTATCATACAACCTTGAGCATCTGATTTTCCACAATTGCCAACAGATTATACTATGAATGATTTGAGTGAGAATTCTTTTTAGGGAATAATGATTTGAATCCAGCCATCAGCAATTCAGGAATTGCTTCAAATTATTTCCAACATAGCAACTTCCAAAACATTCCTGAAAATAATTCCATACTTTCTGTGCAACTAGACAGAAGTAAAAGAAATGTTGTATTGTTTCTTCAACTTCACAAAATTGACATTTAGAGACCATTACAATCCTTTTTCTTCTTACCAGATCATTTATAGGAAGGGCATCATTGAATAATTTCCAATAAAAATAGATACCTTCTTTAATTAATCTGAATCAGAGGTATTCTTGTATCCCATATCATCTTTCTAGAAAATTGTACTAAACTTCCTTTATGAGACAAAGTTCTAGCACTTTTAATGGAAACTTCCTTGAGGGAGAAGGTTGACAAACGTACTCATCATTTCTTCACTTAAGAACAACGACGTCTACTACAAACAATCTGGATTAAAGCTGGGGCAACTCTTCTTGCTTGCCTTTATATTGTAGCCGCTATCATTCTATGCTTCTCTTAATTTAAGATCAAATTCAAGCATGCCATGAATAATCTCCACATAAAAATAGATACCTTTAGAGGTATTCTTGTATCCCATATCATCTTTCTAGAAAATTGTACTAAACTCCTTTATGAGACAAAGTTCTAGCACTTTTAATGTAAACTTACTTGAGGGAGAAGGTTGACTAACGTACTCATCATTTTCTTCACTTAAGAACAACGACGTCTACTACAAACAATCTGGATTAAAGCTGGGGCAACTCTTCCTGATTGCCTTTATATTGTACATAGCCGCTATCATTCTATGCATCTCTTAATTTAAGATCAAATTCAAGCATGTCATGAAGAACATTTCCTCCCCATTTATCAAACTAGAAAGATATATTCCATTTTTTTGGAAGTACTCCCATATGTTCTTCCACTACATGTTTAACACACACCATTCTTTTCCAAGTTCGTGAGGAGGCTGAATTGCTATTGGCAAGACAAAGATGCATGGTATGTGGGATATATTTATGCTGCAAAAAGGAACTCCAAAGAGAATCCCTTGTTTTGAAATTCCACCAGAGCTTCATTGATAAACCATTTACCATTGACTCCAAATTAAGGATTCCAAGACTATTCCCAGATATTGATTTGGTTATTTTCTTCCATTAAAGCCAATGCAACTTCTTCTGCCCATTTAAAAATCCCCAAAAGAAAACAGCAATAAACCCTCAATAGTTCTTAAAATAGTCTTGGGTGGAGCCATAAAAGCCATAAGATATGTAGGGATGGAACTTAAAACATGCTTCTGATGAGTAAGGACTATAGTTCTGACTTTCTATCTAAGTGACTTAAGACTTGGTATTCTATTTGGGTGACCTAAGATCCAATATTCTGTTTCTGAGTTGAGGTAATTTTGGCCAAACCCCTTGACAGCCTTTTCTAGTGAGGTCTTTTAGCGTTGGGTTGAGCTCAACAAGTCAATGATAGAGTGTTTGTTTTATGAGTCTATAATGAACTATGATATGAACTTTAAACTCATATATGAATTTGACTATGGCTTTCTTATTCTAAAATTTCAAACTCTGATTATGAATTCTGATTCTGATTTTGAACTTCTGATATCTGTGAAATCTATTTTGTAAATTTTGATGTTACACTACTTGCTCTAAATGTATGTAAGTACGGTTTTTGAAAAGATTATTGGAAAAGAAACTTCTGCCTGTTGTACAGAATAAGATTTGGTTACAAGTATGTATTTTTTGACATCTAATAAAAAAAAATTAAAAATACTTTTGTATGACTGTGTGATAAATTTTTTGACAAATATATATATATGTAAAATATTTGGTCCAGCAAAAGTAGTATTAGCTGCTTGCTAACTGACTTGTCACTCACCTTTTTATAACCTTTCTGCAAAATTAAAGATTGTATGAGTACGATCATGTGTATATGGAATTGCTACGAGCTGATAGTTACACTTATGACTTTCAAGAAAAGATTAGTATTATTAGTTGGTTAAGAATTAGAGAAATATAAGATATTTTGATTTCCATTTTGTGTTGCCTTGGGACCATTGGATGGTTTAGTTTATATTGATCTAGCCGCATATTTAAGATATTAACTGTTATGGATTGTTTAGTAATTTAATAAAATTATTTTAAAATTTATTTCGTATTTGGTGCTTTGTGCCGTTCGGGGGTAGCTCTTGAGTAGGATTGTCATGGGGGCCGGCCTGAGATTGGCTCGTCCGACTCGACAAATAAAGGGCCGAACCTTACATTAAAGTGGGTTGGGCTGAATTTGGACTTAAATATTAGGTCCAATTAAATCTTGCCTTGTAAGTCGAGTTTGGATTTTATTAGGTTCGACCATATTAAAGCCCGGCTCGTATTTATATATATATAAATATATATATAAAATACTAAATTTATCCTAAATTAAATACTACAACTTAAATTTATGTGGATAGTGGTTAATGATTCTAGTATACTATTAATTTAATTAAAGCCATGCAACTACAAATAATAACCCAATATTATTAGTCAATTTATAGTTGAAATATTATCGCTCAATGATATAGTTAATAATTGTTTATTGACATATTTAGTACATACTATTCTATATTATATTGATCGAGTGTAAAAAATAAAATTTTGACAAATAAACTATAAAAAATTTTATTACATAATGTGAGTTTGGGCCATCCCGATTAAAACTCGAAACTCGAATAATTTTGTGAGTCGAGTATGAGATTCACATTTGTGAGTTTGGACCGGCCCGATTAAGCCTCGAAACTCAAATAATTTGTGAGCCGCGTTTGGACTTTACAAACCCTGACTTTCACAAGGCCTAATTGACGGTCCTACTCTTGAGCGTATGGAGGCTGTCACGTGTGTTGGACCGTAGTTATGATAATCATGTTTTGATGATGACCAAATCGTATTAATGGCTTGAAAACAAGTGTGCAGAAAATAGGAAGATTCAGACGAAAATGATCATCCGAACACAATCAAGAAAAATGACCGAAATTTGAACAACACCTTACGGACGATGAAGAGCGTCTGAAAGAAAGGAATTCGGACGCAAGAGAGCGTCTGAAACATGATCAGAAGCTGTAGCACACATATGACCGTTCGAACCAGAAGCTGAGGGATAGGACGCATATGACCGTTCGAACCATAAGCTTTAGGACGCACATGACTGTCCGAACCAGAAACTGTGGGATAGGACGCATATGACCGTCCGAACCATAAGCTATAGGACGCACATGACTGTTCGAACCAGAAGCTGTAGGATAGGATGCATATGACCGTCCGAACCAGAAACTGTAGGATAGGACGCATATGACCGTCCGAGTATTGTCCTACCAAAAGCTGTAGGACGCACAAGATCGTCCGAAGAAAAGAGCTCAAAATGAAGAAGTTTCTATCAAGTTGTATGACGCATACGACCATCGGAAGCACTGTTCATAAAGCTGTAGGACACATAATCGGACATCCGAACCTCCGTCCGAACTCCTAACGGCTAGTTTTTAACAGCTAGTTTTTTGACCGTTGGAGCTCAAATTTCAGCACATCTTCATCTATAATAGCCCAAGGACATCGATTAATGTGTGAAACTACTACATTCAATACAAACACTTGTAAGAGCTATTTTGGGAGAAATATGCTAAAATATTGTGGGTTGTATTGGTTTGGATAGTATAGTTTTCTTGGCTCAAATGGAGAGAATTAGTATGAGCAAGAGTAGAATAGTGAGTGATCTTCAAGTATAAGAGTGGAGGAATAACAAGTGTACAAAAGTGAAGATGTAGTGCAAAACCCTTTGGCTCAACTAGACGAACGTAGTTGGTGCAAGGGTGAGCTTACTCTATTGTGTACAAGAAGGTTATTTTCTCACCTTCTTTGAAGAGGCACTACTAGTGGATGTACTCCAACCTTGAGAAGTTTGAGAGTTTGGTTTGATATTCTTTATCAAAATCTTTTAATTGTTCTTTAAGGTTTGATTGTTAAATATTTATCTTTGATCATTTGTGCTTAAGTATTCATTTGTTGTACAAAGTTTGCATTTTTATTAAGCACTTCAAAAGGTTTGATTTTTTGAGACAACCTAATTCACCCCCCTCTTAGGTTACTTTTGGGCCAACAACGTGTCGACATATGCAGGTGTGAGACGTGACATTAGGAGCATGACAATTAGTTTGGCAGAAAATGTTTTATATGTTAACATTTGTTGTTTCTCACATTGATTTATACACATCTAGAACATTTAAGAGACAGATTACCTCAATAAATTATTGAAGAACAATAATATAAATAGAAAATCTATAAGATGTAAATTCCTTTCGTATAGTGCTCTAAATGTATAACTTACCTTGTCATAGACTTTACACTAATGATTTGTATGATTGCCTCGTCAAAATCACAAATACAATCAGCTTTCATGTTCAAATTATCAATTTTCTTATGTAACGCTTGCAATTGACCAGAAAAATCTTTACTCTCCAAGCTTAAAACTCTAGAAAATCTCTTCAACTATGCTCTTTCACTAGACCATTGACATGCATTGATTGTTATTTCTTCTAAAAATTCATAAGCCTTTTCTGGTGACTTCTTCATGATAGTGCCACCAGCAGCAACATCTACTATGTTCCTTGTTGATGGACTTACTCCATTATAGAACATTTGAACTTGCAATCATAAAGGCAAATAATGATCGGACACTCTCTTTTAAGGGTGTTCATGTACCAACTACTTGATCTATAGGGTCATTACCTGACCCGAGTTAGTTATACCGGGTTAAGAAAAAAGCGACCCGTTACCTGGTCCATATGTATAGGGTAATTAGTGAAAGCGGGTCGGATGATCGGGTACCCGAGTCGGTCTAATGCCTTTCTTTTACATTTTTTAGTGTCAAAACATTAAAAAATATTTAAAAATGACTACTAACTAAACATATACATCTATGAATGAGAAGGGAAGAAGAAAAACTCTATTAATATTAGGTCATAATATGCAAAATTACAGAGTTACTCCTTTATTTAGACCGGGTTAGGTATCCGCTAGATAGAAAATTTTTGACTCGGTACTTGACCCAATTTTATTAACTGATTTGAATACCATATTTTGATAGTTCAGAATGGACCGGTTCAATAGATTTATCAGGTCGGCGGATCAAGATGAGCACCCCTACTCTCCTTAGCAAATCCTTAAGCCTTGCCCACACCTCATATAGATTCTCCAGATCATTTTGCACAAAAGATATAATTTTGTTATGCAATCTTGCAGTTTTAGAAGCAGGAAAAAACTTACCTAATAATTTTTCCACCATCATATCCCATGTGATTGACCCATGTGTCAAAGAAGTCAATCAATTCTTTGCTTTGTCAATAAGTGAGAATGTGGAATAATTTCGAACGAACGACATCATCAGACATTCCACTCTGATGGAACGTATCATAGATTTCCAAGAAAATAGTCAGATGTGAGTTAGTAGTTAAGGGATCAGAATAGCCAAAAAGTATTACGGGACATTGACTAGAACTCTACTGTTATAGTCACGGGGATTGTTCAAGGATTGCAAGTACTTTATGCTTTGTGATTTTATGTTAGATTGGCAAAGAGTACTTGATTTTTTCTAGAGAAAATAAATATAACTACAATGCATGTTCCTTTATTATACTTTTAAAGTTATAATTCTTATAGGAGATAATCATAATCATGTTCTACTTTGTTGATCTCTCTCCAAATTCTATTGAATCCTTGTTGAAGATGCATGGGCATGTCTTAATTTGTCACTTTTAATAGATTCGATAATTGAGTCATCTTGTTCAAAGTTTGCATGATCCGTCTTTTCTATCCCTCTATTATGTCTCAGTTCTTGCTGAAGATAAGAGTAATTATTGGATTTAACGGAGAATGAAAATTTTAGGTGAAATTATACTGTTGGTGTAACTGAATTGATAATCCTATACTAGAATAAATATAATCCATATCTCCATATCTAATTACTATAAACTGTAGGTGACAATTCTTGATGAATGTGGTAACAAGGTCAACTCTTTACAGAAATGACAATATGCAAATGGGTGTTCAATGATGGCTTTGCATGCCTTCTTTGGTATTCAATGATGCAAGGCATTGCAGTTGATTGACTACTTGATTTCTCTTGCCTCCTATACATACCTTATTTCCTGGGTGTTCAATGGTGCCTTTGCTGCAAAACTCCATGTGGACTCCATCTATATTGTTTAATATATTTTTTTTACCCATTCTATAAACTTTTTACCTTAAACACACATTCATCACCATTTTTTTTTTGTTCACATATTTAAAATTTTAAATATTCATTCATTCATAGATATTTTGATAGCGTTGGAGTTAAAGGCTATTAGTTGATTGTTGAACAATGTTTAATTCTAAAGCACATAATGAATGATTCAAGATTGAATTCTTATGCATATTATTTTCTATATCTTTTTTCTAACTTTCGTGCACTACTAAGTTTATAGGAATTATGGTATGTTTATAGGACTTTGAGTTGTGCATCATTGAGATTGATTAATGAAAATGTTAAAAGAATTTACAACAAATTTGAAGGAAATTTTCCTTTTTCTCCCCTACCAAAGAGTTGTCAATTTGCATATTGCCCAAAAGGGGCTTGTGATCTTCAAAATGTTAAAGTGATTAGACTGTAATTATTTGAGCATATGCACATTTTGATGGCCCTCTTGTACATAGTAACAAGGTTGAGAAAATTGTTCATAATAGTTAGTTAAGTGTTCTCTTTTTGGTTTTGTGGTGTTGCATAGTGACTTCTTTTAATTTATTTCTCTCTCACGTTATATGAAATATTACCTATTTTGCAAATAAATAACAATAAAATATCGTGTATTAACATTGTATTGCTACAGTGCAATATCACTTAAACTGGATAATATCTTTGTCTTTTATAATTTAGGCATAACTGGTTAAAAAATTCTATCGCATATTGTGCGGTTTATATCTGGCAGTCTTTATACTAAAAAGAATCGTGCCTTTCTTTATAATTTTTATTTTAGTTTCTTTTTTGGTAGAAACGACAACATTTGTATGGGAGATTCGTCTAGACCAAAACATATCCAATCCTTTTTTTTTTTTGGTGAAAACATGTCAACAATATCATTTATTGTTTGTCAAAACACATCTGATCCTAATTAATAAAGGGATCAAGAGGAGCTCCATCCAGTTAGTTGGTGATAAAGTTTAGGACTTGGTTGGATAAAAGATCCTAAAAAAAAAGAAACTCTATAGCTACACTAAGACAATGATCGAAAGATTTTTTGGTCTCTTACTAGGATCAAACAGAAAAGAATTCCTATTTATCTAGAGACCCCACATAAGAAAAGAAGAGTAATCCAAGGGAACTACACATTGTTAGCCCCAATCAATTTGAAAAAAGAGCCTACATACTTGAGCCAATCTAAAAAACAAAACCAGGCATATGAGAGCTATTAAAAGCAAAACCAATACTCAAGCAGATTGAAAAAGTTTTGGCACACTTTCTGATAATATGCTCAAAATTATCTCTAGTACTATCACAGAACTTGTAAATATTATCTTGAATGATATTCCTTTTAAGAAGATTTGCACTTTTGGTCTTCAAACTATTGGTAATATTCAAAATTGGTCCCCAATTAATGCGAAAATGAATTGTGGTCCCAAACTATCAATTATGCTTGGAAATAGGATAATTGACGAATTCTTAATAGTTTTGGTTATGTGCAGTGTACATGGCCGTTAACTCAAAAAAAAAAAAAAAAAAAAAAAAACTCAATCCAAGCTTTGACAATGTAACACCTTAGGCCCTAAGTTGACCCAATAACTTTTAAGTAGAAATAACGAACTCAAAATGTTTAAATCAAATTATTAGTAGCCCAAAATACAAGGTGTTATAAATAATACAATATCCCTATTCCGACTATCTATATGGGACGGGGAGTTACAATAATCCCTCCTTTAGGTTTTGCATCCTCGTAAAGCCCAAAGTTGGGGCCCAATACCAAGTCATATATACTATGTAGTACGGCCCAACACCACTGGCTTAGTCTCACCCTGTGTAGCGACTACATAAGATTCGCTCTTATACTAACTGTAACATCTCAAGCCCTTAGTTGGTCCAATAATTTTTAAGTAGAAATAACGGGTTCAAAATGTTTAAACCAAATTATTAGTAGTCCAGAATTCAAGATATTATAAACAATACAATATTTCTATCCACTATCAATCATGCCTTAAACTCGGGACTATGACATGCCGCATCTCAATATAAACCCCGAGTATGTTAGGAAACGGAACAAAGAACCAATCTTAAACCGTTATAAGCACTTAATATTTATTGAAAATAATAATAGGTCAATAGAAAACTAATCTACTACCCATCATAGAAACTAGTGCTTGAAAATGACACATTAAAGACCTATTCAATGCCGATCCCATAATTTCTCCTAGCAATCCTCCACTCAGGAACTAACTCATCAATACCATGCTGCTACAAAAATGTTAAAATAATAGGGTGAGCAAACACTTTACTCAGTAAGCGGATTCCATTTCCTTTTAATAGATTGAGCACACAATAATATACACTTGCATTTAGGCAATCAGGTATCAGTCACACATTAACAACTCATACATTCAATGCATTAAACAGTAATAATGACCACTCAATCGGTTAGCTCATGGTTCGCATAGGTCAACCGACTATTGAATATCCAGGTCTAATTATTTGAAATCTGCTAGACAACAACAGCGGCCATAACAGTGACATTGGCTGTAACGTGGCATTGGCAATAATAATGATGAGAACTAGTTTTTACTGAATAACTTATGTTTACCAATGAGTTTTATATACATGCATGCACAATCAATCACACTTGGTCATATGCAGTCACATTCTCGCATGTATTTCACATTTGATTGCATTTATAGTAGGAGTAGTATTCCACATGCACCATATATCAAGTGTACTCAATCTGATTTGCATATCATAAAATATTTTTGAACAATTAATCTATTGTAAAACATTTGAAAACATGACAAAAGAAAAGAAGAATCATTTACCTCTATATCTAGTGCAAATAAAATACCAATATAAAGTATTTGCGCTGATAATATTCTCATGGCCTATAAGACAATAAAGTACACTCAATTTTAACTCATTATTTTTTGAAAGAAACATCCTGAAATAAACCCATGGAGAACTGGATGTTAAACACCACTATTGCAAATTCGATACCGGACTAACCATTTGGAATCTGTCCTCATTAGCAAGAACAGAACTCGATCTAGACCCAGCAGTTCTTATTATTTTTTACTTCACTTCCCCACAAATATGATCCTAGTACCTTGACTTTTTCTTTTTATTTTCTCAATGAACAATCATAACCATATTATTATTTACTACTGTGCTTTGATTCAATTTTTCTACTAAATTAGTTAAACAATTACATCATCCTCAAATAATCATATTCATCATTATTAATTTCTTCAATAATCTGTCCACAACTATTTTATCTTATTACCTTAACAACAATAGTCATCCCATATAACTTCTGGAGTAGTCTGCATGGCTTCAGCCATGTGACAACCCCTTACCTTTTATTTTATTTAATTTTTTTCTTTTCTTTCCTTTACCAACAGAGAAGAGAAATTCACAATTCTCTCTTACCATGCGGAAACATTCGAGCGCACACACCAATTCGCTAATAAACTCACGCACAAACTACCCACAATTACTATGCTTCTTTAACTTGTTTTATTATTATTATTATTATTATCATCATCATCATCATTGTTTGTTTTACACTTCCAATAAAACCATAAATTTTCAATCCATACAAAATTATAGATCAATCCTACTAAGGTACAAGGGTAACCTTCTTTGTAATTTGAGAAGCTCCATTCATCTCTTTCTCTACAGTCTTTAAGTGCCGTTCTTCTATTGATTCCCAATAGGTTAGAATAACTTACCATACCTTAATCATAGGCGTGTTCACCCTACTACCCTTCATCCTCAAATCGGCTCAATGCGGCTCAAGAGTTCCAAAAGTGTATGCCATAGTAATCTCATAGTTCGAACTCATCACTTCACAAGTATATAACCAAGAAAATCAGTACTTCACTCATTTAGCATATAGTGTAATAGTGAAATTTTACAAACACAAGATTTTATGAATAGTTGTATCAACATGCCTTTTATTAGGCTGTGCAATTAAACATTCATCAAGTACACAATTATCAAAAGATTTTAGCAAATAAGTTTCAAAATTAAGTCACACACAGGCTAGAAAAGTTTCTTAATGTCTGTTAGAATTATAATATCTTAAAATAGACATATAGATTTATTTATTGTACTATCAAAGAATAGTTAAAACGCTTGTTGAAGAAACTCTTTGTGACACATTTTATGATGGAATAGTTTTTTTCTTCCAAATTATTTCTTTAAGTACTAAAGTATTAACCTTAAAGAATGGCAGAAAGTAAGGTGGAGGAGCAGGAACTCAAGTTTCAATCAGACCAATCAGAAAGTCAGAGACAAAACCTTCATCAGGCTCAGGTAGAGTTGCTCTGGCATTTAAAGAATAAGGAAGCTTTTCTTAAGAAAAAATCAAGAATCAAATAGCTGAGGGAAAGCAACCTGAACACTAAGTTTTTTCATGCATCTCTTTGTGACAAACATGCAGCCCTTACAATTCTTCGTATCAAGTCAACTTCTAGTGAGTGTTTGGATTCTGAAACGGATATTCTAAGTGAAGCAGTTTCTTTTTTTCAGAATCTTTTACAGGCCAAGTCCACTTCCATATGGGATATGCAGTGACTGTTATGCTTTATTACTTCTTAAGTTATGCACGAGGCCAATAGTTCATTATTGAAACATGTAACCATAGAGAAGTAAAACTAGTAGTGCACCAACTTGATGCTAATAGTGCCCCGGGTCCTGATGGCACCAAAGGGCATAGCCAGTACCTACCTTGATTGTGTTGATTCCAAAAACTTCTAACCCTCAGTCCTTTAGTTAATTCTGACCAATTTTTCTTTGCACTTTTGTGTACAAAATCTTTACTAAAGTTTTGTCTAACAGATTGGTTCCATTCTTGCATGCACTGATATGCCCTCAATAGTCGGCTTTTGTTGGTGTCATGGTATTTCAGATAACATTTTACTAGCCCAGGAGATTGTGCACTCTCTTGATTGAAAAGTTTGAGGGCATAACATCATTTTGAAACTCAACATGATGAAGGCCTTTGACAGGGTTTCTTGGGTTTTCCTTGAACGGCTTCTTCTCTAGTTTGGTTTTGGCGCCCTCACTTTGTATCATTGATTATGGTTAATCTGAAATATAGTTTTTTTTTTTTTTGTCTTGGTCAATGGCATAGTGTCAGGATTCTTCTAGGAAACGTGAGGAATGAAAAAAGGGGACCCTTTGTCGACTTATTTGTTTATCTTTTGCTTGAAAGCTCTTAGTTGGGGGCTTAACACTTAATTACAGGCGAATGGCTTAATGGGCACTTATGGCTTGCCTAGAGGGAGAATTCCCATTACCCACCTTACTTTTGTTGATGACATATTCATTTCCACATGGGGAAAGAGGTATGCCCTCCATGTGCTTTTGGACTTTCTGGATATTTGTCAAAATGGTTCTGGCCAAAAAATAAGTAAAAGTAAGAGCTCCCAATTTGCAGGTAAACATTGCTCCTCTACTCGTGCCATGGACAGCATCACTGGAATTCCTCCAAAGTCACTTTCCTTCATGTATTTGGGTTGCCCTATATGTAATGGTAAGAAAAAAGGATGCTTTTTTCAATTTCTTAAAGACTCTTTTGCAACAACATTGACTGGTGGAAGAATAAACTGTTATCTCCTGGTGGTTGCCTCATCCTAATTAAGTATGTGCTATCTTCCATTCCAACACATATTCGTGCAACCATGGACCCTCTAGTTATGACTCTAAAACAACTTGAAAGAATGATGGAGAATATCCTATGGGGATGGCTTAGGAGGATGGTTTGCACGAGTGGCATTGGTCAAATGGAGTAGTTCGTGCTTTCTTGTCGAAGAGAATAGTCTTGGAATTCGTAGATTTCAAGACGTAGTTGTTGCGTTCACTCTCAAGCTTTGGTGGAACTACTTCAACTCAAACACTCTTTGGGCTACATGCATACTTAATTGTTATTCAAACCAAGATGGTGGAAGAATGGCAAGACCTAGCCCTATCTGGAGGCAGATGCTATCCATTAAGGAATTGGCATTCTCACTTATGCAAAGGGTTATCAAAGCTGAAAATTTCTCTTTTGGAGGGAGAATTAGTTAGGGATTGGTGCACTTAGCAAGGATCGAGATAATCTTCCTCATCCTAACATTAAGCTGAATCTGTTGGAGATATGATTCAAAATCTTCTCCAACAAAATTCTGCAAGATCTTCTCAACATTAGTTAATTTGTTAGCAAAAAATCATGAATAAAATTTTCAATATTTAGTCAAAGTATGTTATAACTAGAGATATCCTATTTTTTCTATAATTTAGTTATTTGTAAGCCTATAAATAGGCATTGATATTGGTCTTATTATGCAATTTAGATTAATAACAAAAATCTTACTCTTCAATATCTGAATTCTTTTTCTATATCAGTAGTAGTTCTCCTCCTAAAAACACAACAGTGGTATCAGAGCCTCTTTGATCTCAAAGGACCTATGTTCTTTAAAAAAATAAAGAGTGGGTGAGAATTATTTTTCCAGTCCAAATTAAATATCATGACAAACAACTTTCTATCCAACCTTTCAACTTTTAATGGACAGAACTATCAAGTTTGGGTTGTCAAAATGAAGTCTTACTTGGAAGATAATGATCTTTGGGAAATGGTGTAGAATGAAAAACAATCATTGCCTGAAAATCCAACTCTTGCTCAAATAAGAGAGCATCGAGATTAGAAAAAGAAAAGATCCAAAGCAATGACTTGCATGTACAGTGCAGTCACAGATGAAGTATTCACAAGAATCATGGAATCCTGTGATACTGCAAAAAAAGTTTGGGATGCTTTGCAAGAAGCTTTCCAAGGCAATGAAAGAAATCGGCAAATGCATATTTTGAATCTTAGGAGAGAATTTGAACTCTTAAGGATGAATGAAAAAGAAGACATTAAAGAGTATTCTCAAAGACTCTTAAATGTTGTCAACAAAATTGGGCTCATTGGTGAAGAGCTTCCAGACAGAAGAATTGTAGAAAAAGTCTCGGTGAGCCTACCAGAAAGGTTCGAAGCAAAGATCCCTTCTCTTAAAGATTCTAAAGATCTTACTCAAATAACTTTGGAGGAGTTAGTAAATACCTTACAAGCCCAAGAACAAAGAAGAACTTTTCGAAAAGAAGATGACATAGAAGGTGCTTATCTAGCAAATGGAAAGAACCAACAATGGAAGTCAGGCAATAATAGCAATCAAAAGGATGGAATTTATCCACCTTATCCTTATTGCAAAAAGATAAATCATCCTCATCAAAAGTGTTGTTGGAGATCAGATCATGTCAAATGCAAAAACTGTGGTCAACAGGGTCATATGCAAAGGGTGTGCAAGACTCAAAAACAACAAGGAGAAGCCAATATTGTAGCTGAACAATATCTGGAGGAGCAATTATTTGTAGCAACCTGTTTTGCAACCAACAGTACTCACAAAAGCTGGCTTATAGACAGTGATTGTACAAACCACATGACCAACGATGAAGAGCTCTTTAGGGAGCTTGACAAAACAGCCATTTCTAAAGTCAAAATTAGAAATGGAGAGTATATTGAGGTAAAAAGCAAAGGCAATGTGGCTATTCAATATGGTTCAAAAGTCAAGATTACTACTGATGTTTTATATGTACCAAAAATTGATCGAAATTTGTTGAGTGTTGGACAGTTACTTGAGAAGAATTTTTTTGTGATTTTCAAGAACAATAAATGTATTATTTATGACTCTGGTGGACAAAAACATCTTTCAGTGAATATGAAAGAAAAAAGCTTCTCTTTAGATCCATTACAGGCATCTAGATGAAATTTTACAGAAGGCAAGAATGAAGAACAGGCATTTCAAGCAAAAAAGAAGGCTCAAAGAAACATCAAAAGGCTGTAGTACAAGGAAGAGGTAAAATGAAGAATTCCAACCGTGACAGAGAAAGAGGCAAAGGATCTGAACAACGATTCAACAACAATAAAGGCAGCATTCAATGTTATCATTGTAAGAAATTTGGATATAAGAAAGCTAATTGCTGGTTTAAAGATAAGCAAATATTCCTACAAGATTTTGCCCAAGAACCAAGCAATAGCAGTCCTAACAACAAGCTAAAAGAAAGTATGTGATTTTGAATCAAGGGGGAGTTTTGGAGATATGATTCAAAATCTTCTCCAACAAAATTCTACAAGAGCTTCTCAACATTAGTTAATTTGTTAGCAAAAAATCATGAATAAATTTTTCAATATTTAGTCAAAATAGGTTATAACTAGTATCATATTTTTTCTGTAATTTAGTTATTTGTAAGCCTATAAATAAGCATGGATATATGGTGGTCTTATTATGCAATTCAGATTCATAACAAAAATCTTGCTTTTCAATTTCTGAATTCTTTTTCTATATCAATATTAGTTTTCCTCCTAAAAATACAACACAATCAACCTGACAACAATGATGATGGTTGGCAGCTCTCATCGGTGCTTGGTTCCCTCTTGACTGAGGAGATACAACAAATCACCAACTATAAGCTTTGGTTATAGGATGAACCGGATGTGATAGTGTGGCAGCCCGTATCAAATAGAAAATTTTCGGTTTCCTCGGCTTATCACATTGTTCATCATGCTCTGTCGACATTAGCCTCTCGAGCTTACATTTGGAGTAAACGTATTCCCATCAAGATTTCAATCTTCACGTGGCACCTTTTGAATGGGTATTTACCATTCCCGGATGTTTTATGTCTATGGGTTTCCAAATGGTTTCGAAACGCCAATTTTGCAATTCGGTTGAGACCATTGACCATATGTTTGTACATTGCTCCTTTGCTGGCTCCATTTGAAGGTGGTCTCACTATGCTTCTCTTCTTGGAGTTCTCCACTTCTCAGGCCCCTACCTCGGCCGAAATCATTGATGTCGCCCCTATGATTATATGTTGGGAGATTTGGAAGGCACGCAATTGTGGCCTGTTCCAAGCAGCACAAATATCTTATATCCAGATTCTCCATTAGATCAACCGGCTCTTAATGGACATTTTTGTCATTCATCTGGCGTCTACTTTGTCTATGGATGACAGTAGGCTCCGTCTTTTAGGTATTAGCTCAAGGTGGTGACCCCAAAACCATTTTGGCCCATGCTCTTGAATTGGATATCCCCACCTCGTGGTACCTATAAATTGAATGTAGATGGATCCTTTTTAGGAAATCCAGGCAATGTTGGTGGAGGTGGTGTGATTTGAAACAATAACGGTGAAGTACTCTTTGTTTTTTTCTGAATATTACGGCATTTGCTCAAGTTTAGAAGCTGAGTTCTGAGCATTAATTTTTTGTCTGAAATGGTGTCATCATTCACAATTTCTTTCCACTTATTGTTTATTCAGACTAAAAAATGCTCCTTGACATTATTCATGGACGGTTTCAAGGGCGGCGCATGGATTTTCTTTTTCGCCAAGTCAAAGCTTTGGCCATGCATGATCACGTTTCCTTACACCACCAACATCAACAAACTAATGCAGTTGCAGACTCTTTCGCAAGGATGGCAAGCACATCATGCACTTCTTTTGCTGCTAATGTACTTCCTAGACATATTCATAGATTAGTAGTAATGGAT
This sequence comes from Cinchona pubescens, assembly GCA_025175665.1. Lineage (NCBI taxonomy): Eukaryota > Viridiplantae > Streptophyta > Magnoliopsida > Gentianales > Rubiaceae > Cinchona > Cinchona pubescens. The sequence goes on from JANKKI010000291.1 coordinate 1,906,765, forward strand.
CCTCTGGCATTCCCTTATATTCAACTACGTAAAACATCGTATTAGAGCCGTGTTATTTTCCCAATAAAGCAATAAAAAGCCTTGGGTTTTCCAAAATAAAAATAAAAATAAAAATATTAACCTTATCATAATGTTACACACCTTTTTTTTTTTTTTTTTAATCAAAATTCCTATTTTCAAATCATACACTTTTACAAATTCACATACTTAAAAAACATAACTCAATAAAAAAAGTTTATTCTTTATAAAACATAAGTAAATGCCAATTAACCTCATATGAAACTATTTTAAAATTTTTTATTTTTCCCTAGTTTTATGTGTAACTTATATTATAATTTTGCTCAAGAAGTTAACAGTTAAACTCAATTGTTGTAGCCCCAGAAGATGTACAAAATATACAAAATTAACATATTTTGAGTTTTACAAATCGGCAAATATATTGTTTATGTCATTGAAACTCATATCATAGAATTTAAAAAATATTATACAGAAACTACTTTGAAAAAGATAATTTTCAAGCATTGGTCTTTCTCTATAATTAATCCATATGATGCAGGATGCTTTACAAAAACTACCCACTTGCTTGAGAAAAATACAGTTACCTTTTTTAGAATGGGTCTGTTAAAATTCTTATTTTGTTTTTTATTTTTATTTTTTTTTGTTTTATATGATTTTACTATTCATTATTGCTATTTTTGTTTTCAAATAACATTAATTCTTATATGAGACACATAATTAGCTATCATAAAGGACATCTTACATCCTATGCAATTACTAAAGAATAAGTGATTAAGTAATTGAATATATATCACAACACATAACTAAATAAGCATTTAATGCAAATCAAAACACATAATCCAAATGTAGTTAATATACATTGAATCAAATAAGTAAATAAATAATGCATATAATTATTATACATCCAAACAAGTAATCAATGAAATGATATCATAAAATAATCCACATGCATTTAATTAACAAAGAAACAGAAAGTAATTAGACATATGTAATTAGCATATGCATTCGACCTACTCAATTAAATATGCAATTAGTTAGTGTAGGTTAAAACAATTAGCTTAGATTATAACAATTTTATCAATTAGATATGCAAATAGTAGCTTTTCAAAATAAGTAATTCATATGAAGTTAATTAAGATCATAGCAAAAGTTAACTGAACCTCTAGCTAATGTATACCAAAGCCAATAATCAATTAAGTATTTATTATGCTTGACTCAAAATAATTTACATGTTATTAATAAACCTCAAAACCGATAACGAATCACAACTATAATTAACATACATCCTGACAAGTAAATAATTAAATATGCCAATAGAATAAGTCTAAACTGATATTGAGATATCATCAACAATCATTGAAGCAATTAATTAGTCATACAATTAACATACATCTGAACACGCAGTTAACTAAATATGTCAATAGTGCAAATCACAACTATAATCATTATGAAATCAATAGCATTTAAACAAGAGTCAATTTCAGAAACCTCCCTGAGGTTTTTGATAATTACAGGAAACTCTCCTGAGGTTTTGAAAATTACATTTACCACCCTTCTTAATGTAAAATTACTTCAGTGAACCTAAAACTAGTGTTTTGAAAGCCGGACCGGACCGGAAGAACCACCGGTCCGGTCCAACTACCTGTCCGGTCTGTCCAAAAAATCGGACAGAATCGGTAAAAAATCAGAAATCGGTAAAAATCGGGAACCGGTAAAAAATCGATTTTTTAAATTTTTGAATAAAAAATAAATTTAAATAAAGAAAAAAATTAAAAAATCGTGAAAATAAATTCCAAAATAGAAAAATATTGAACACACCAAAGACTAAACTATTAAGTTATTATTTTTTTCATCTTTTTTTACTTATTTTTGTATAAATTTCACTTTTCTTATTAGAAATTTGATTAGTAATTTTGGGTATTAGAACTATAATATTCTAAAAATAGTGTTTAACTTATATTTTAGATTTTATATAAATATATTTTAGATCATTTTAAATTATATCACACTTTGTTAAAAAAAAAAAAACCTCTAATTAGTGAATCTAGATGTGTTCAACCGATCCACCGGTCGTCAATAGCCGGCTAATTTACAAAACATTGCCTAAAACACGTATGTCTAGATAGATCAAAAAAAAAAAAAAAAAAAAAAAAAAAAGAACGAAAGGAAAAAAATTGTAAATTAGCTCTGACGACCTGACGACAATGTCTCCATCCAGTAAAAAACTCCCACTTTTGTGTCATACCAAGTCTTCACTTCCATAATGAAAAATAGTTCCGTACAATTTTTCCAACCTGCAGCAACTACAATTAACCTTATTTTTCTTCTTCCTAGGTTCAGCGACTTAAATCCCCAGCTCTCCTCCCGCTTCTCTGTTCTCATGGTAAAAAATAGAGACAGATTTACACATAATTCATCTGTAACCAAAAATGAAACACATATCAAGCATTTAACTGATGTCAATTTGTTGTTGAGACCATGAATTGCATAAAAAATTGATTGCAGAAAACCTATGTTTGAAATTGGTTTGTTATATTGTTTAGTATTGATTGCAGAGATGCAATGTTTGGCATAGCATGGGCGGTTAGAGGAACATGGGGTTTTGAAGATTTGGATTGGGGTTGAGGTGGGCAAGTGCTGGGTTATAGTTATTGTTGAATTCTTGAATGAGGTGGGGTTGAGGGCATGGCAGAGATGGGAGGCTAAGGCTATGGGTATCGGCAGCTTAGTCATGGGAAAGGTGCAGAAGTTTTTTTTTTTCTTTTTGTGGAAGACGGAGATATCCACGTAGACTAGAGTTGTTAAGGTTGTTGAAGCTGTGTGGGATAGAAGGTGGATGAGCAAATTGGAAGAGGTGATAGAGAAAATAATTGTTCTTTAATTACAAAAAGAGTATTATAGGATATTCAAAGGAAAATTTGGCATACATCATATTTTTGGGTCCACTTTGTTACTCAAATAGTAAAAATAAGGAAGGCAAGTGTAATTTTTGAAACCTCAAGAGAGCTTTCTACAATTACCAGAAACCTTATGGGAGATTTCCAAAATTATCCCTTTAAATAATTGAATAATTAAACATGTAAGTGGCATACAAGCAATCAATGAATCATTTAAACACACGATAGATTAACACACTTAATCCCTATACAGTTAAAGTTATTAAAATTAATCAATAATTATACAATTAACATAAATTCAAACATATAAACAATTTATCATTTGAAATTAGAAAAGCTCAATGCAATTAGCATAAATCAGAAAAGTATTTCATATGCAATTAGTATTAAATGAGAAAAATATAATTAATAAGACATATAATTGCCTACATGTGCACAGGTAATCTAACTAGAGTTGTAGTTGAGGAAAATCAAGATAAATAATCAATGATTAATGAAAATTACTTCGAATTAAGATATTTAGTATTGAATCAATTTTAATTAATCATCATTTTTTTGCATGGTTATTATATTACTCATTTTTTCGGGTATTGTAGCTAGTTATCATTCTTATGTGATTAATGAATATCACAAGAACACATCACCCATTACATATATGTGACAAACTCATAAATATTGTGTATTTGGTGTCTTACATCCGTTTTCATGTAATTTGAACAATAATTGAGTTAATTATGAGTTTACATGTTTTATTTTTAGTTTGTGTAGGTCTTGGACGAAAAAGGAATAAAAAAGATTAAAAAGTTAGGAAAAAATAAAAAAGATGCAAAACGTGCACCGGCAGGAAACGAAGTTGGACACTGTTCAGTATTTTGATCATAACTTTCTTATTCGATTGTTGGTTCCAATTGAGGTGATTCAAGATGTTTTAAAAAGGTAAAAAAAGAGTTACAACTTTCATGTTTTGCGTTTTCCCAAATTCTGCCAGTATCAAGGTCAAAATCGAGATTAAATTTGAAGCACAGTGTACAACGCGCACGTGGGAGAGAAAATGTGCAAGCTAAGAAAAAAATACTTTCAGCTACTGGAAATTGTGCACATGTGCAAGAAAAGGTTGTGCATATGTGCACATCGAGCGGCTGGTGACGTAAATTCCTTGTTTTGGAAGTTTTCTCCACCTGATTGGACTCCTTATCAAGTTTTAACGTATTTTTATCATCTAAGGGGTCTAAAACCCTAATGTATCCCCTATAAATACCCCATTATGAGGGAGTTGAACATAACATAGAAACCTTTAGCTAGATTAAACATTAGAATAGAAACTCATTAAATTAGGAGCTAGGGTTTCATTATTGTTGTTCAAGACTACAAGTTCTATCAACTTTTCGTTTCTGCTAGGTTATTGAGTTCAACGATTTCTTGATTTAAATCTAATTAAATTTTAGTTCTTATTTTAATTCCATAGTTCTAATTTGATTTTCCTACGATTTACTTTTCTATTTCATTAGTTTAAATTTGCTTACGGTAGATTTTGTTGCTTTTGTGGGTTTTAATTAGTTTTGATATTTGTTCTTGATTTCTAGGAGTTAAAGGTAGAACAAAACTCTTGCAATTAATTTGTCTAACTAGGTCGTAGGTTTCTGAACCCTAGTACTTGACCAATAGTCCTCGTAGGAACCATCCTTACTAATCCGATCTACAATCTCATCTCGTATCCTTGCGAGTGTGTATAAGTATTGATTAGGATTATTAAGGCTTATTTATTAACTTGTTTGTGAAGGGAATTGCATAATCAATATTTACCCAAACAAGTTTTTGGTGCCTTTGCTGGGGACTATTTTTGGCGCAATATTAGGTTTAGCGAACCTTACTAGATTAGACTTTTTATTTTCTTGTAATTATTTACAATTGTTTTTAGATCTTCTTTTTTATTTTTCTTTTGGATTTCTTCTTTAATATTTGAACTTTGGTTTTTCTCTTGTAGTTTATGGTAAATGCTCGTTCATCTAAACTAATCACTACTTCCAAGTGATTGGGAAATTGAATGAAGTACATCCAGAAACTGTAGAAAACTACAAGAATCTAGCCAAGGAGAAAATTTAATGGAGAATCCAAATCGAAATATTGGGGATCAAGAAGAAATAGCGGGTAACAATGGCAATAGAGGCAATGCTAATCACCGATTCCTTAGAGATTATGTCGTGCCAAATTTTGAAGGGGCAACTTTTAGCATTGACCGAATACCCATACAAGCTAATAACTTTGAGATCAAGCCAGGTTTGATTCAAATGGTCTAAACCTATGCTATGTTTGGAGGTGGGCCAAACGAGGATCCTTATGCTTATTTAATGAACTTTGAAGAAGTTACTGATACATTTAAATACAATGGGGTATATCCCGATTGTATTCGAATGAGAGCTTCATTTTCGTTTTCTCTGCGGGATAGTGCAAAGGTTTGGTTGCAATCATTCTAGCAAGGTACTTTCATGACGTGGAATCAACTAGCATAAGAATTTTTTGGTCAAGTATTTTCCACCGTCAATAACCACAAAACTCCACAATGACATTACATCATTCTATCAAATCACTGGGGAAAGCCTATGTGAAGCATGAGAGCGTTTCAAGGAACTGCTTAGAAAGTGCTGGCATCATGCCATTTCACTGTGGCTACAAGTACAGATGTTCTATAATGGATTATTCCCAAAGAAAAGATTAAACATCAATGCAAGTGCTGGAGGTGCTTTCCCTCTTAAAACTCTGGAAGAGGCACAAGAGTTGTTGGATAGGATGACATTAACGCATTACTATCATGGCACAATCACTCATTTGATTGAGCAACAACAACACGTCTAACAAGTCAATGCTCAACAAGAAGGTATGATTAATCTTAATGATGCATTCTTAGCTCAAAAAGGCATGATGTTGAATACTGTGATAACCAATCTGTCAAAGGCCCTAGAGAATTTGGATAGGGGTTCGGTGAACTCCATAGATTCAGAACCTCAAGCAATTCTAACTTGTGATTTTTGTGGAGGAAACCATCAAAATAGCCTTTGTAAAACACCCATGCCCCAAGGTGACAAATTCAATCCATGGCCAATCAAAATTCAAGGCCGAGGAATCAACCTAATTCCCATGGCAATACCTATAACCCATCTTGGCGAAACCATCCAAATCTCTCATGGAGCAATCAAAACAATGGCCAAAATCTATTTTTTCAATCAAACCAGCTACAATAAAATTTTTCCAGCCAAACTTTATCTTGTAGACCATATCAACCACTACACTAGAGGAATTTCCAAAACTTTTTGACTCAACCGAATGACATATACCAACCTCTACTGTCAAGACCCCTACCTCAAATTTCTAGTTATTCTCCATATGTAAATCATGATCAATCCACTGAGGATAATTTAAGGAGGGACTATGATGCTTTGAACCTAGGAAGGAGTAAGAGGATTTGCGAGCTTCTACAAGGAATATGGAACTTCAATTGGGACAGTTAGCTCACCAAAATAATGAACGACCTATGGGAGCATTGCCAAGTGACACAATTCCAAATCCAAAGAAGCAATGCAATGCTATTTCAATGAGAAAGTAGAAGGAATTGGTTGTATAAAACCACAAGACAAATGTTGATACTGAAGTTTTGATGCTGAAATCCAAGATAATTAAAGAAAAACTTGAAATTGAAGGTGACAATGAGAAGATGACAAAGGAAAATACAATGAAGGAGTCAAGGAAGAAGAAAATGGATGATTCTTTTAAATTGGATCCTATAGTAAAAGTGCCATTTCCTCAAGAACTCATTGATCCAAGAAAGGAGGAAAAAGAAAAACAATTTCACAAGTTCCTCTATGTGCTTAAAAACTTGAATGTAAACATCTCTTTGGTTGATGTTCTCAACAAGATGCCTAATTATGCTTGGTTTATAAGGATTTCTATATTGGCTCAAAAGTGGTGGTAGGATGATAATGAGACAGTTTGCTCAATGCTAGTACAACTATTGTTCAACAGAGGTTACCCCATAAACTCAAGGATTCTGATAGTTTCTCTATACCGTTGAACATTATAGGATACACGCTGCATTGATCACTTTGTGATTTGGAAGCGGGCATCAATTTCATGTCGAAGGCCATCTATGATAACCTAGGGATCACCAATGCAAAACCAACTAACATTACACTCCAATTGTAGATTTTCCCGAGATAAAACCATATGGCTTGTTGGAGGATGTGCTTGTTTTTAGTGAAAAAGTTTGTGTTTCCTATTGATTTCTTAGTGTTGGACATCAGCAAGGATAATGAAATTCTGTTGATTCTAGGGAGGCCATTTTTATCAACATCACATGCTTTAATTGACGTTAATAAATGGAAGTTGATTTTACGAGTTGATAATGAATCTATTGAAATTGATATTTTTAATTATGATGACAACCTCCCAATATTCAATGTAAAAAAAATGTGCTAATTATTCCTGTGGTTCATTCATTGATAGGTTTGAAGACGAGGTACCCAAAGTGGGTCAAGGCAATGCACTTAAAAGGGCTGTTGAAACAAATGAAGACTCCAAAATTGAGTTGGAGAACAAACCACCAGATGATAAAAGTGAGATGAGCATGATTCATGTGTCGGTTTCACAAGCACGGAAAGGTGAGGGTTTGGGCAAAAGGACCATGAGGAAGAAGAAGGAAAAGCAATGCAAAGAGCAACTTGAGGCAATCATTTGTGCACTATCTCTGGTAAATGCTTGGAACAAGGGTAAGTTCAAGTTGAGAATCAAGCTTCAAGAGTGCTAAAAAACGGGGTCAAAGTTTTCCCACAGAAGCCAAAAAGAAAAGGATGGCTAACCATCTTTAAGTTCTTGAACTAATCTCAAGTGTTGAAGTCGAGCCTAAGACTATAAATAAGGGCGCTTCTTGGAGGCAAACCAAGCTTTTATTGCATTCTTATTGTTACTTGTCTTTACATTTAGTTACTTTAATATGTTAGGTTGTGTTCATTTATTTTTCTTAATTTCTTAATGGGTTTAACATTTTGTTTTTGTTTTTAGTGCTATGGCGTGTTTCAACTCCTCTCATGGATATTTGTGATGGGATACACTACACCAATCGTTGTATATTGCCAGAGAAGCTTTCCCTTTCCCTCTTTAAGCTTTTATTTTCTTAACATTTTGGAATTATCTAGATTTATATTTTGTTGGTGTAGTTTACTCAATTTTTGCTTCAATATTTTAGTTTTTCTTTTGATCTAAGAGCTTTTAAGATTTTTGAAAATTTTTGAGTGAATTAGCTGAAAATCTTTGAAATTTTTGAAAATTTTGCAATCACTTAGCATGTCTCTTTGATTTTCTGCGTGATAAATTTTGAGCTAAACTGTCATTAGTGGATAGTTGATGTTAATAATTTCCTTGCATGATTTCAAAGAATTTTGAGCACTAATATCCAAAAATTATTTTTATTTCTTTTAACACTTAGAGAAAATTATGTAGACTCATTTATATTGCATCCCAGATCTTGCTTTATTACATTTTTGAAGCAACTTCTATAGGCAATTATATTTGGTTTAAAAATGAGGGTAGAGCATTTCTTTGGATGTTTGAGCTTTTCAAGGCAACCCTTGTTGAAATATTTATCCCTAATACCCTATTTGAGACTTAATTTGTAATGAATAGAGAGAAACACCATTCGTTTTCTTTTGTATAAACTCATTTTACCTACCTTTATAAGCCTAATATTTTCTTGAATTTTTCTGACATAAAAGTCACTTAAGAGTTTTATTGCACATATTTATTTGGGGTATAAGGTTGGAAGGTAGTAAAATGTGGGATGACATTGTAGGAGTGAGTGGTGTTCATTTATGCGGCAATGAGAGGCTACTGGAAAATTTTTTTGAATTGAGGTAATGCCTATCACTGGTACCTACTTTGTTGTGATACAAGTAGTGCCTATCACTAATACCTGTATTTGGTAGGTAGTACCCATTACTGGAACCTGCCTTGGTATGTTTATGCGTAGTGCCTATTACTAGTATACGTATTGGGAGCAGATATAAAAAATGATAAATTAATGTCCAGAAAAAGGTTGGTGTGTTGGGTTAAAATTGAAAAAGGAAGACTCTTTTTTGTTATATGAAATTTTTGTGGGTGTTTGTTGATTAAGTATGGGGTTATTTTTGTGAAGGATTGGTGTTTAATGTTTTAAAGGGAAATTTTATTTTGATGTATGGCCAGCATTGATTTAAAGTTCTTTCTTTGTGTTGAGATATCCTTCTCCCTTTCTTGATTAGCCAATACCTTAGCCTTCGTTACAAGCTACAAAATCCTACCAAATTTAAATTGAATTAGTTGTCTATATTAAAGGTGAGCTATGGGGGTGTTTAAAAAAATTCTAAGAGTTTGCATAATTTAATCTAAGTTTCCCTAAATTCTATTAAATGGCTATATTCACACACATACATCGGATTTCATATATAAGCACCAAGAGATTTTATTAGCATTTGAACTCTTAAGTTCTTGGACTATTCGTGATGGTGGATTGGATCTTGATTATTTAGGTGGACAATTATTAAGATGCGTGGGTGCATTTTCTATGATTTTATTAGTTTTCATACTATTTTTGCTCTAGGACGATCAAAAGTTAAGTGTGGATATTTGATAATCTCATTAATGTTGTGTATTTTATGTGTTGTTTACCTCCATTTTCATGTAATTTGAGCAATAATTGATTTAATTAAAATATTTGATGTTTTGTTTTTAGTTTGTGTAGGTCTTGGATGAAAAAGGAATCAAAAAGATCAAAAAGTTCAAGAAAAATCCAAAGGATGCAAAACGTATACAAGTGGGGAGCGAATTTGGACACTATTGGCTATTTTGATCATAACTTTTTTGTTCAAACTCTAATTGAGGTGATTCAAGATGTTTTCAAAAGCTAAGAGAAAGAGATACAACTTTCATGTTCTGCATTTTCCCATTCTGCTAGTATTAAGAGCGACATCAGTCAAAATTGAGGTTGAATTTGAAATAGAGTGTAGAGTGTGCATGTGTGTGAGAAAAAGCTTGTGCACCAAAAAAAAGACATTTAGCTACTGGAAATTGCACAATGCCCAAGAAAAGGCTACACATGTGCACAGGTCAAGCAGCTGGTGATGCGAATTGCTTGTTTTGGAAGTTTTCTCCACCCGGTTGGACTCCTTATCAAGTTTTAATGTATTTTTATCATCTAAGGGATCTAAAACCCTGATGTATCCCCTATAAATACCCTATTATGGCATGAGTTGAGCATAACATAGCAACCTTTAGCTAGATTAAACATTAGAATAGAAACTCATTAGATTAGGAGATAGGGTTTCATTATTATTGTTCAAGACTACCAGTTCTATCAACTTTTTGTTTCTGATTTTGATTTCTGGGTTACTGATTTTGATTTCTTGATTTAAATCTAATTAAATTTCAGTTCTTATTTTAATTCCATAGTTCTAATTTAATTTTTCTACGATTTACTTTTCTATTTCATTAGTTTAAATTTTCTTACAGGAGATTTTGTTGCTTTTGTGGGTTTTAATTAGTTTGGTATTTGTTCTTGATTTCTAGGAGTTAAAGGTAGAACAAAACTCTTGCAATTAATTTGTCTAACTAGTTTGTAGGTTTCTGAACCCTAGTACTTGACCAATAGTCCTCGTAGGAACCATCCTTACTCATCCGATCTACAATCTCACCTCGTATCCTTGGGAGCGTGTGTAAGTATTGATTAGGGTTATTAAGGCTCATTTATTAACTTGTTTGTGAATTGAATTTCCTAAACAATATTTACCCGAACAATATGACTAATGTAAATCAGGACCATTGATAATTTAAATATACAATATAAATCCAAAATAAGTATCCATAAGTGATTAATAAATATTAATACACATATATGTTGACTTTCTAAAAGAGAGTATTCATGTACTTTTAGCTTAGCTTTTGTTCGTAATTCGAGGGTTTGAGGTTATAAAGTAGGTGTATATTCTATTTGGTAATTTTACACCTCGAGTCCGTATATTTGGTTTTTATTGGTTTTATGTAAAAGATGTATATTATGCCCTTAAATGTGATTTTGAAGGTTTTATTTCCAATGGAGGTCAAACAGGGTGAAAATGGAGCAAAACGGGACAAAATGGAGAAGACTAGGCATTCCTAGCCAGAGGGCTCGCAAGGGCACCTAGCCATTGACTTTCAGTCGTGTGTTGGCAGGGGCACCGAGGTCCCTGTACTAGCGGGTTTTGATGAGTTTTTATGTTTTGACCTGGGTTTTGGATATTTTGACCCATTTTCATATAAACCCTATTTAGCACCATATAAGGGTACGTTAGGACATTAATTAGTAGATTTAGAAGGAGAAAAAGTGAGAGAGTCGACAAAATTCATCAAACAACCGTAGTCAAGAAAATCAACACAAGAAGAAATCTTGGTGGAAAGAACAATGGAGAAGAAGAGAAAATTCGACTTGGCAATCCTAGTTTTTCATTCTTTTCCTCATTTCTTGTATTTAATATTTTATTCATTGTTGTAATCAATTCTTGTGTTATATCAATTGGTCCAATGTTGCACTAAATCCTAAATCTAGGATTTCATTCATAACTTGCCATGAATCTCATTGATTTGATTTGTTTCATTCGTGATTATGATCTTCTGATTTACTTAATTAGATGGTATTAAATGCATTTATAAGCTTTATCAACTTATAAATTGATTTTTCACCCTAATTCAGAAATTGAAATAGGAGCTTTAGGGTAAGGAATTGGCATAATTAGCATTTGTTCAGAAGTTCTATAAGGAAGGATAGACGTTTCAGATCATCTATGCATTAAATTTGGCTCAAATTCACATAAAAATATAGTGCGTTGGCTCGGTCTAGCAGATTTGTGAGAGAAGATAACTCATAATTACATAAGGCTCTTGACTTGTAAATAGCATAAGTGAATCAAGAATTGATACAGCGGATAAATGGATCAATTGAGGGGATTAGTAAGGGACGATAGTGAACCCCAGATAACTCAAATATCAACTTTCTCCACTCTTTACATGAATAATTGCATTGTTTTTATTCAGTGTTTTTATTATTACTAAATTATTTCTTAGTTTAGATAGGATCAAAAGTGTGACTTCTAGGTGCTCAATAGGGTGTTAGCATGGTCTCTGTGGGAACAATACTGTACTCATTATTATATTATTTGTTAGATACGTGTACTTTCATATTTTGAGAGTCGTGTCTTGTAACAGTTAATCACAGCATGAACAAGTTTTTGGTGCCATTACTGGAAACTGGTTCTAATACCGCATAGTCTATTAACATCTGAGTAACCACTTTAGCTATAGTCTAAACATAATTTCTCTATTTTTTTTTTGTTTTGCATTATATTCTTTTATTCTATTTTATAGTTTTTCTTTTCTGTGTTTTGGCTGACAGACCCTTGTTATTTATGTCAGGAAGGTCAAACAGAGAATTTCTTCCATTAGATCTTGAAATTGAGCGAACCGCACGTCAATTAACTATGAAAGGAAGCTAGGCAAGAGTTCCAACCGATAATTAAGATGGTAAACAATCAATTAAGATGATATACCACACCACCTGAACTAGGAGGAGCCGATCCTTTTTAAGGGACTTTGCTATGCCAACCTTGGATGGACTTTAGTCGAGCATTATCATGCTGCCAATTCAGGAAAATAACTTTGAGCTAAAGCCACAAATTATCCAAATGGTTCAAACTGCGTCTATGTTCGGTGGAGCACCAAATGATGATTCAAATATGTATATATTCAATTTTCTTGAAATATGTGACACATTCCATCATAACCCGATTTTTGATGATGCAATCAGGTTTTGACTTTTTTCATTCTTTCTCAAGGATAAATCCAATGTATGACTAATATCACAGCTCCGAGGTTCCATTACTACATGGAACTATTTAGCACAAAAATTGTTGAGTAAATTTTTTCCACCTTCTAAAATGGCAAAATTAAGATATGATATTACTTCTTTTGTGTAACAGGATTTTTTGGTAATGAAATGCATTTTGAAGCATGGGAACAGTTCAAGGATTTACTAAGGTTATATCCACACCACGGTTAGCCAGGTTGGTTGTAGATTCAGACATTTTACAATGGGTTGCGTGGGCCGACTTGGACCATAATTGATGCAACACCCAGTGGGGCAATAATGAGCAAAAGTTAACATGATAATGAACTACATTTTGAAGCATGAGAACAATTCAAGGATTTACTAAGGTTATATCCACACCATGGTTAGCCAAGTTGGTTGTAGATTCAGACTTTTTACAATGGGTTGCATGGGCTGACCTGTACCATAATTGATGCAGCAGCCAGTGGGGCAATAATGAGCAAAAGTTATGAGGAGGCCATGCAGATGCTTGAGGACATGTCCTCAAACAATCATCAGTGGGCAAGTGAGAACAGCATGCCTAGAAAAAAATAACAGGAATGTACAACATGGACTCATTCATTACTCTATCTGCACAAGTGGAGGCCCTCATTAAACGCTAGATACCTAATGGGTGAATATTCAGGCAAAATAGGTCAACTGTATGGTAGCAACATATGAAGTATGCCATGAAAGACACCCCACTGAGCAGTGTTCAATTATTTTGGAGGATGTCAATTAAAAAATTTCAAATGATCATAGAACAATCCATATTCTAACACATACAACCCTAGTTGGAGAAACCACCCTACTTTCTCCTAGAATAATGTTGGCCTAAAAGCAACCTAAGATGGGGGTGAATTAGGTTGTTTAAAATCTAATTGAAATTTTTGAACAATAAAAACTGAATTAAGATGGATGCAATATAATTAATCATCAAAGAAATAAATGTACAAGTAGGAATAAATAAAAGACAAGTGTTGAGATTTAGAAAGATCGAACCAAACTACCAAGCTTCGCAAGTTTGGAGTACAATTCCACTACTTTGTGCTTCTTCAATGTAGGTGAGACGATAATCTTTTGTACACCAAGTAGGATCACTCTTGCTCACACTAATTATCTTTAATTGATTGATAGCCAAGAGTTTGACACACAACCTCACTTTTGTATAATAATTATCTCTCGACTTTTTACAATTGAATATCACTCACTTTTATACTTTACTAATACAAAACTATTGAAAGCCTATTTTCACTGAAATTGCTTTTGCAGGTACTTGTATTTAATGTGGAAATTGTTCTTTATAAATTCAGATTGGTTGGTATTTATAGATGCAATAAAAGAGCTTCCAACCACCTCCCAATAGCTAAGTAATAAATGCTAAAAACCTAGTCGTTCTATGATTTGGGTGTCCGAAGCATTTTTTATGTGTCCGACAAAGCGTTCGAGCATTAGAAATATAGAGGTTGAGATTTACGTTCAAACAGTCAACGTTGCGTCCGTTCCTTCGTCCGAAACTGATTGTTTGTTGAGTTAGATCCTCGAACAGTGCAATGCGTTTGGAAGGTTTAATGCCTCACAAATTGATCTATGTTCAGATGGTTGGGTGTGTCTGATAGAATTTCTTTTGGGTGAGATTGAATGCATGTCTGTTGTCAACTCCTCAAAATCTTGCTCTTTGTCTAACCATTTAGATGATGTTCTGCGTCCAAGACATTCTGTTAGGACAAATTCCTGCGTCCGAGAAAAATATTCCCTTTCAGACTCTCTTTTGCATCCGAAACTTCTCATTTTTGGACGATATACAGTGTCTGAAAACCCTGTTATGTCAAAGTCTGCAGAACTTCTAGACAATTCTTTTACTAACTATTAAATTATATTTGTCATTATCAAAACCAAGATTGTAGGTTAACAACATCCCCCTTTTGATGATGACAAATCACAGGACAAACAAATCATAACTCAATCAATTAGTTCACAAACTTAATCAAACAAATAACCAAGACCACATGTCTTCCCTTTTTGGCATCATCAAAACAAAACTCCCCTTGAGATGATGCTCTCCCTTAACAAACCACCAAGAAACAATTACAATCATGAAAGTATAAAAAGCAAGTGAAAAACCAATATTAACCAAACATCATAGGAGTATTACACACGTCAACCAAATGTTACATCAACAAGTTCAACCAAAAAAGTGTAAACTAAACAAGTTCAACCAAAAGTTACACAATCTAAGAGTTAGAGTCTAAATCATTCTTCTTCTTTGAGTGTTCCTTGTGTTTTCACTTTTTGGTTGGCAGATCATCATCTGTATCTTCACTACCGTGCTTTCTTGCTTCTTGAGTATCACAGCGTTACATGATATACTTGAATCTATCGTCAACATCTTCATCATCATCAGCGTCGGCATGTGGGATGGTAGTGTCTTTAGGATTTGATGCACCAGTTGGATCTTTGTGGGCCTCTTACTCAGGGTTGGAGTGTTTAGCATCTTCATTTTCTTCATTGTCGCTGTTAGAGGAGGACAAAAATGTGTATTGCTGTTGAATGTTGGTGAACTACACTTGAGCGTAGGTAGACATGCCCAAACTTAATACTTCTTGAAGGATCATCTATTTAGTTTCCAACCTGTTTAATTTCCAGAAAGTTCGGTGTGTTAAAATTTGGCCATTTTATTGCCAAGATTGGTGACAAAGGTGCACAATTGTGAAAGAGAGGGTTTGGAAGAGGATATGTGTGAAGGATGGGTTAGTGGAGGTGTGGATGAAGAGGTTTGAGGAGGAATAGGATGAGGAAGTGCTTGTCCGGAGCTCAAGGCATGATCTTTTGATTTTTCAACTTCACATTCAGCTTTAGTGAGCCATTTTTAATTGAAAAAATGCAATCCTTTTCGTTCAACATTAACTTTATTAAAAGATAGGGGATATTATTCTTTGCCAGTAAAAGGAATATCAAAATAATCAAAAACTTTTGTTAAAAAACTTTCCATTTGGGATGTTCCGCCTAGTATCAGTCAAGAACAATTACCACAAGGAGCAAAACAAGTAAACAAAATCAAGCTTGATTCCTTTAAAAACACAATAAAACAAATAAAGCTAGAGTTTTCTTGGATCAGTATGATGTCCGTCAGTTGGTAAAAGCAAGTTCGTAACCAGTGTAGGTACAAAATATTGAGTTCAGGACTCAGTAATGTGGTTTTGGCTTTCGAGGCCTGTTTGAAATCAACATGAAAAACTTGTTTGACTTCCTCAATATCAAATCGAATGTCAATAGTAGGCCATTTATCCAGAGAAAAGAAGTATGAAATTTTATCAGGATTAACAACATCACATTTAAAAATAGAGTTGATAACGTTGGAATTAAACTCAATGGTAATGTGATTCACACGAGAAATTAAGATTCGAATAATTGTACCTAAAACCGTGTCATGATATACAGGTAAGTCAATGTCAATTAAATTTCCCCATTTTTATTTTTCAAAACAATCCTTAATAAAAGATAAATTTAATTAATCAAACATGCTTTGAGTAACAAGACGTTGCACAATAATGGATTTACTTAACAAAGATGTGTGCCTTTCAGATGCTTTAGCATCAATGAATTTGGGCAAAGTAAGATTAGGAGTCAGTGGAGGATTTGTTGATGTTTGTCCTTGTACTGGTGCTGTCAATGTCCCTCAAGATTTCTTCCCTCGAGTGCCTATTTAAAATCCCTCAAGCGATCGAACCATCTCAAAATTAAGGTAAGGATGAGAGAGTTTGAAAATGAAAGTGAAGTGATTTCAAGAAATTGTGATGAAGGAGGTGTTGAAAAGGTAGAAATGGATTTAAATAAGATTGTTGAAGAGATGGGAAGAGGATTTGTTTGACAAATTTTGGAGAAAATGAGAAGAATTGAGGGAATTGAGAATTTTCCTCTTTTTTGCCAAAGCTAGGGTTTAGTTGAGAGGGTCTGTCAGAGAAAAGGAAAGTGATTTGAACAATTGGTATACATCAGAATGTACATCCGATCTCAAATGAACGGACAGCTAAAATTGTTGCCCAAGCATCCGAGAGGCTATTGGACGATTGTGATCGTCCAATAGATTTTTCAGAGAGTTTGGGGATACAGATGGACAGCTCGAACGAAAAAGATCGTCTGATACTAAAAGTTCAAAAGCCAAACAGTTTGGACGGAGTTGATCTTGTATAAATATGTTCATCCAAGACTACAAAGAGCTTAGGACGCCCATTTGCGTCCGAAAACACAAAATTCGTATAGTTTCAAAATCAGTAATACCCAAACGAGTTCTAAGATATTCAAAACAATCCAAAGGTAAAGTTTTAGTAAATATGTCAGACAATTAATCTTTAGTGCAAACAAATTCAACACAAATTTCCCTTTTGCAAACAAGATCTCTTATGAAATGGTGTTTGACATTAATTTGTTTTGTTCTAGAATGCTGAATTGGATTTTTTGTAAGATTAATTACAGTAGTATTATCGTATTTGATAGGCACACAGTAAAAATAACACCAAAAGCTTTTAAAGTATGTTTCATCCAAAGAAGTTGAGCACAACAATTATCCGCCGCACTATATTCGCTTCCACTGTAGACAAAGAAATATAAATTTGTTTCTCACTAAACCAAGACACCAAACAATTACCCCAAAAATGACACATACCACTAGTACTTTTTCTATCAATTTTACAACCTGGCAAAGTTGGCATCTGAGTAACTAATTAAATCAAAGCTAATGGATTTAGGATTCCATAAGCCATAGTTCAATGTCCCTTTTGAGTATCTAAAAATTCTTTTAACAGTAATTAAGTGTGATTTCTCAGGACAAGAAATTTAGCACATAAACGAACAGCAAACACCATATCCGGTCTACTAGCCATTAAATAAAGTAAGCTTCCGATCATACCTATATATTGTTTTTCATCAACACTATTACCTTCTTCATCTTGGTCAAGTTTGGTTGAGATGCACATTGGCGTTCCAATTTGCTTACAATCTTCCATTCCAAAGCACTAGAGTAACTCTTTTGTGTACTTGATTTATGTGATGAATGTTCCCTTCTTTGTTTGGTGAATTTGAAGTCCAAGGAAAAATTGTAACTCTCCTATCATACTCATTTCAAATTCCTTTTACATCAAACATTAGAATTCCATGCACAAACTTTCATTAGTGGATCCAAAATGATATCATCAACAATAAATTTGAACAACTAACAAATTATTATGACTATCAATTCCTTTTTAAAACCATTCTCAATCAAGAAACCAATTAATCTTTCATACCAAGCTCTTGGAGCTTGTTTCAAACTATACAAAGCATATGATAATTTAAAAACATGATTTGGAAAATCTTTATTTTCAAAATCCGGAGGTTTTTTAACAGAAACTTCTTGATGAATAAAACCATTTAAAAAAGAAATTTTCACATCCATTTGAAATAATTTGAAATTGTTAAAGCATGCATATGTAAGAAACATACGAATGGATTCTAATTGAGCAATGGGTGCAAAGGTCTCATCAAAGTCAATTTCTTCTTCTTGTGCATAACCTTTTGCAACTAATCTAGTTTTATTTCTAACAATTTTACCTTTATCATTTAGTTTATTTTTAAAAACCCATTTTGTTCCTATTAGCGGATGATTTGAGGGACTTTCGAATAAAGTCCACATATTGTTTTTATCAAATTGACTAAGTTCTTCTTTTTCATGGCAAGAATTCAATTTTCATCTTTTAAAGCATCATCCACTCGTTTAGGTTCAATATAAGAAATTAAGGCACAATTACTATTCAAAGATTTATGAGAGCGAGTTTTTACTTGGCTGTACTGTCATAGGTATCCAAAATTAAACAAACTCTCAGTATTAATGTAGTAGTAGTGAGTCCAAGTCATCTCGTAGAGAACGGACTATTCTTGTGCCCAAATGAAAAAGGGGGTTTTGAATACTTTTAATCTAAAAACTTAGTCAATAAAGTAAACTGAAGAGAATTCAATGTGAGAAGAATCTTGGTTCCGGTCATGTCCACCATGACAATTTTACTAGTCAATCCTTGACACCAATGATAATTCAATTTTTATACCAAGCACTAATTGACGAATTAACCTGAATTTTAATTCAAATTTGCTTCTTCTTTCTTCTTAAAGTTGGCTAATTTTCAACACGCGATCCAATTATCCCTAACTATTAGTTTAACCCAAACACGCGCAATTAGATTAATTAATAGAAGCATTAAAATCAACAAGAACAATTAGGTTAATTAAACATAAACACATGCGGTTTTGCCAATTAGTTGATTATTTTCCCTAAATTAAATAATGCTAATCGAGCAATTATTAGTTGCTTCAAAATTGAATTAAGCACACGCAATTAAAATAATCTACCTGTAGATTAATTCTAATAACTTAGTATTCTGTAGCAATAGAAAGTTAACAAGGAAAATCATAAAATTAATTGCAGAAAAATAATCAATATTTGATATAAAAGTGAATATGTTCTGTTGGTCCCAAAGCAACCCAAGAGCGGGGGTGAATTAGGTTTCTTAAAAAATATACTTTCAGAAATATTGAGATTTTATAAATATAAACTGATATAATAAAATCAATGGAACAGTGAGGTAAAGAGAGAAAATTAAACAACCAATACTTCCAAGCTAGCAAGCTTGAAGTATTGAATCACTAGAATGCTTCACACACTTGGTGAGCCAATAATCTTATACAATACAAAGTTGGAAACTTCTTGCTCACACTAAAACTCTTTTAGTTGAGCCAAGAATTTTACTTACAACCACACTTTCGTACAAGATTATCACTCCACTCAAAGTTGAATTTCACTCACAACTGCACACTAATACAACAAAGAACTATAGCCAATTTGTACTCAAATTGCTTTCCTCTAAGTCTTGTATTCAATGTATTAGATGATTTTTGCTTAATGTCAAAGCAGTAATTTATAAGAGCAATAAGTGGTGGTTGCAACAACTTCCTAACGGCTAAATAATAAATGGACAAAAAGTAGCCGTTGGGGTTTCGGACGTCCGAGACATATTGGATGCGTCCGACACAGCGTCCGATCTTCATGCAGTTGTTGAAAAGCTTTGTTCGGACGTCCGTGCATGCGTCCGTTCCTTCGTCCGATAGATGCTTCGGACGGTCATGTTCGTCCGAAAAGAGAAGCAGTAGGATCCTATTTCTTTCTCCCTGTTCGTTCAGACGGTGCAATGCGTCCGAGAGAAGTTTTGACCCAATTCGGACGAATTCAGTGCGTCCGAAATCCCTGTCTCTAGCAAGAACAAATAACAGACCTGCAAAAGCTTGTTTACAGAGTTAAGTGTTTATGTCATCGTCAAAATAAGGTTTGGAAAACATCATGTTCAAGAACAAATGTCTCACAACATAGTAGAATCAACCATGGTTTCAATTCCCTTGACCAAGAAGAGGATTTTAGGCACTAAATGCCATGGAAGAATAAACAATAATTTTCTGCTGAAAACCCAAGCTAAAACGAGGAATAAAAGTGTCGACTCCCTTGTAATCACCCAACATGGAGTATTTAGAATGAATACTAGGATTACAATTCCTATCCTAGGATAAGAACGTCAAATCGGCTGTAAAAGAGTCCAACCAGACGAAGAAATCTACCGAAAATTAAAAATTATGTAACCCCAATGTGCCGAGCGCATGTGAACAGGCTACTTAGCATGCATGTGCACTGCATCACAATTCTGGAACTTAGCTCTGCTAGACACAGCGCAATGCGCTGCTCAAATGCGCTAGACCTTCGTGCTACATTTCACTTTCAACTTTGATTTTGACTGTGATGCTCTTGTAATTTGGGAAAGTGCAAATCATGAAAGTTGTAACTCTCCTTCTTAGCTTTTCAACGCATCTTGCATCAAATCAATTGGAGCTTGGACTTGAAACTTGCAGTTAAAATACGAAACAACATCTAGAATGGCTCCATACTCATGCACATTATGCCCTTAGAATTTTCTTTCACTTTTTCCATCATTTTTAGCTCTTTTTCACTTTAACTCTGTAAAAAGTAAGAATAACTAAATTACGCTCAATATTAATTCAAATCTTGCTTATAATGCATAAAAATATGGAAAATAACAAATATCATATAGCACAATTATGAACTTATCAAATTATCTCACACTTAGACTTTGATTGTTCTCGAGCAAACATAAAATTAAAACACTTAAGCATAACAAAATTCCACTCAACATATTTCCCAAAACTATATCCACATAAATAGCCACCAGCCAAATCATCAATTGGAGTAGTCTAAGAACCACAAAGAGTTCAAGTGCTAATAAAAATCAAAACATGAAATTCGTGTGTATGTGTACATAGCCATTCAGAAACTTAGATTTGAAAATATTTAGATTACATCGTGAAGACCTTCCAATTTTTTTTAAACACCCCATAACTCACTATTCTTACTCCCCTCCACTAATCTAGACAACTGATTCAACTTAAATTAGGTAGGACTTTTTATCTCCCAATATAGGTTAGGGTATTAGTTATCCAAAGCAAGGAAAGGATATAACAAATAAGAACAAGAGCTTTATAGTAATGGTGGCCACACATTAAAATAAAACTTCTCTTCACGTGTGAAATATCATATATCTATTACCCGATACTTGAGTAACAAACACTCATGAAAAAAATTCTGAACAACCAGTAAGCATATAAGTCCCACTTCCTCGAATTAACCAAACATTCCAACCTCCCTGCAGACATATGTATACATCACATTATTATTTTATTTTTTTATGTCCGCTCACAGTATGGGTACTAGTGATGGGCACTACTCGCAACATATAAACATGCAAGTACCAAAGATGGGTACTACTTGAAAATATATATACCAATAATAGGACTACCTGTATATATCAAAAACTCCCATTATTGTTCATATTTTGTTCTTCAAAATTTTTTAATACCCCATTTTGCTCCATAAATGTACACCACCCACTTCTCACAATCTTCCACCCTTATATCTCCTTAATATATAATGTGCACAATAAAGCTCTTAAAGGGTAAATTTATGATAAAACAATTAAAAGAAATATTAGGCTCAATAAAGGTACGTAAACCAAGTTTAAATGAAAGAGGGTGAATGGCATTTATGTTCACAAAAATGAGGCTCAAACAATGTATGTAGAAATAAATTGTTAAAATGGTTGCCTAGAAAGGCTCAACAAACAAAGAATGCACTACGCTCATCTTTAAACTAAATCAGGTCGTCTGTTAGAAAATTTGCTTAAAAAATGTAACAAAGTAAGTTTTTGGGATGCAACAAAATTGAGTCTATACAAATTTCTCTAAATATCCCAAATCAAAAATTAATGTATGGCTTAGTGCTCAAAAGTTGTGAAAATCATGATTAAAAAATATTAATACCGACTACACATTCATGCATGGTTTAACTAAAGAGTTATTATACAGAAAAATGGGAAAATACATTAAGAGAAAACTTTCAAAATTTTCAAAAATGGTCAATTGATGCACAAATTTTTTTAAAAATATTGACAAGCTCTCAGATCAAAAGAAAAGTCAAAATATTGCAGCAAAATCGAGAAAAATACACCAAACAACTTAAAAATCCAAATAATTCCTCCACCTCACACTTAAAAATAAGCATTGTCCTCAATGAAAACTAAAAGCGTAAAATGGGAAAAAGAAAAGATTTTCTGGATTTAATTCGTGTTTGGGGTAGTATTCGCTATAAATATCCATTCAGTGCAAATGAAATCTGGAGTAACACTAAACAAAATAGAACAGATAATTCCCTTGAGACAATAAGAAAAAACTAGAAAATCATAGAAAAGAATCCTACAATAATCAGGAAAAAACTTACTCCCTTAAGGGAATACACCACAAAAATGAAGGGAAACACCATGACGAAAATTAAACCTAGAATGTCTAATCAGTAAAAATAACTAAACTGTTTGAGAAATCAACTTAAAAATTAGAAAAGCAACAAAATGGCCTAAATATAGGGCATTAAACACATAGGAGCTCAAGAAGCATTTGCTACAAATCCTGCGGGAAAGGAGAAAAAGGCAGAAATGGTGATGGGTCCTATCCTCGTTCCCTCGCCAACTGGCGAGCCTTTATGATCTGCTGCCAGGCATACTGGTACTGGATAAACATGTCAAAATGTTGACTCATTTGTTGCTGTTCCTCCAGGATTTGTTGTAGACGCTTTTCTTAAGTATGTTGCGGCTCGGGCATAGGCTCATCCTCCGAATCGGTAGCACCATCTGCAGCTTGTGATATAGAGGCATGGGAGCAACTGTGTCTAATCGGGGCTCTCGTACCCTCCACGGTAATCAATTTCCCAAGCTTAAGCTTTTCTTTTGAAAGATCAATCACGACGCCGCTTTTTAGACACAAAGCAGTAATTAAATAGGGAAGCCATAAGAAACCATAAGCTAGATTGCTTATTGGTGGTTGAATAGCATATCTGCTGGCGTATAAGCTGACCGACATTTATGGATTTTTAGTAGCAATACAGTACAAGAGCTTTGCTCTCTCTAAAGTAACATGCACAAGATGGCTGACCGCGAGGAGGCTAGCACAAAGGAATTTAAATCAGAAAAACCAAGCTGGTTTAAACGTATTATCATTGAAGTGCCTAGCCACATTTCCATAAGTGGTGTAGGTCCATTCAACGTCCTCATTACAAAGAACACTGGTAATGTTATTTAACTCTATGTTGGCATTGCAGGTGTCTGGCCATTCATTATTGCATACTCGATTAGCCTTCAAAATTCTCACCTATTAATTCATTAGCAGAGAAATCTACTTCTTTGCCTCAAACATGGACCCTGGTGTCACTATATTGGTCAAAATTTGAATAGAATTCACGCACCACTAGTATCACTGCGGCTATAGGTGTCGAGGTGAAGTGATTCTACCCACGATTGTGAATGGTTAACTTAATATTAGGTACTCCTGCTAACGGTACTTGAATGCCCCTTTCTTTGATCACAACCCATTTAAAGATATCATTATCATACTTTTGTTGGGCAGCTACAGTTAAAAATTTCACACTCCCAACTCTTCTGGGCTGTTGAGACCCGGATGACGAGGATGCTCTGGCACTTTTGCATGTATCTTCTTGCCCGTTCTTCCCATTCCTACAAAATATAAATATGAGCATCATGGCTACCCAACAGTTAATCCAACACCCCATACTTACGCAAAATTCTAACCCCCAATTTGTTAGCCCTAGAATGCCCAAGATGTAATTCAGAAAGTAGTGCCCAAAACTAAGGCTTATACATATTGAAAAAAAATTATTATGCATGAAAATTGACCAAAAAGGAATCACGCGGCATAATTAACAGTCTAGGAATTGAATTCATGTACCAATGCCTTGTGTTTTAATATTTTTATTCATTGAGACAAATTATCAAACACATACCATGCATAGATAGAAAACAAAATTTTGTGCATATAACTAAATGAACTCATTCCTCAATCAACAAATCATAGATATATCACACAAGTTACACGTTTAGAATTTAAATCATGACAAATTAAACTAATTAAAACGGGAAAAATTAAAACCTTCATGAAATTGAAACCAAAACCCATCAAGGAAAAACATAAAAGAAAGTCTAGAAATTCATACCTTAATTGAGTGTGTCTGTCTGAAAAAGAAGAGTTTTTGATGTGATTATATTGAGATAAGAGTGAATTAGTGTTGGGAAGTGGTGGGGAATAATGGGGATTAAAAGGGTATGAAAGAGGTCGGAGAAGAATAGAAAAGAAGTTGGTTGTGTGTGGTGTGTTATGGTCTTGAACGAAAGGTTTCTACACTTATAAAACGACGCGCGCATATGCGCACACATGTTTAGCATGCACAGTATACATGTGACGCTAGGCAGAGAGAACGGTTGTCGAATTCGCCTCGCGCATGCATGTGCGCACTGGGCTTTGCGTAGAACACCTTTTTGAGCACAAATTGTATATTTCTAAATCACCCATACAACACACAAAACCCTTAAAAGACTATTTTATCAGTTTAACTTATCAATTAAGTTGATTTCCCATACTAACAACACAATAAAACTACGCTAACCCTTGTATCATCAAATTCCATACTAAGAGTACTATTAACAACATCTATCTTAGTTTGAGAAGTAGTTAGAAATGATCTTCCTAATAAAATAGGAACACTAGAATTATCTTGCTCCATTTCTAGAACATAAAAATTAGCAAGAAAAACTAAATTCCCCATTTGAACTAAGATACAATCTACTATTCCCTTAGGATAGGCTAGAAAAATCTATCAGCCAGCTGAATTACTATACTATTCTTATTCAATGGTCCAATTTTCAATGCATCGAAGGCAGAATATGACATTACGTTAATAGATGCACCTAAGCCCTGCATGGCTTTTTCAAATTATGTATTTCCTGTCTTACTAGGAATAGAGGACATACCTGGGTCCTTACGCTTCTCAAGTAGAGATTTTTGAATAATGGACGATACATTTCTCCCAACCTCTACCTTCCTAACTTTCTTCTCTTTTTGCTTTCTTTTGTGGAGAACACAATTCCTTCAAAAACTTAGTATAGCGAGATATTTGTTTAATAGCATCTAATAAAGGGATATTTACCTCGCACTTATAAAAAGTCTCATACAACTCTCTATCAGGGTCTTCTTTTGAAAACTCCTTCAATGTTTGGGAAATGAGGGTTCGGGTTTATATTCTGGCCACACAGGACAACTTTTTTCTTCACTGTTGCTGCCTTTCATTTTGCTTGGAGCAAACTCCTTTTCAGTCTCCAAGCCTCTTTCTTCTTGGCCTCAACATGTTCAGGAACCATTTTGCGTCGCACCTTAACCTCCTTGCCATTCCTCAACACAATTGCACTTACATTTTTCTTTGGATTAATAATTGTTTGAGAGGACAACTTTTCAGAACTCTGTGCTTCCAACCGACTAATTGCAGCCGCTATTTGTCCTATTTGGTGCCGCAATTGCTGAATAATGGCTTTGATGTCCAGTTGAAATTGCAAAGTATTAGCCGTTAAAGCATTCAACATTTCCTCTAAAAACTTACCAGATTGATTAATCGGATTAGCTTGTTGTCTTTGAGCAAATGGGAGCCTAGGAAATTCTGCCAACTCTATTGAGGCTGAGGTTGTGTCGTTTCCCATATCTCAGATTAGGGTGATCTCTCTATCCAGGATTATACGTGTTAGAATAGGGATCATGATTTACTCAAGATTGCCCCGCAAATCTTCCTGCGACATTTACTTGCTCTTGAGATTCCTCCTATAATGCGGAACATACATATCTGTTGAGTGTCCCACGTCTGAACAAATCTCGTAGGTTTGTATTGTCTACGCAGTTCCTGAAGCCAGTTGTCATACAAAAAAAGTTAAATTGGCCATTTGTTGTTCTAAAGATGAAACATTTACCTCATTGACACGTTTGAGAGGTAGTTCACGTCATGTCCCGAACTTTTGACAACGTGCGGCCATGTTAGATATGAGCTCACGAGTAGCGTCAATAGTCAAATTATCTAATGCCCCTCCACTAACAGCATCGACCAGTTCCTCTCATTTGGCAATAAAACTTCATAAAAATATTGAATTAATAAGGAGTCACTTCTCTGATAATGTGGAGAACTTGCACAGAGTTTCTTGAAACGCTACCAGTACTCATACAAGGACTCGTCGTTGAACTACCTTATTCCACAAATTTCTTTTCGGATATTCGTAGTTCGAGATGCTGGAAAATATTGGCCAAAAATAATATGTTCATCTGCTCCCAGGTTGTAATGCTGCCCGAGAAGTAAATCGAATAGCCAATCATTTGCCTCATTCTTTAGCGAGAATGAAAATGCTTTCAATTTAATATGCTTATCTGAAACTCCGGTTGGTCTCATACTTGTGCAAATTACGTGGAACTCCATAAGATGCTTATTTAGATCTTTACCTAGTAATCCATGAAAGGAAGATAATAGATGGATTAGTCCAGACTTTAATTCAAACGTAACATTTGCATCTAATTCGAATATGTAATACACAAAGGTTGTTGATTTAAGGTAGGCGTTGCTATTTCTCTCAGAGTTCTCTGCACCATGCTCGTCTCACCTTGGTGTTCTTTATTGTCAGCAAAGATGAAGTTGAACAATTGATCTTCCCCTAGCTGCATTTTCCTTAATTCCTTCCCTAATTTGCATAACATTTTCTGTATTTCTAGATCAAATTGGAATTCAACTTGTCCAACAGATCGTGTTACTGGCATACACAATTAACAGAAGAAATAATAACAAAATAAAAGAGAATAAAAGATTGAAATCAATAGCACAAAAAAATAAATCAAACCGTTCCCCGGAAATGGCGCAAAAATTTTGGTTGTGCTGTCACAGGCATCCAAAATTAAACAAACTCTCAATATTAATGTAGTAGTGGTAAGTTCAACTCGTCCCGCAGAGAACAAAGTCTATTCTTGTGCTAAAAAAAAAAAGGGGGATTTTGAATACTTTTAATCTAAAAACTAAGGCAAGAAAGTAAATTGAAGAGAATTCAATGTGAGAAGATCTTGGTTCCGATCATATCCACCATGATAATTTTACTAGTCGATCCTTGACACCAGGGATAATTCAATTTTTATACCAAATACTAATTGAAGAATTAACCCAAATTCCAATTCAAAGTTGATTCTCATTTCTTCCTAAAGTTGGCTAATTTTCAAACCGCGATCCAATTTACCCTAATTATTAATTTAACCCAGACACACGCCAAAGGTTAATTAATAGAAGCATTAAAATCAACAAGAACAATTAGGTTAATTAACCATAAATTAAACACACAGGGTTATGCCAATTAGTTGATTATTTTTGCTAAATTCAATAAAGTTAATCGAGCAATTATCAAACTTAGTTGCTTCAAGATTGAAGTAAGCACACGTGGTTAAAGCAATTTAGTTGTAGATTAATTCCAATAACTCAGTATTGTGTAGTAATAGTAAGTTAAAAAGGACAATCATAAAATTAATCATAGAAAAATAATCAATACTTAATATAGAAGTGAATATGTTCAAGAACAAAAGTCTCACAACATAGTAGAATCAACCTTGGCTTCAATTTCCTTGACCAAGAGAATGTTTTAGGCACAAAGAACCATGTAAGAATAAACAATAATTTTCTACTGAAAACCCTAGCTAAATGAGGAATAAAAGTGTCAACTCCCTTCTAATCACCCTACACGGGATATTTATAATGAAACTAGGATTACAATTCCTACACTAGGCTAAAAACGTGAAATCAATTAAAAAAGAGTCCAACCGGACAAAAAAAATCTGTCAATAAATTAAAAATCACGTAACCCCACTATGCCAACCGCATGTGCACAGGCTACTCAGCACGCATATGCGCTGCACCACAATTCTGGAACTTAGCTCTCTGGACACAGCGCACATGCGCTGGTCAACCCTAGCACATGTGCGCTAGACCTTAAACTGCATTTCACTTTTGGCTTCAATTTTGACTACAATGCTCTTGGAATTTGGAAAAGTGCAAAACATGAAAGTTGTAACTCTCCTTCTTAGCTTTCTAACACATCTTGAAATCAATCGGAGCTCGGACTTAAAGTTGCACTTAAAATACTAAACAGCATCGAGAATGGCTCTATGCTCGTGCACATTTCGCCTTTAGAATTTTCTTTCACCTTTCCATCTTTTTCAACTCTTTTTCACTTTAACCCTGCAAAAAACAAAGAATAACCAAATTAAGCTTAATATTAACTCAAATCTTACTTACAACACATAAAAATGTGGTAAATGACACATAAAATATAGCACAATTACGAATCTAGACTTATCATTACCCCATTGGATGGATCAAGTATGATTAATTCCTGAGGATGACTCGGGACAAACCTTCATGCCTTGAGAAGATCTTTTGAAGAATTTTCTTTACTTTCTCCTTCTTCATCCAAATGATGAGTATTGTCCTCACTTCTTTCCTTTGTTTCTTTATGTTCTTCTTGAATAGTGAGCTTTTCAAGTTTCTTTTGCACACCTACATCTTCATCTTCACAAACATCTCTTAAAATAACATCATTAGTTTCATCAAATGTAACATTCACAACTTCTTTACTCACAAGAGTTCTTCTACTGTATACTCGGTTTGCTTTCTTATCACTAGCATATCCTAAGAAAATCCCTTCATCTAATTTCTTGTCAAATTTTTCAAGATGCTCTTTAATTTTCAAAATAAAATATTTACAACCAAAAACATTGAAATAGCTCACAATGGATTTTTTACAAAACAAGAGTTCATAAGAAGTTTTGTTTAAAATATGCCTTAAAAGAACTCAGATTTATAATATAACAAGCTCTGTTAATGGCTTCGCCCAAAAATATTTTGGTAAATCACACTCATTTATCATGGTTATAGCGGTCTCTTGAAGTGTTTTATTTTTGCTTTCAACAACACTATTTGTTGAGGCACTTTAACAACTGCAAAATACCATTGTGATCACAAAACTCGAAAAAAACTATCGAATTTGAATTCAGATCTATTATCACTTCTTAAACGAACAATTTTTAAATTCAAAAAATTTTGTACTCTGGAAAACAATTTTATGAAATTTTCAAGGGCTTCATTTTTTAGAATAAGAAATAATACCTAAGAAACCTAGAATAATTATCTACAACTACAAAAGCATGCTTGTTACCACCGAGACTAGCATGTTGAGTTGGACAAAATAAATCCATATGCAATATTTCTAAAGGTTTACAAGTAGACATACAATTCTTTGGTTTAAAAGAAACTTTAACTTGTTTACCAAATTGGCATGCATTACAAATTTTGTTTTTCTCAAACTTTAATCTTGGCAAACCTCTTACCAATTCTTTCTTAGCAAGGTTATCAGTTAAAACCATGTTGAAATGACTAAGCCTTCTATGCCAAAGCCAAGGATCATCTTTAGAAGCGATTAAACATTTATATTACCACTATCAATATTATCAAGATAAACCACATAAACATCATTATGCCTTGTACCTGTGAACAAAACAACAAAGTTCATATCAAGAATTAAACATTCATGCTTAGTAAATAACACATATAAATTGCTATCACATAATTGACTCACACTTAAATGATTATAATTCAAATTATCAACCAAAAGCACATTTTTAATCAAAGTCTGACCATCTTTACCTACATCACCAATGCCAATTTCAAGTTATCTCCAAAGGTCACCTTTCCACTATTTTTGGACTTGAGGTTGGTGAAAAGAGATACATCACCGGTCATGTGTCTTGAACACCTACTATTAATGAACCACTTAGTTTTCTTGGTGGTGTTCATTACCTACAGTCAAAGAGTTAAGCGATAACTTTTGGTACACATATTTTCTTGGGTCTATAAGAGTTAGTAAATTGACTTAAAATCCAAATGGAATTCATTCCCAATTTTTCATTTCTGTTGACATAACAATTACTTTTCACATGTCCATGTTGTTGGCAATAATTGCAAATAATATTCTTATTTCCATGGAAAGAAGATTTTGATTTTGCAAAACATGAACCATTCTTTCTAAAAGAGATAAAATTGTTGTTCATTAACATATTTCTATTTTTTCTCATATCAACAACTTTTTCTTTTTTCTATGGAAGAGTACATCAAGATCATCCAATCTTTTCTTCAACAAGGCTTTGAATTC
Organism: Cinchona pubescens; assembly: GCA_025175665.1. NCBI lineage: Eukaryota > Viridiplantae > Streptophyta > Magnoliopsida > Gentianales > Rubiaceae > Cinchona > Cinchona pubescens. Next base: position 1,937,304 of record JANKKI010000291.1, read on the forward strand.
CTTGATCTTTGTTTTCACATGCAATCTTTTCTTCAAATCATCATTTTCTTGTGATAACCTATTATTTTCATTCACAAGTTTGAAGTTAGCATTCAACAAGGCATTATTTTTTCTAACTAACTCTTCATTTCTAGCACATGGTTCCTTTAAGCTATCATAGCAATTTTATGATAAAAGTTTCAAGATCATCATTATCATCAATTTCATCACTTGAATCATAAGTAGTTGTTACCTCATCATCACCATAGCCTAAAGGCCATTTGTGCCAATTGCATCTCTTTTTCAACTTTTCCTTCAGAATTGCAATTATCCCAAGTGATTTGAAAATTGTTAAGGCGGGGCTACCTTCCGTCTTTTCTTTTTCTTGAAAGGGCACTCATTTGCAACGTGCCCGGGTTGACCACATTCAAAACATTTTTCATTTTGCTTCTTAATTTCTAGTTTGGTCTTCACTTTGAAATTATTGGAGTTGATTGCTCCTCCTTTCCTCATTCTCCTTTTGTTGATGTAATGTTTGAGAAATCCTTTGGTGATGAGTGCAAGATCACCTTCACCAAGATCTTCATCTTCTAAATTCATGGAGCCACTTTCATCTTCTTCTTGGGAAGGCTTCAGGGCAATGCTTCTTTTCGGTCTTGCTTCTTCATCATTCACAACTTTAGCGATCTTGAGATTCAATTCTTAAGATGTAAGAAAGTTAATCAACGATTTGATGTAAGAAAGTTAATCAACAATTCAAGATTTTTCTATTCTTTTCACCCAAAGATTAATCCTTATCCAAAGTCTCAAGATCCTTAACGATATTATTGAATCTACAATATACCTTATTTTTATTCGGCTTAATTACAGTTTACCCCTATAATTAGGAAACGGTTATAAATTGCCCCCCTATGTTTGTTTTATCTACAAATTCCCCCCAAAATTAAATGAAGTTAAAATTTTAATATAAAGGAAGTAGTGAAATGTCATAATTGTCCTCAATATTTTAATTACCTTAACCAATATATAATTAGGGTGAATTGCATTTTGGTATTTTATTTTATTTTATAAGCAATTTGTCTTTTTTCATTCAACATTATTAAAAAAAAAATTTACCCTTCAAGATTAATTGTATGAATTAGTTTACTATTTTAATGTGTTTTTCTTTACATCTATTTTTTAGCATACCATCACTAGAGTACTTGTTCCTTCAATATTATTTTTATATCTAAATTAAAATATTTTATTTATTCAATCACATTACTTTAGTTTTATTAATTTTTATTTTATTTTCTCTATTACAAGTAATTAATTCATCACTTTGTTTTTAAAAAATCACATTATTTGAGTAAATATACTAGTTTGAGATATAATCAATATATATTTTAAATAAATTTAGAATAATAAATTTAATTTATTAGTGTCATTTTCAAATTTAAGTAAAGAATTTTAGTAAAGAACTTCACAAAGTGTTAGTAAAAATATTGAGGGCAATTATAACATTTTACTACTCCCTTTAGCTGAAAATTTTAACTTTATTTAATCTTGGGGCGCAATTTGTTGATAAAACAACATAGGAGGCAATTTGCAACTGTTCCCTAATTACAGGGGCAAACTGTAACTAAGCCTTTTTATTCTCATGAGATTCCATCTTGAAGGACTTATATTTAGCAACGAGCAAAGATTTCTTTTGTTCTCTCAGCATTACATCATCATTACCTTCATGAATCTCTTTCAATTTATCCCAAATCTCTTTAGTTGAAACACTACCTTTAACACGAATAGACTTGTTAGCATCCAAAGCATTATAAAACATTCATGGCTTTAGCATGCTTCAAAGTCAAATTTGCCTTATATTGTGAGGTTAGTTCATTCCTTGTCTTGTGGGGTTAGTTCATCCCTTGTTTTTTCTCTTATTTTATTAGTGTGATCATCAATGATAGTGGCTTCAAAAGAATCTTCATTAACAACATACCATAAATCAATATCAATAGATTGCAAAAAGATTGTCATTATTTCTTTTCCAAGTAATAAAAATTACCACATTAAACATAGGTGGTCTGGTGATAGATTGACCTCAAGAAACAAAGCATTATTGGTTGTCATAGAGATCTTTACTGAAATGCAATTTAAGCAAAAGAAAGAGACCAATCTCTTATACTAATTATTGGTCCAAAAGCAACCTAAGAGAGGGGTAAATTAGGTTGTTTATGAAAACTAATTGAAACTTTTGAACAATAAAAACTCAAGTAAGATGGATGCCATGTAATTAATGATCAAAGCAATAAATGCACAAGTAGGAATAAATAAAAGACAAGTATTAAGATTTAGAAAGACCAAACCAAACTCCCAAACTTCACAAGCTTGGACTACAATTCCACTATTTTGTGCCTCTTCAATGTAGGTGAGACAATAATATTTTGTACACCAAGTAGAATCATGCTTGCTCACACTAATTATCTTTCATTGAGCCAAGAGTTTTACACACAACCTCACTTTTATACAATAATTATCTCTCCACTCTTTACAATTGAAGATCACTCACTTTTACACTTTACTAATACAACACTATTGAAAGCCTATTTTCACTCAAATAGATTTTGTAGGTTCTTGTATTCAATGTGGAAATTGTTCTTCATAAATTCATATTGGTTGGTATTTATAGAGGCAGTAAAAGAGCTTTCAACCACCTCCCAACAGCTAAGTAATAAATAGCTGCTGAAAAACTAGCTGTTATATGATTCGAACGTCCAAAGCCTATTTTATGCATCCAAGAAAGTGTCTGATCATTAGAAATATAGAGGTTGAGATCTATGTTCGGATAGCCAAGGTTGCCTCCATACTTTCATCCGAAACTGATTGTTTGTTGAGTTAGATCTTTGGACAGCGTAGTGCATCTGAAAGGTTTAATGCCTTACAAATATTGATCTATCTTTGGACGGTCAGGCATGTCTGATAGAATTTCTTTTGGACAAGGTTGAGCGTCCATTGTCAACTCTTCAAAATCTTTCTCTCTGTCTAACCATTCGAACAATGTACTGCATCCGAAATATTCTGTTCGGACGAATTCCTACTTTTGAGAAAAATAGTCCCATTCGGACTTTCTTTTGTATCCGAACTTCTCATTTTCAGATGATATACAGCGTCTGAAAACCTTGTTATGTCAAAGTCTACAAAACTCCTGCACAACTCATTTGCAAACTATTAGATTGTATTTGTCATCATTCTGATTCAAAACTAAGCTTATAGATTAACAAATGATAACCAACAGGATGGTGCTAATAGTTTAACAAAACCACTATGCTACCTAGATTCTATGGGCAGAATAGGCAAAGCTAGCCAATCCCTAAAAAATGAGGTAGTATAGAGGACCTTTTGTAGCAGTACATGCAAAACTAATGCAATGTTTCAAAATCAAAATGCTATTCTCCAAAGCCATACTGTATTAATAAGAAACTTGGAGACCCAAATAGGGCAAGCCATTGCCATAAATAATAGGCCTCATGGTTCTTTACCAAGTGACGCGGAGGTTAACCCAAAGAATGATGATAGGTAGCAATGCAAAGAAATTATTCTCTATAATGGCAAAGAACTGATGGCCAAGAACCAACCAGTAAAGAAAAAGAGTATGATGGACATGTAATAGTTAAAGAAGAAAAAATAGGGAAAGAATGAGCAACCTAAAGAGTACCAAGTCAAACCGCCTTTCCCTCCAGTACCTTATATGCAGTGGCTTCGAAACAATAAAGGTCAAATGGTCAATTTCTAAAATTCTTAATTTTCTTTAAAGAAATTGCATATTAACATTCCTTTTCCGTATGCATTAGAACGAATGCCTAGTTATGTCAAATTTATGAAGGAACTATTATCTAGAAAAAATGACAATCATGGACTTTGAAACAACAGCTTTGATGAAGGAGTGCAGCGCAATTCTCCAACAAAATTTACCGCGTAAGGTTAAGGATCCTGATAGCTTCACTATCCAATGCACGATTGGCACACAATTTATAGGTAAGGCCTTGTGTGTGATTTAAGAGCAAGTATTAACTTTATGCCCTTATCTATTTTCAGGAAACTTGTAATAGGAGAAACAAAGGTAAAAAAATGTGACCCTCCAACTGACAAATAGGACTCTAGCTTATCCATCGGGTATCATTGATAATGTCTTGGTAAAGGTTGACAAGTTTATTTTCCTACTGACTTTATAATTCTTGATTTCAAAGAGAATGAAAACATTCCTATATAATTCTTGTTAGACCTTTCTTAGTTACAAGAAGAACCCTCATTGACATGCAAAAAGGTAAACTCACCATGAGAGTGAATAATGAGCAGGTAAAATTTAATATTTTAATGCTATGGAAATGTTTGACCAAGATGAGGAATGTTTTGTAGTTAATGCTATACCAAGGGACAACAAAGATATAGTATCTCAACACGAGAACTCATACAGTGCCAATAGAGACAAAGATTCCAAGGAGTTTTATGAGAAGTTGGAAGACAAAGAAATTGAAAATCTTGTGAAAAACAATGATGAAATGATCTTTAAGAAACTATCCCCAAAAAGGAGAGATCAGAGAGTTTTATTATACCTTGCAAAATTGATGATGTTCAATTGATAAAGCTCTTTGTGATTTAGGAACTTGTATAAATTTAATGCCTTTATCTATTTATAGGGAATCCAGTTTGACAATCACTGGTAAGATAGACAAACCCAATTCAACTTCCAGATAGAAGTATGAGGGACATACATTGGGAATGGTAGAGAATGTGCTTGTTCGAATAGAGCAATTTATATTCCCAATGGACTTTGTGATAATAGACATGGTGAAAAACGAATGTGACAATAGCTCACTAATCTCAGGAAGACCATTCTTGGCCACTACCTGTGCATTGATTGATGTTGAACAAGGAACAGTAACTCTTAAAGTTCACAAACAAAAAATTTCCTCTCACAATGTGCAAGTAAGAAGATATCTGCATGAGCATTTTATTTGTCTCAATGATAGTGTGAGGAATAATTTTCATGGCATCCCTAATTGAGATTCAAGAGGATTAATCGTGCGAAAAGAGTTGTAACATCTAGCTAAAGGCGTTAAACAAACGATTAGGGGGAAGCAACCCACATTTCTAACTCTAAATTTTAATTTTTGAACTTAACTTTAATTTTGAAAATATTTTAATTTTAGAGTAACATAAGTTAATTTGATGTTTTAGGTCTTAAATGATGCTTGGAGGAATTTTTCGAAGAAACCCTTTGTTGATTTGAGCTACATGTGAAAAATAGTAAAAAATGGACCGAAACGGCGAATCGGCATGTGGCCGGGTGCTACTAGCTTCTAGGAGCATGGGAGCCAGATGTGCCCATAAGCCTAGGAGGCGCGCCCAGGCTCAGTCAAAAGAATATAAGTTCCCTACACCCTTAGATTCTTCCAAATCATCCCTAAACATCTCAAAACCCTTCCCTATCCTTTTCCATGCAAAACCCACTCCAATTATACCCTAATTCTTGAATCTAAACATTAAAAAGTGACTAAATTGCTGCAAATTTCAGATTTGAAGAAGAAGGGAATGGTTGGAAAGCAAGATCTCCAACTAGAAGATCTTCTTGGGAAAGTTGCCAGGAGCCAAAAATCAAGCGTAAAGTCTTTCAAAAGCTACAAATTGGTGAAATCCTTCTAATTTAATGCTTTTTAACTGATTTTGTTTTATATATGTGAGATTTAAATTTTGGGTTTTTGTGTTCTTAGTTGTTAAGCACTTGAATCATTTTGTTTGAAATTGGTTTGTTTGGCTTCTTAGGAAGATTTCTTGGAGTAATTTGTGATACTTGGTGTGTGAGTACTTCAATTTGGTTACATTCATGTTCAGCTTTTGTGTTTTATTCAAAATTTTACTATGCCTCTTGAGGGTAAAATTTTGGCTAAAGAGTCTAGCTTCAAGAAGAAATTTGACAAGAAAATTTTTGCCTCTCAAAAAGCTTTACAAAGGTATGTAGAAAGGAAAAACAATAAAAAGCCAATATTAGAAAGAGGGTTTAAATTGGACTTGGATTGACCTAAGGGTCGAGGTAGATAAAAACAATCATAATCGGCACTGGGAGAGATTTTGCACACCTGGAATTTGCTATAGAAGAAATAGTTAGAAAGTTCTATGCTAACTTCTTAGAGAATGATAAGGGAGTGTTTTTTGTGCGAGGAGTCAAAGTATTATGCACACGTGAATCTTTAAATTCTTTCTTTGGCTTAGCAAAAATTCATAAAGTTGAAGAAAGGTTTGTTTCATTATTAAAATCACTTTGAACCAGATTTGGATATGATAGCCAAAACTATATGCAATGGTGTTGATGTGACTTGGAAGAGTGCACAAAATGTTTCAAGAACTGAAATTTCGTTTCCAAGTAGTTATTTGAGTCCTATTGCTAAAGTTTGATACAATTTCATAAACACCAACTTAATTTCAGCCGGTCATGCCACACACATTAATGTTGATAGAGTTTTATTGCTATTTTGTCTCCTTGAGGGTATTTAATTGATATTGGCCATGTTATTCATGCTCAAATTCGCATATGGCCAAAACAAAAAGTAAGGGATTATGGTTTTCTTGTTTGATCACCCAATTACATATGTCTCTGTACAGGTGTAAAATGGAATGAAGCTATGGACATGAAAGTCTTAACTAAAATCCATTGATGGATGAGCCATAACGAGAATTCTTTTAAAGGAAGAAAGGAAATCCAAAAGTAGTGGGGCAACCTCTAGTTAATCCACGGGTTTGAATTCATTCATCGTATAGAAGATAGGTTGTCAAGGTTGAAGGGGCAATTGAAGCATCAACAACAATACATGAAGGCCATGGGCCAGTTAATTACTTACATTGGGAAGGCCTCCCGGGTAGACATGAATGAAGCTCCAGTTCTACCTAGGACACGTACATTTGATGAGGATGCTGAAGAAGACAATGACGATGGCAGTAATGAAGAGGAAGAGGAAGATTCTATGAGTGATGATGATAACGAGAATGAGGAGTAAAGGCTATTGTACTTTTATGTTTTTATTAATTTTCTCTTTGTCTGTGAAAAATTGGGGACGATATTTTTGTTGGTCCCAAAGCAACCTAAGAGGGAGGGGGTGAATTAGGTTTCTAAAAAAGCTTTTAGAAATATTAAGATTTTTCAAATAAAAACTGATATAATCAAATCAGTAAAATAGTGAAGTAAGAAACAGAGAAAATTAATCAGCCAATACTTCCAAGCTAACAAGCTTGAAGTATCAAATCATTAAAATGCAGGCACCTTCACACACTTGGTGAGCCAATAATCTTTACAAAGTAGGGATATTCTTGCTCACACTAAAATTCTTTTAGTTGAGCCAAGAATCTTACTTACAACCTCACTTTCGTACAAGATTATCACTCTTCTCAAAGTTGAATTGCACTCTAAACTGCACACTAATACAACAAAGCACTATAGCCAATTTGTACTCAAATTGCTCTTCTCTAAGGCTTGTATTCAATGTATTAGATGTCCTTTATAGAATATCAAAGCATTTATTTATAAGAGCAATAAATTGTGGCTGCAACTACTTCCTAACGGCTAAATAATAAATGCACAAAAAGTAACCGTTGGGGTTTCGGACGTCCGAGATAGATGGGGTGCGTCCGACACAGCGTCCGATCTTCATGCAGTTGGTGAAGAGCTTCGTTCCGACGTCCATGCATGTGTTCGTTCCTTCGTCCGATAGAGGCTTCGGACGGTCATGTTCGTCCGTTTGGAGAAGTAGTAGGATTCTTCCTTCAGGTAGCCTGGTCGTTCTGACGGTGGAATGCGTCCGAGAAGCTTGACACAGTTCGGACGGTACAGTGCGTCCGAAAACCCTGTCTCTAACAAAACAAATAACAGACCTGCAAAAACTTGTTTACAGAGTTAAGTGTTTATGTCATCATCAAAATAAGGTTTGGAAAACATCAATCTCCCCCTTTTTGATGATGACAAACCTTCATGGAGTAATTATATAAAAACAATCAGATATGACTAATCATTTTACAATATAGATGACTACTCTCCCTTTTGACATCATCAAACAAAACTCCCCCTGAGAGTGTGCAAGTATTTCAACAGAAATGCATAAACTAAAGCTCAAATAATCAATGCAAATATGAATTAGTACATAGTTCAAGTATTCAAAAGAAATGCATGAAAACACAATACTTAGTTCAAGGGAATACACAAAAGGGAAATCTGAGAGCAGTCCTAACTAAAAAATAGAGAGTTGCTAAAAACTAAAAACAGATGTCAAAGGAACTAATTCGAATCATTGGGCTTTTTCTTCTTGGAGCGCTTTTCAGTCTTTTGATGTTTTGAATGCGCATCTTCATCAGTGGCCTCACTGTCTGCCTCTTCTCCAGTGCGGCGTTGCATGATGAAATCGAACGTGTCGTCAACATCCTCATCGTCGTCTTCATCTTCATTGGCAGTAGCTTGAGTATTGGCATCTTCTTCGTTGTCCTCACGAATATCCCCATCTTCATTGTCATCACTGTCAGAAGATGAGTCAAGTGGATATTGTGATTGAAGATTGACAAATTGAACCTGAGCCGAAGTAGACATGCCAAGGCTAAAGGCTTCTTATACAATCACCTGACGAGTTTCAAGTCGCTTTAACTTACGATTTGTGCGACGTTGAAATGAATTGACTTGGGTGCTCAAGAAAGTGAGAAGGCTGCAGATATGAGAAAGTGAGGGTTCAGAGGTAGATGGATGAGGATCATGGAATGGTTGGGGTGGTTGAGGAGGAGGAGAATGTGGAATAGCGAAACCAGATGTCGGAGGCCTGGGATTTTGAACGTTCAATATCAAAGCTGCCTTAGTAAACCATTGATCGTTGAAAAACTGGAGGCCTTTTCATTCAATATAAGATTTGTTAAAATAAGGGGGAAATTGTTTGTTGCCGCTGAAAGGAACATTGAGGAAATCAAAAATTTTGGTGAGGAATTTTCCAAAAGGAATGTTTATTCGGGTATCAGTAAGGAAGAGTTCCCACAGGGAGCAAAAAATATACCCAAAGTCAAGAGGAATGCCCTTGAAAACACAAAAAAAGAAGTACAGCTGCATTTTTCCGGGTCAGTACGATGCCCGTCGGTTGGCAATAACAGATTCGTGACAAGGGTGTATAGAATGTTTAGTTCAGGAGTTAGTAAAGTGGTTTTGGCTTCCAAGGCCTGTTTGAAATTGATGTTAAAAATAGCCCTAACCTCATCAATGTCAAATCTAGTATCAATAGCCGGTCATTTATCTAAAGAAAAGAAATAGGAGAAATCATGCGGATTTGAGACTTATCACATTCAAAAATAGTGTTGATGATGTTAGAGGAAATCTCTAGATTGGTGCTGTTTACACGAGAAATTAAAGTACGAACAGTGGAGCCTTTCCGAAGATTGGCGGTGAACTGAAGCACCATGTCATGATACACGGGTAAATCAGTATGCACTAGCTGACTCCAATTTTGTTTTTCAAAGCATGATTTGACAACGGGAAGATTATACTCATCAAACACTGTCTCTTACGAACGATTATAGATGTACTTAGAAGAGATGTATACCGTTCAGATGCCTTGGCATCGATGAATTTTGGTAATGTTGGATTTGAGGAGACTTGGGGATTAGCAGACGATTCTCCACGCAGTGGAGCTTTCCCTTTTGTTTTGCGTCCACGATTTGCTGTAGAAGAACCTCCACCGGATTTAACCATTGTGAAGGAAGAGAAGGAAAATGAGGAAAAATTTAATTTTTTGAAAGATTTGGGAGAATTTGATGAAATGAGATGGTAGATGGGGGAAATTCTTAGATATGATAATGGTGAGAAATACTTTGGAGAAGATAATTTCCAATCAATTTGTTGATAGAGGGAAGGAATTTGGGGGAGAGGTTGAGGGAAAAAATTTAGCCAGAGGGTTTTCGGGGGTGAGGTTCAGTCCGAAAAGGGGAAAGATGGACGGTTTTAATCAAACAGAGAGAACGTTTGGACGGCCAAACGTTTGGTGTGCATCCGATGAAGCGTCCGACAGCGGATGAACGGATGGCCGATGGAAGAGCCAGTGCTGTCGATGTTCTTTCGGACGAAGGTACGTGTCCGGAAGAATTTCCTGAGAGTTGGTGAAGAAAATGAATTTCGTTTGGATGATTATGAGCGTTCGAGGCAAATAGGATTATTTGGACGATAGAGAAGGTCCGAAAGATATGTGGTTCGGACGATCGAGGGCGTCCGAACGAAGAAACTATGCCAAATTGATCTGTTAAATCCCCAAACATTTTCTGAGAGATTCAAAGCGATCTATAGCCAAGGGTTTTGTAAAAATATTATCAGTCAGTTGATCTGAAGTAGGCACAAAATCAACACGAATTTCCTTTTTACAAACAAGATCTCTAATAAAATGATGCTTAACATCAATGTGTTTGATTCTGGAGTCCATAACAGAATTTTTTGTGAGATTAATTGCACTTGTGTTGTCACACTTTATAGGCACACAATCAAAAACTACACCAAAATCTTTCGGAGTATGTTTCATCCAAAGAAGTTGAGCACAACAATTTTCAACAGCAATGTATTCGGCTTCAGCCGTAGAAAGAGAAATAGAATTTTGTTTTTTGCTAAACCAAGACACAAGACAATTTCCCAGTAAATGACACATACTACTGGTACTTTTTCTATCAATTTTACACACAGCAAAGTCAGCGTCAGAATAACTAATTAAATCAAATGTAGAGGACTTTGGATACCACAAACCAAAATTCATTGTACCTTTTAGATATCTAAAAATTCTTTTAACAGCTATCAAGTGCGATTCTTTGGGGCAAGATTGAAATCTAGCACATAAACAGACAGCAAACATGATATCTGGTCTACATCAAGTTAACTAAAGTAGGCTTCCGATCATACCTCTATAGTATTTTTCATCAACACCATTACCTCCTTCGTCTTTATCAAGTTTGGTTGAAGTGCACAGGCGTACCAACTTGTTTGTAATCTTTCATTCCAAATCGTTTGAGTAGCTTTTTTGTATGCTTGATTTGAGTAATAAACGTTCCTTCCTTTGTTTGGTAAACTTGTAATCCGAGGAAAAACTGTAACTTGCCCATCATACTTATCTCAAACTCTTTTTGCATTAAATGTGAAAAGTCCTTTCATTAGTTGCTCTAAAAATAATATCATCAACATAAATTTGAACAATTAACAAACCATTTAAATATGTTTTTGTAAAAAGAGTGATGTCAACTACACCTCTTTTGAATCCATTTTCTATCAAGAAGCCACTTAATCTTTCAAACCATATAAAGCTTTGGAAAGTTTGAAAACATAATTTGGAAGATTTTTGTGTTCAAAGCCCGGAGGTTGTTCAACAAAAACTTCTTGATCAATAAAACCATTTAAAAATACACTTTTGACATCCATTTGAAATAATTTGAAATCATTGAAACATGCAAATGCGAGAAACATGCGAATGGATTCTAATCTAGCCACGGGCGCAAAGGTTTCATCAAAGTCAATACCTTCTTCTTGAGCAGAACCTTTTGCAACAAGTCTTGCTTTGTTTCTTATGATTTCACCTTTGTCATTTAATTTATTTCTAAAGACCCATTTAGTTCCAATAACGGGATGAGAAGATGGTCTTTCAACCAAGGTCCATACGTTATTTTTCTCAAATTGACTAAGTTCATCTTGCATGGCATTAACCCAAGATTCATCACTCAACGCAACATCTACATGTTTAGGTTCAATGTGAGAAAGTAATGCACAATTACTATTCAAAGGTTTATGAGAACGAGTAGTTACCCCATAGGATAGATCACCTATGATTAAATCTTGAGGGTGACATTCTAGAGACGAATCTCCAAGCTTTCGGAAGATCTTTTGGAGTATCCTCATCCTTTTCATCATCTATTTGATGGTTGTTGACATCATTGCTTGATGTGATCTCTTGATGATCTTCGTAAATAACGAGCTTTTCGAGCTCCTTTGGAATACCTACATCTTCATCTTCACATAAATTTTTTGAGATAACATCATTAGTTTTATCAAATGTAACATGCACAACTTCTTCAATCAAGAGTTTTCTTCTATTGTAAACTCGGTATGCTTTCTTGTCACTAGAATAACCTAGAAAAATTCCTTCATCCGATTTTTTGTCAAATTTTCCAAGGTTTTCTTTGATTTTTAAAATAAAACAATTGCAACCAAAAACTTTGAAATAGCTCACAACAGGTTTTTTACAAAAAAGGAGTTCATAAGGAGTTTTGTTTAAAAAGGATCTTAATAAAACTCGATTTTCATGACATAACAAGCCGTGTTAACCGTTCGGCCCAAAAGTAATGTGGTAAGTCACAGACTCAAATGTTCACTAATCATAGTTCTAGTGGTTTCTTGAAGAGTCCTATTTTTCCTTTCGACAACACCATTTTGTTGAGGGACTCTAACAACCAAAAATTCATGTGAAATACTGTTGTGATCACAAAATTCGAGAAAGCCTCCAAATTTAAATTCAGCACCATTGTCACTTCTTAATCGAGTGATCTTTAAATTCAAAAAATTTTGAATTTTGGAAAACAATTTTACAAATTTTTCAAAAGCTTCATTTTTGTGAACAATGAATAATACCCAAATATACCTAGAATAGTCATCCACAATCACAGAAGCATATTTACAACCACCAAGACTAGCATGTTGAGTTGGTCCAAACAAGTTTAAGTGTAACAATTCTAAAGGTTTAGAAGTAAACACATAATTATTTTGTTTAAAGGAAACTTTAACTTGTTTACCAAATTGGCATGCATCACAAATTTTGTTTCTCAAAAACTTTAGTTTTGGCAAACCTCTTACCAATTCCTTCTTAGCAAGTTTGCTGTTCAATTAAATCCATATTAAAATGACAAAGTCTTCAATGCCAAAGCCAAGGATCATCTATTGAAGCGGTGAGACATTTTACATTGCTATTACTAATTTTTTCAAGGTGAATCACATAAACATCATTGTGCTTAGCACCCTTAAATAAAACAACATGATTTTTATCAAGAATAAGACATTCATGTTGGTAAATAACACATAAATTTTTATCACAAAGTTGACTTACACTCAATAAATTATAGTTCAAATTATCAATAAGAAGCACATTCTTTATTAAGGTTTCACCATTTTTACCTACATCACCAATGCCGATTGATTTTGCTTTATTGTTGTCTCCAAATGTGACTTTTCCACTGTTTTTGGATATGAGATTTGTGAAGGGAGAAGCATCACCCGTCATGTGCCTTGAACATCCACTATCTATGAACCACTTAGCATTGTTGGTGATGTTAAGTACCTACACAGTAAATCAATTGATAACTTTTGGTACCCATATTTTCTTGACAGGTCCATTTGAGTTAGTAAAATTGATAACAATCCATGCAACTTTCATTCCAAGTTTTTCATTTTTCTTGACATAACACATATTCTTAACATGTCCATGTTGTTGGAAATATCTACAAATAATATTTTTATTTCCATATAAAGATGATTTTGATTTTACAAAACATAAGTCATCCCTTTACACATGATAAAATTTTTGTTGATTAATACATTTCTATTTCTTTTCAAATCAACAACATTTTATTTCTTTCTAGTCAAGAGAACATTCAAATCATCCATTCTTTTCTTCAAGGAGGCTTGTTCTTCCTTGATCTTTGATCACTCATGCATTCGTTTCTTAAAATCACGATTTTCTTGTGATAGCCTATTATTTTCATTCACAAGTTTAGAGTTTGCATTCAATAGAGCATTTGATTTTTTTACTAACTCCTTATTTCTAGCATATGATTCCTTTAAACTATCTGCAATTTCAAAATGAAAGCTTCAAGATCATCTTCACCATTTTCATCATTAGAGTCATAGTTAGAATTTACCTCATCATCTCCAATGGCCATAAAGGCCATTTGTGCCGACTCCATTTCTTCTTCAACTTCTCCTTCGGAGTTGCAATCATCCCATATGATTTGAAAGTTATTGAATCTAGGTTTTCTTCCTACCTTCTTTTTCTTGGAAGGGCACTCATTTGCAAAGTGTCCGAGTTGACCGCATTCAAAATATTTTTCGTTTTGCTTCTTTATTTCAAACCTTGTCTTTCCTTTGAAATTATTTGAATTTGTAGCTCCGCCTCTTCTCATTCTTCGTTTGTTGATGTAATGTTTAAGAAATCCTTTGATGATGAGTGCAAGATCTCCTTCATCAAAATCTTCATCTTCTAAATTGATGGAGCTGTTTTCATCTTCTTCTTGAGAGGTCTTTAGAGCAATGCTCCTTCTTGGCCTTGCTTCTTCATCATCCACTACTTTGGCCTTCAACTTCAATTCATAAGATGTAAGATAATTGATTAGGATCCGATTCAATAGGCATTGAATTTAAATTCTTGGCTTCCTCTATGGCAATTGTTTTGGCATCCCATTCTTTGGAGAGAGCATTTAGGATTTTTCTATTTTTTTCACCCAAAGAATACTCCTTACCCAAGGCTTCAAGATCCTTAATGATGTCATTGAACCTACAATACATTTTGTCAATATTTTCATGTGGTTCCATCTTCAAGGATTCATACTTGGTAACAAGTAAGGATTTCTTTTGCTCACGAACATCATCACTCCCTTCATGTATTTCTTTCAATTTATCCCAGATTTCTTTAGTTGAAATGCATCCCTTCACACGAGTTGATTCATTTGCATCCAAGGAGTTATATAGCACATTCATGGCTGTTGCATTTAACGTCAAGTTCGCCTTGTCTTGTGGAGTGAGCTCATTCCTCGTCTATTCTCTTCTTCTATTTATGTGATCATCAATGATAGTAGCTTCAAACGGACATTCATTAACAACATACCACAAGTCAATGTCAACAATAGATTGCAAAAAGATTTTCATCCTATCTCTCCAACTAATAAAATTTGCCCCGTTAAACATAGAAGGTCCAGTAACGGATTGACCCTCAAAGAATAGAGCATTGTTGGTTGCCATAATAGTTCTTTCTCAAAAGCAATTTAAGCAATAAAATGAGACCAAGCTCTGATACCAATTGTTGGTCCCAAAGCAACCTAAGAGGGGGGTTGAATTAGGTTTCTAAAAAAGCTTTTAGAAATATTAAGATTTTTCAAATAAAAACTGATATAATCAAATCAGTAAAATAGTGAAGTAAGAAACAGAGAAAATTAATCAGCCAATACTTCCAAGCTAACAAGCTTGAAGTATCAAATCATTAAAATGCTTCACACACTTGGTGAGCCAATAATCTTTACAAAGTAGGGATATTCTTGCTCACACTAAAATTCTTTTAGTTGAGCCAAGAATCTTACTTACAACCTCACTTTCGTACAAGATTATCACTCTTCTCAAAGTTGAATTGCACTTCACTAAACTGCACACTAATACAACAAAGCACTATAGCCAATTTGTACTCAAATTGCTCTTCTCTAAGTCTTGTATTCAATGTATTAGATGTCCTTTATAGAATATCAAAGCATTTATTTATAAGAGCAATAAATTGTGGTTGCAACTACTTCCTAATGGCTAAATAATAAATGCACAAAAAGTAACCGTTGGGGTTTCGGACGTCCGAGATAGATGGGGTGCGTCCGACACAGCGTCCGATCTTCATGCAGTTGGTGAAGAGCTTCGTTCGGACGTCCGTGCATACGTCCATTCCTTCGTTGATTAAAAGCTTCGGACATTCATGTTCGTCCGTTTGGAGAAGTAGTAGGATTCTTCCTTCTGCCTGGTCGTTTAGACGGTGGAATGCGTCCGAGAAGCTTGACACAGTTCGGAAGGTACAGTGCGTCCAAAAACCCTGTCTCTAGCAAATCAAATAACAGACCTGCAAAAACTTATTTACAGAGTTAAGTGTTTATGTCATCATCAAAATCTTAAGGTTTGGAAAACATCAATTTCATTGTGTGTTTGTATACTGGTATTGTGATTGTGAATATGTGTTATGTGTTGGTATGATTGTTTTATTTTTGTTCATCTTTGGTGGTGGATTTGTTTTAGAATTAGGGTTTCTTTTCAAAATATTTTTCTAAAAATTCAAAAAGATTTTTCATTTTTAGGAAGTTTTTACCAATCTTGAGGATCTGACGATATAAAATACTCCCTAGTTACCAGATGGCAACTTTTAGACTTTCTATTCCCTTTTTGCCCGAAATATTGTAGAGGGATAAAACAAAAAAAATTTCCTATTTAGTGTCTTATTTGAATTCATTAATTTTTGTGAAAATATTTCAAAGTGGAAAATCTTGTTAGAGTTTATGGATTGCAAATGTATGCAAGTTGTCTATTGCTTTTTGAACCCTTTGAATTTTGAAGTATTATCACCATACATTTAAATATATTTTCTTGAGTGAGGATACGAAAGTGAGGTGGTTTTTAATATAAAGTGGTAACCATGATTGCTTTGTGATATTTGTTTTACTTGTGACATTCGTTGAATTATATGTGATTTATATGATTGTGAAGTATAAGTGAATTTTATATCAAGGAAATCATTTAAACAAGTTCTTGGGACAACTTGAGCTAAAAATCATTCCTAATTATCATTTTATCTTTGTTGTCCCCTCTTGAACCTTATAAGCCTTGATTCTTTTTTTAACTATGTTATTTTAGTCAATTTACTATGTTATTTTATCCTTCTTTCTACTCATCATCTTAGTAGTTAGCGTTGGCAGTGTGCAACATTGATACTATGTGCATATTGTTATGGATGATTGGGAAAGACTTCTTTCTACTCATCATCTTAGTAGTCATTCTTCTTTTTTTTTTTTTTTTTTTTTGCTAAATTTAATTTTGTTCTAATAATTTTCTTTCACTATTCCTCTCATTTTTATTGATTTACCCTTCTCATATTTGTTTCGTTAAAATATCACAAATTGTGCACTTGTTAGGTGTTTTGAATGTATTTAATTGAGATTTACATAGTTAAAAATTTTGGATCAGTCATAAACAAATTTGAAAGACATAGCTTACTTAGTTTTATGTCTAGAACTAGTTTGATAAGATACACAAATGATAATCTAAAGTTTTGAGGCACACTCAAAAACGAAAAAGAAAAAAGAAAAAGGAAGCCAACACACTTGATTATGTATTCATATTGATGAAATATTGAAAAATAGCTAATTAGGAAAAAGAATTGAAACATCCTACTTGTTGATCTAGTTTTTTAAAAAAAAAAGAGGAGAAATTATTGAAAAGAAACTTGTCCCAACTAAGATAAATTTTTGGCGACTCCACTGCATGCATTCACACTTAAAGGTATAAAAAAAATTTATACCTATAGTATAAGAAATATTTACATATAAACCAAGGTTTATTGTTTTATTTAATTGTTGAAACAGTAGTGGCCACATCTCAATATTTATTGGTTAGGTTGATAGATTGTCAAATTTTATTTCAAGGGTCATTGTAGCATTGGAGAATTCCCAATTCTAACTAGTACTAGTTACAGATACAGATTTAAAAGGCCGCATAGGGCTGCCACTGATCCAATTACCATGATCTCTTATTACATCACACTCCACTATTGTGGGTTGACCAAAGCCGCTGCCACATCCCATATGTATTTAAAGCAACCTATATAAGAAAACAAGCATCCTCTCCGGAGTAAATAGAGAAGTCTATATTTATTTTTAAAAATAAAATTTAAAAAAATATTTTTAAAAATTAAAAACATTTATAATTTAAAATATATTTTATATCAATGTCTTGTAAAAAATTAAAAAAATAATAATAATATTTTACTATTTAATTAAGCTACATTATATTTTATCAAAATATGAAATTTTTTACACCATTCAAATTTGATATAAAATTCAACAATAAAATTTTTTTTGAATGAATTGATTATTAGACATAATGTTCTACTCGATGAAATAAAACTAATGGTATATTCAAATTATTTTTTCACATTAGAAGTGTTAATTATTTAAATATAGATATATGAACAATAATTAGAGAAAAACTAAAGAGAGAGAATTCAAATCCCATATCAGGGAATGAGGGCTCTCAATTGGATTGGTTTGTGTCGCTACTTCCTTGGACCTTTTAAACAATTAAACAAAACAGGTAACGAGTAGGAATCATTTATCCTTGTGAAGTTAGAAATCGCATTACCTTTGCTGTTGTTTTTGGGCTTTTCTCAATTGAATAAGTTGAAGAAAAACACAAATATTCAAGTGTCGAGTCTCTTACAATATCAATTTCCTGGATAGAATTTTAGGATTTCTCAATAGTTGATTGATGTTAGCCCAATGGAAGGGTGAAAAGTATAGTGCAAGAGAAATTGAGGTACATCAAAGGAAAGAGCTTGACTAAAAAAGTAAATTCCTTTTCTTGCATGGCCAAAAAGGATCCGAGCCAGAAATTTTCTATTATCTTGAAGTGGAAACAATCTTTTTACTGGAATACCAATTTTTATAAACAAAAATAATAATAAATGACAAAAATGAAAACTCTTACAAAGTTAACAACAATTCCAATTCAACCAACAAAAGAGTGTTATGTTTAACAAAAAAAAAAAAAAGATTCTAAATGCTGGTGATATCTTTTCAGTCTACAATTAACAGAATGAAATCAACTTTTAAGCAAAGGGGAATTAACTGAATCATTTTGTTACCTTTATTTCATGTTTCTCTAGGAATTTTTTGATAAGTTAGTCAAGCAGTTACCCGCATCTACACTGTCACAAAATAATTTGCACCAAAAAACGAGAAACATGCGCTTGTTCAAATGAGCTGTATCAAGTTTTACATTGTGTTAGATGGGTAAATTTAAATTTGAATTTGAAGTGAAAGGATTTGAAATAACTAAATTTTGGAGTAGATTTGAAATTCAGAATTTTTAGTAATTGAAATCTATTTCAATTTTGGATAAATTAGAAATTTGGCCAACTAATATTTTATCCAAATAGTAGAATAAATTTAATGAGTTGAATATTTAAAATTAAATCCACCGATCCAAACAGACCGTTAGAGAAGTTAAGAAGAAATCATTTGCCATTTCTGAGGGTTGGGGGCTAATATCTGCCCTAGTCCCGTTCCCATTCTAATTCTGACATACAACAATTTGTTACATGCTGCCCGCAAAAGAGAGGAATACGAAATGTAAACAAGAGAGTCGGGCTCTTAAAAATAACAGAGAGTTTTAGTGATTGATTGTGTATTTGTGTTTTCTTATATTTGATTATAAGGTACCATAAGGTATTTATAAAAGTTCCAATGTTAATCAAATTTCTGGAAATAATGAGTTCGGCAGGGATCCAACCCTGTTAGGCGATTGGATCGAGTGTATCAGATTTATGTGTACGGGACACATGGTGCATTTTTATTAGCAGAAAAATTAAATCCTACTAGGTCTCAAGCTAAATCCTTTGAACGAGTCTCTCGTGCCACTAATTTTTTTTCTTTATTTCGATCCATATTATGTCTTGATACCCCTTTTAACCTTTTAGTTTCTTTTTCATTGGCTTTTTCAGTGACCTAGGTGTCCCTAAGTCAACATTAAATGACTCGAATCTTTGACATACTTTATCCGTTGGATCCTTAAGGAACGGTATGATCAATTAACATTTGCCTCACCTGTGTACATCTTGGACCAGAAAGATTGATATTACACCTACTAATGTGGACATTCCACCAAAATGTATGAATTATGACAACGCACAGTTCAAAAACTCACATGCTAGATAGGAAGGTGGCATTTGGGTTCTCAAAAGTGATGACAAGATCTTAAAACTTTCTCAAGATTCATGCTGTCTTTAATTCAATGGAACTACCCAACTAATCAGCGAGACAAGGGAACATGATATCAGCGGTGGAAAGTGGAAACTTTACAGGTTCGTTGAGCATAATGAGTATATCATTTTCTGCTTTTTTGGCTTTTCTTCTGTTCTTGTAAGTCGTAACTACTTGATTATTCAAGTATAAATTGACATTGACCTAATCAGATGTCTATAAATATACCATACAAATTTTTTTTTTTCTTTCTAGCATGGTGAATAATAAATCAAGTCATAAAAATTAGTAAACTAGCCACAAATAATTTTTATAATCGTCAAACAAGCTTATACAAAATTACTAACATTGTGACTTGAAAATGTAATAGCTAATCTGGTTGTAATAGGAAATGTGTGTTAAAGAACATGACTTCCATTTAAAATTAATTGGTAATAGATGGAGTGGGTTGTGAATCTTATTAATTGGTTTAAAATCTCTTGACTATCGATGTAAGATATTTATACTTTAATGTCCCTTCTCACACATGATTCGGGTATGAGAGGGTTGAAACAAAGAATTGGAGGCCTAACCCAAACTAGTAAATACAAGTATTGACATAATCGATACCCAATGTCCCTTCTTACACATGATTTGGGTTAACATCCCCTTTCACATATGAGAGAGTTGAAACAAGGAATTGGAGGCCTAACCCAAACCGAAATAAACACACGTATTGACATAATCGATACCCATGGCCAATACCATAAACAAGACAAGAAGCATTAGCTAACCCCAATGCACAGAAGAGTTCAAATTATGTATGAATGGGAAAACACACACCGCTAAGGAATTGAAGGTCTAACCCAAACTAGACAAGAAGTATTAGGCCAATTCCAATGTGCAAAAGAGTCCAAATTATGTGTGAATGAGAAAATATTTGAAACTAACTCTGATAGCATATTAAAGAATATGGGTTTTCATCTCAAAACTAATTGACAATGAATAAAATGGCTCATAAACTTTATTAATTAGTTTAAAATCTTTTAATTAATCGATGTGGGATATTTACACTTTAACAATGTGTGGAAAGATAAGTAGATGATGTAAATATTGCAGTTTATTTGAAGTGTTATCTATTGTGCCCAAAAAAAAATTGCATGGCACCGTTTGGATGGATTTTTATTCCATTATTTCTAAATATTAATATTTTATAATTATTATTCATAGACATATCTTTTAATTTTATATATATATATATATACCGACATTGAAGAGAGCTCCAAGCGAACCTTTGGACTCAGAACCGGAAGAGGAATTCTAGTGTCGTTTATCATCTTAATGGAATACAATTATACATGTCATAAAGTTCTCCGTAAAATCCATCACAATATTAATGAAGAAGCATGTTTATATGTTTGGCGACAAGATTATTGTTCTCTCTAAAGTCTAAATATCCTCTTAAGCTTAAAACGCGCCCTTCAAAGCTGTAGGGCCTATACTGGAGAAGATAATTGAGTATCATTAGCTCAATCCTTAATGATATCCTAAAAGTAAGCATCTTTTTCTTTTTCCCTTTCTTGACTAGGACTACTCCTTAGGTTGTTTTAAACAATTCTTATTGTGTCAAATTATGTGATTCTTGAAAATCAAGTATTAAATTATCTTCTTCTTTTTCAACTTTAACCTTAAATAAAAGTCAAACTATTATACTCTTTAATGTTAATAGAGACCTCAATCATATTAGTGGAGAGGAACGATATATGTAGTCAGGGAATGTTAATATAAAATGCTAATTTAGTTACTATGAATTACTTTTTTTTGTAAAATTAAGGTAATTTAATAGTTTTTAGGGTAATTTAATAGTTTTTAGGGTAATTTAATAGTTTTCTTAATTTTTGTGTACTAACCAAACACAATAGATAAATTGTAACTGGGGGAGTATATTTCATTATTTTAACAAGGGAGAACAATCCTAATAGTCTCTCACATTTAATATTTATTCTTTTTTTTAGTTTATTTATACTTTTTTAATCCCTTACATTCAAAATGATGCATTTTAGTCCCTCATAAATTTAAAACACACCATTTTGGTCCCTTAACACAATTATGGGCCTATTTTGGCATGAAATACTCATATGCGTATTGAATGTTATATTTTTTATGTGCAAAATTAGCAACACACAAATTTTAAATACTAAATGATACTTTTCAAAATCTCCTCCACTATCACTCCAAAATTCTCACCTACCATCGCCACCTTTATTTCCCTCCCTCACTGCTTTTTCTCTGCCACTCCTACTCCAACAGGCCCAATCCTTTACTTTTTGGAATAATTTAACGTTTAAGATTATGTATTGTCAATTATGCCTTTAAGTATGTTACATTCAATATGCATGTAAGTATTTCAGACCAAAATATGCCTGTAATTATGACAAGAAACTAAAATGGTGCATTTTAAATTTGTGTAGGACTAAAATGCATTATATTAAATGTGAGAGACTAAAAAATATAAATGTGAAATGTGAGAAACTATTAACATCATTTTTCTAGCAGAAGACTAAAATGCATTATTTTATATTTAAACTGTCAATATCAAAATGATTATTATATTTTTTAAAAAAAATCAAGATTAAGGCAACTATCTTACAATGTTTTGTTATCTAATGATCTCAATTTTTCAATACAAAATCAAAAATCAAAAATATTTCCATACATTTTGAATTGTTCAAATCTACTTTGAAGTGAAGAAATTATTTTGTCTACTATATATAAGAAATAATCAATTCTGAATGATACTTCGTGATATCTTATCATTTCATTATCAATATTATCATCAAATTGTTTCAGTAAATGAATCACATATTTCTCACGAAATTTATCCTCTATATTCAGTTCAAATGTAATTTCTTTACCAAATATCATAACAATTACAATTCATCTTCTCTATATTTTTTTCAAAAAAGAATGAAGACTCTTAGTTTATCTATAGTAGAAAATTTTTATTTTGGGTTGGAACAACTACTTGTCATGTCTGGTAGTTACTCTTAAACTAATGACATTCCTCCATGTAGAGTAGATGATCTAATTGTCAAAAGGTAATAGCCCCCTATTTTTTTAGAAAGTGGGTCTCCCACTCCACATCCATGACTCTCATTGATCCAAGAGCAACTATTAGGCGTACCAAGTAATTACTTTAAGTCCAAAATAAAATATCATCTATAGCAACATCAATACGCATATCTTTTCAAATGCGATTTTTAAACATATATATTGCTAAACAATTGGCTTCACTTTTAATTTTTGGATCTTCACTAACTTCTTGTAATTTCAACAAAGCATTTCTTATTTGTCAAGGTTGAAATCAAATTATTTTAACACTCTCAACACAACTTTCTCAACGAGTATGTGATAATAATTTGAGAGTTCGATTGTGTAAATTATCTTTTAAAATTTTCTATCATTTAGTAGAAGAAGAAAATAGTAAATATATACGTTGTAGTACTCCAAAAAATGATATAGTTACCACAAGAATTAGATATGTCATAAAATTAGAAATTTTTTTTTTTTACTTTTTAATCTACCTCTTCCCCTACCCTTTAGTGACTTGCATCTATGACCAATAGGTCATAGGAGAAGTGTCTTACCATTTAAGCTGAACTTTGTTCTCCACAAAATTGAAAATCTATTAGGTAGAGTTGTTTAATTAATATAGAGTTTTAATTAAATTTTTCTAAGAAAAAAATCTCTTATACATATAAGATAAGGCATAAAATTTTGGGCCTAAACTTTTTGATTAATTATTAGATTTTTTTCTAATAATAAAATATTTATTATTATTATTATTATTATAACTATAATAAGGCCTAGAATTTTGGGCCTAAATTAATAGAATGTTTTGATTAGATTTTTTTCTAATAATAAAATATTTTTTATAATTACTATTACAATTATAATAATGTCTAAATATTTGGAGTCTAAATTAATAGGAGTTTTTATTAGATTTTCTAATAAAAAAAATTTTATATTTATTATTATCATTATAATAAGACATAAAATTTTGGAATCTAAACTTTTTAGAGGCCTAAAGTGATGACTTTAGTTGTTTTACCCTTTAGTTACCTGTAATTTGTCACCTGAAAAATATCTTTGTGAATAGTCAAATAGGAAATTGAACCAAGTGTGGCACGCTATACAAGGAAGATTGCAGCCCAGACAGGTTAAGTTGTTAACTCGTCAGTTTTATTTTATTTATTATTTATAATTTATGCGTGTGCTAAATTAAATGTATATGAATGAAGTATGAAATAATTTTTTTTTAACTTTATCTTTAGCAAAATATCAGTGTTTTGCTCTATACTATAGTATTTAGTCTTAATGCCATATTAATGGAATTAAAAGATTAGATAATTGAAGAATATTAATATAAAATGATAATTTAATTATTTTAAACTATTTTTTTATAGCACCACCTAAAAGCGAGATATTATAAAATACAAAGAGGGATACTATAGTTACTTAATTTCTCTTTCTTGTGATGCATTTGACAAGGCATTAATTAATACCTTGTGCAGGTTCTGAAAAAAAAAAATTAATACGAGCGACGTTTTAAAAAGCAAAAGAATACATTAACACTCTTTACTTGGTGACAATTACCAGAATAAATTTAAAGGGATCATCCAATTTGAATGTTATCTTAGGCACTCTCTCTGTTTCAATTTTATTTTTATATATCGTTTTAAATAATTTATTTTGTGTCAAATTATTTGTCATTTTAAAAAATTGAAGAAGCATTAAATGATATTTTTCAATTTTTACTCTTAGTGCTATGTTAATGAAAAGAGAATTAATATAATTATGGATATTAATTTAAAGGGTAATTTAGTCACTTTAAATTTTTTTTTTTTTTTTTGTAAAATCAATTCAATTAAATAGTTTTTTTTTATTCCTTATACACCAACCCAAAATAACAATTGAAACTGAGGGAGTATATTTTATTCAAAAATATAGTTTCGTTAAGAGAATAAGAGAATTATTCCGTTAATTTTGAAAATTTGTAGAATACAAAATTTTTTAGCACATGATATTGTATTTTAAAAGTCTTTAAAGCATAAGACGGTATTTAAAGGGATGGTTGAATTTTTCAAAATAAAGCATTGTTTTTTACAATGATATATTAAAAGAAAGCTACAAATAAGGTCATTAAATCATTTCAAAGTTTGATTTAAGGTCATTGAATTATTAATTTTACAAATTTAGTCATCGAACCTTGAAAAGGGGTCAATAATCTAAGTCATTCCGTCAACTACAGCCTTTAAGGCATATTGAAAAGTTAGTTTTTCATGGGTAAATTTGTCAATGTCTTTAAAAAAATAAATGGGATCAAAATAAGATAGAGAAAAGTTTGAAGATAATATAATAATTTATAATTTTGAAAATTTATCATCTTCCCTCCTTTTCCATCATTCCACACTCCATATCTCTCTTTCCCCACTGTAGGTGTTCTTGCACTACTCGACTCGGTCAATGCTACCCGATCCGACTTGGTTATATCGGGTCAAGAAAAAAGTGACCTAGTACCCGGTCTACATGCATAACTGGGTACCCGGTCAAAGCAGGTTGGATGACCGGGTACTTGACTCGGTCTAATATTACATTTTTTAGTGTAAAAAAATTTTAAAAAAAAATTAAAATGACTATTAATTACATTTATACACCTATTAATGGGAAAGAAAGGAGAAAAAATCTACTAATTTAAGGCCACAATATTAAAAATTACATAATTACACTTGTAATTATGTTATGGAGCAGATCGGGTACCCGCCAGGTCACAATTTTTTCCATCCCACTACCCAACCAAACAATGGTAATATCTGACCCACTACCAGACCCGATTTTATTAACCGATTCAAGTACCCTATTTTTATGATTCAAAATTGACTGATTTACTTGATTTTTTGGGTCAACAGGTCAACATGAACACCCCTACCATCCACCATCTTACTAGGGATGGGCACGGGCGGGTACCGCCCGTCAACCCTTTTGGCTGATCCGCCCCGCATCTTGCGGGTCAACAATTTTTTGACCCTAATCCGCCTCTCATGTCTGTGGGTACCCGGATATTAGGTACCTACTAAGTAAGGGTCGGAACATGCGGATACCCGCTCCTAAGACAAACTATCAAATAAACCTGCTTTAATTCAAACAAAATGCTTGAGGGGCGGATCAGCCAAAAAGTTTGAGGGGCGAATCAGCCAAAAAGTTTGAGGGGCGAATCAGCCAAAAAGTTTGAGGGGCGAGTACCCACCCCATGCCCATCCCTGAATACTAGGGTTATCTCTAGAATGGCTACAAAATTATATTTTTACACCTAATATGAGGGGCAGAGCGGATACCCACGGATATTTAAAAAAGTGATACGTACCCGTATCCGAAAATAGCGGGTATCCGACCTTAAATGATCCGGTCAATGACTGAGGGTCGGATATCCTCATTTTTTGGAGCAGGGCGGGCAAGTAATCAAATTACTGGATTTTTTTGCCTACCCCTACATCCTGCAACCACTCACCACTAGGTGCGTAAACGAATCGAGCTGCTCGCGAATAAACGCTTGAGCAATAAAAGCTCGACTTGAGTTCGAATCTACCAAACTTGACTCAATTTGAATTGACCGAACTTCACTCAATTCGATCTCGAATCCCTTAACGAGCTCATATCTCGAGCTTGTTTGAGTTGACCTAGCTCAAGTCCCCACCACCTCTCTCATCCATTAATCCCCCTTGCTGCCTACAGATCCCCCAACACCTTTCCCTTCTCTGCCTCTTTCCCTATCCCCGAATCCACTACGATCCCCGTCCTGAGATCCCCTCTCCGTCACCACTTCTTTTTCTTTTTTCTTTTCAATAATAGAGTTCCATTAGGCGTCGGGGTCGGTGGTGCCAGTGTGATGTTATCGCTCAAGCTGAATCTGGTACTAGAGAAACCTCCATGATTACCCTCAATGTTTTCCAACTCTTTGTTTTGTAATTTTATGGTTTCCTGTTTAATTTGATTGCCTCTTGGTTAATGAAATTTTGGGTTTTTCTTTGTGATTTGAATGTTACCACCTAGTAAAGATATAAATTTTGCCTATAGTGTTTTCGAATTTAGTTGGCCTTTGTGCTTTTGTTGATGAAGTAATAAGAAGAATAGAGGTCAAGTATTGTTCTTTTTGTTGTACTTTGAACAATTGGGATGGTGGTGGAAAGACGATATAGGGATATGGAGTGGTAGATTTGGGTATTCAGGAGGAGGAAGGGAAAGGAATAGGGGAGGTGGCAGGAAGAAGGAAGAAAAAAGTTTTCAAAATTGTATATTATTTCCACATTTCTCTCTCTCTCTCTCTCTCTCTCTCTCTCTCTCTCTCTCTTATTTTAACCCCCATTTATTTGTTTTTAAGACGTTTGACTACTTTACTTCTAACTCGCTCATTGAAAAAACATAACATATAAATGCCTAATAAACTTAAATTCATGTAGATGTAATAATATGATTTTTTGACTACAGGCAGAAACTACCAAATCTCCACACACACGTTTTCCCATTCTTCTCCATCCCCATCAAGCTTCCCCTATTTTAATTTCCCCTAATTTCACAAAAGAAAGAATATCAAAACAATACAACAGACCAGAAGTTACAAACAAATATAAAATATTGGCTACAATAAGAGTATATATAGAGTTGGTACAAGTTTTAGGGGGGATGGGAAACACTGAAGGAAATAGCCACCTTCCATAAGCAAGTTATTTAAAAACTTACAAACTACTAAGAGTACTTCAATAGTCTAACATTGACAATTTAAAGATCAATATTGCATACAAAGTTTATACAGCTCTTGTTTGTACAAGAGAGAATATGGTAATATCCCTAAAATGCAGTTCACATAATACCAAAGAAAATCTTAAACATTGTATACATATGACATGTTTTAATACAAGTATTAAAAACAACTTAGAGAGAGCATTGTTGAAGCCATCCTCTAGTCAGACTTAGCAAACTTGTTTGTACTGTGGATAATGGTATCTCAACCTTTGCTTAATCAAGCTATGAAAAAAAAAATGACTGAACATGAATTAGTCTTTAGCAAATGAATCATTAGGTTTTGGTCGTATATAAGTTTTGTCGAAAATTAACAATACATGAATAAGAAAGAAATGAAACTTGCAAGACATGCATTGACTTTGAAATGTCTAGAATTCAGGAAGATAGAATGCATATTAGGACTCTCTTGAGATGAAATCTACCAAAATCAAAATTTACTTTCAATGTCAAACGACAAAATCTCTAATGGTAGCTAAAAGAAAAGTTACATGGCATAGAAAGAAGTAACAGGAATCATGTTAATGAAGAATATTAATAGCAACCTAAGCTACACAATAGAATCAAAGATAGTCAAATAAATAGGTTAAAGGTAAAGCAAGTAACTGATAAGGGCAATTTTATAAAAATTCATGAAAAAAAGGAAACAATAAGACAAACCAATTACCTATACAAAGAACTATGGCCATGGCAAAAAGCAACACCTTTACAAGTTCATACCTCAAATCAGTGTCAAGGTTTCAAAACCTCATCAACTACATACTAAAAACTAACCAGAAGAAAATTTATAACTACTATAATATCAAGAATCAATAAACAATTATAATAGGAAAAAGAAAAAAAAGCTGGAAAAAAATTTCACAAGTAAAAATTGAAAATTAATCAGAAACTGACAAAGTAGAGATAAATCTGTATGAAT
Source organism: Cinchona pubescens (assembly GCA_025175665.1). Classification (NCBI taxonomy): domain Eukaryota; kingdom Viridiplantae; phylum Streptophyta; class Magnoliopsida; order Gentianales; family Rubiaceae; genus Cinchona; species Cinchona pubescens. The sequence continues at coordinate 1,965,826 of JANKKI010000291.1, forward strand.
CAACAAATGCAAAAATATTTCAACCCATAAATCATAAAAGTTCATACTATCCAATATCAAATTATAATTCACTAAATCAAAGATAAAAGTTAAAAATCTTTTATGTTCATTTAGATATACTCCATCTGTGATAAAGGTTCGGAATCACATTCTATGGTATTAGGTTGAGAAGTAGTGTGCATGGAAATGATTTGTAAAGATTTTAGACATAGTTGTAAAGATTTATTTTTTCTTCTCATTTTGTGCTTCCCGTCTTCAAGAGCTATAAGTTGCATCCTAATTGAAATGAAAAATAAATAAAAGATAAGGTCGAAGAGAAGAAGTAGATAGATGAGAATTAAAAAAGACGGAAGACCTTCTTCGTGTAAGCAATAACAGCGGATTCTATAGGGAGAACCGATCTCCGGTGCAAAATTTGAGTTAATAGAGAGAAAGATAGAGACTTATTTTGAATTTTTAAGAAATAAAATGAAATATGTAAACTGAAAAAAAAAATCTTCTAAATAAATCATTACCCAGAGCTTTGCTAATCTCATTTATGGAGGAAGAGAAGAGAAGATACAAGATGATGAAAACATTTACCCACAACAAACCTCTACAAATAAATGAAATAAATAAAATAAAGGAAAAACAAGACAGAATAAGAATATTAGGAAAATCATACAAAAAAGGGAAGAAGAAAATGAATCTAAAAACCAAAAAATGGTGATAATTCGAAATAAATCTGAGATGAGAAAAATCCACACATGCCTTTCATTTTTAGATTTGATAGAGGAAAAATTCTTTACTACTCACTCCGTATTACGGAGTGAGTATTACAGACCATTGAATGATTGCAAAGTAATAAGCCCTTTCTATAATTCAGTCATCTTAATACTTATAATATTCACTCCGCATTAGGTCAGACTTACTCTAGATAGAAAGGGTGAAAGTCTGTTTCTTGGGATGCGGCAAAGCAATAAGGCTTAGGTTGGGAGTTGGGATTTCGAAAAAAAAGAAGAGAAAGGAAGAGAAAGTGTGGTGTTTTCCTTTGTTTGGGAGCTTTAAGTAAGAAGAAAAGAAAGGAATTGGAGGGAAATGGAGAGATAAATAACTTAAGAAGTTTTCCTTCCAAATAACTGGAAAGAAATGGAAGAAATGTTAAATTTTTTCTTTACAACTTTTGCAATGTCAATTTTACACACTAAATATATAACAAAATATTTAACTAAAAGGACATTTATTTTCCTCTGCAAACTCCCAAACAACATGGAAGGAAATTGCGATCCCTTCTCTTCTCTTCTTTTCTTTCCTAACTTAAATTTTCTCTTCCTTCATTTTCCATCCTAAACTCCCAAACTCACCATAAAAGCATATGAGAAGGAGAAGTAGATAGGGTTTAGGGAAGGGAGAAATTCAAGGGGCATGAAATATAACAGTGAGGATTGGTTACCAAAAAAAAAAAATTTACAAAGAACGTGAGCGACACATGACAAGCAAACCAACCAAACTTACATGATCCTCAAGTGCTTTATTTTGGTGCCAAAATTGGAGACAAGAAAAAAGACTACCAAACGACCAAAGAGTTGGCAAAACTCTTTCCCTCTTTATTTGTTATATGTTAAAACACTTACTTTTTATAAGGGTTCCTAACAACTAAACTTGACGAAATGATTCAAATTCAACTTCTTTTTTTTTGAGTTTGATGACGAAATTTGCAAAATTAATAGTTTGATAACCTCACATCAAACTTCAAAATAGTTTAATGACCTTATTTACTATTTATTTCTTTACTTTTTGCGTTTTTATTTGTAACTTTTTTGGATTTTGACTTCTTAGTAGGTTACGACTTAAAATAGTTCAAGTGTTTTTGATAACCTTGTCGATCTAGTGAACTACCATTTCATAATCAATTTAAATATGTTAGCTTCACATTCGAGATCAAGTATGATAATGGAATTCAAGTTTAATCGAATTATATGACTTATTTGACCTTTTTTTACACAAGACAATAGATTTCTTTCAGGTCAATTTATTACATTATAATAAGGGACAAATTTTTTATCATTTTTAATTTGAGAAAATCACCTCAATAGTCCTTGAACTATTTCATTGAAATCGAAATGGTCATTCCACTTAAATTTTTGCCTAATTGGAGTCCCTAACAAATAGTTGTATCCAATTTAGGTCTTAAATGGAAGCACTGTCTAAAACATCAATTTTTCAAATTTTGATTTCTGTTGACTAAGGACAAAGTGTCAAATCACCTAATCTAATACTTTAAGTGTTGAATACCTTAATATGTGTAAGTACCTTTAACTAATAAAATGTAATAGTGTGCATCTCAAAAATTATCTATACAATAATACAAAAAACTGGCATATCCTCATGCTATGCATGAGCATTACATGACATTTCACAAAAAAAAAAACAATATCTTCTAAGACAAAAAAAAAAAAAAAAAGAAAAGAAAAATGTGTGTAGGTTTGGTTTATTAAATCACAAGACACATAAAAGTGGATCTCATGTAAGATTCACTTTTTATGTGTCTAGTGGTCTATATGACCGAACGTATACAAACATTTGCCTTTTCTAACATATATTGGAACATTACCATATGAAAGCTCTCTCTTGTTATTAATTGGGTTAATTTTACTTTAACTCTCTACTTAATGTTTAGAGTTACTATCACTTTAGTACCTAACATTATATTTTGGACACTAAAGCCCCGACTAACTATCAAATCTTAACACTATTTGATTTTTTAGCTAAAATGACATTTTACCCTCAAATTATTGATGTGTGGAGAAATTTCACAATGACACCTAAAATATTTAAAACATAGTGATGAAAGATAAAAATTGTTGAATCATGTCGAGAAAATAAGAGAAAAAAGAAAAAATTAATCATGTAAAAATAAGAAAAAAAAATAGAGAACGTGGTTTGTAGAAAGATAGCCTTGTATTCAGCACAAAGATCATCTCTGTTTCTTTCTCTTGATTTATTCGTACATTTTCCTATTTCTAAATAATTAAAATTTGAGAAAATATGAATATATCATTGGTTATATCTCACTGAGTAGATCATCATATCTAAAATTTAGTTCATTCGGAAAAAAAAATCACTGTTGAGTTATGTCTTACATTTAGACGGTGCAGAAATTTTTAAATTTTGACGTAATTCTAAAAATCAAAGTTGCACAATTAAACAATAAAAGTTTACTATTTTCTTCTGGTTTTCTTCAAGACATTTATACAAGTCATGATTTGAGTTATGGATAGTTTGATTTTTAAAAATATTATTAAAATTTTATTTCTTAAGGGTAAATATATACTCCTATATTTATCCCTAAATAGAGAGGATTGTTGTCATTTTATTTAGGCAAACTTATAAAGGTATTTTTGTCAAAAGAAATAACAATGCTGAGTTGGATTAATGGAATGACATAAGTGCCTGAAAAATAACATCAGGGACTAAAGTGATGGTTAAACATTAAAGGGGTAATGTGAAGTTAACCCTTATTGATAGGTGGAAGAAATACTCAGATACACCCGGTCTTTGACCTCACTTGTAAACTTAGTGTGGATTAAATCTTATAAAATAAATGACATCAACCAATACAAGAAAAATTCTATAAGATTCAATTCTAACAACAAATCTACAAGTAGGGCCGAATACCAGGTTTATCCTAAATATTTTTGAATAAGAATATCATTAATATAAGCTCACATGATGTGAGTTTAACAAAAAACAATAAGGCCTAGTTTGGTTGGCAAAGATTCTTACTTGAGAAAGCATTATTTTTCCCAAAATTTAAATTATTGCATTTGTTTCATTTTTTGACTTGTGAGGAAAGTAAAAACATTCTCCAAAACAAGGAAAATAGCTACATAATTATAGGATTCTAATCCTCATTTTTTGTTGGTATTCTGAATATTTTCCTAGGGAATTTAATCTAAAAGCATACTCTAGACACTATTAACCCTTTTCTCTTTCCTCTCTCCTCCAACTTCTACATTAAACAGACGATCTATTTAAAAATCCCTACAACACTAATAGTTGCATTTTTAAGCTCATGTAATCCACTGAAATTGTGAGGTATGATATTGAAACTTTTCCTCCTGCTTCTTTATCCTACAAAAAATGTTAGGAAATATAATAAACTCTTAATAGGAAAGATATTTCCTTTCCCTCCGGAATGTCGACATAAGTTGTTGGCATAGGAGATTCCTTAAAATATGACATTAAAAGTGATTCCCTTGGCCTTTTAGCAGACATGTGTATTTAATGTACCCAAAGATGTAGATAGCTATATCAAGCGTTGAGCTATTTATGTGAGTAGCCTGGAGGATATGTGATGTGGAGGCCAAGTGTTTTAGTAGGATTTTTGTAGGGTTAAAGTGAGACTCTCAATTTGGAGGGCTATATTGGAATGCTTGGTCAAGTTGAAACATTTTTAGTTTGGAGGGCTTCTTTAAGACTTTTTCTTACTTTGAAGGGCCAAAATGATATTAACCAAAAAAAATAAAACTATATGTAAGTGGTAATGAGAAGTTTTGGGAAGTTAAAAGGACATTAATAGTGAAAAACTCTTACACCTAAGGCTCTTACAATCTTACCAGGGCTCCTGCTTTATTAAAGGGTTAAATACACTAAACCTCTAAAGGTTTGGATTGTTCCCTATTCTTTCCAGTGCCATTATTAAATTCTCTAACGTTACTTTTTTTTCTTCTCATTTTTCCATTCTATTATTTCAACTATAAGACCATTGCAACTTGTAAATGATGAAATTGCCCAGTTCTAAAATGATGCAGTACCAATTCTTAAACCATCAAAACTACATAGTTCTAAAACGACACAACATTAAGGAGCTGCACAAAAGTCGGTTTGTTGTGATTGATGGAGCGTGGTGGCACTATCCGGAAGATTTTTCTGGTCATATTTTTTAGTAAAAATTATATGTTTTAACTTCATCCATCTCAAAGAATCATATTTTGATGCCAAAACTACCCAGAAAGCACAAGCAAATTTTCAAATAGACCAAAATGAACTGGTACTTGAGAGCCATTTTATGGAGCATGTAGTCTGCGAAACAAGATCAGCATATTTTTAGTTAAACTTGGATTCATTCGGGCCACCAATTATTCAACCAACATCTTCACAAGTTTCAGTCATTATAATATCTTCATCCAACAAAAATTCTCTCATGGTTGCAAGTTGCTTTAGTTCTTTGCCAGAGTAAGGACAAGGTAATAACAAAGAAAGAAGGTTAAATAATTTTTGTTGTGTTTTCTCTCTTTTTCATTGTATTTCTTTGTGTTTGTTTATGTTGTCTTCTATGTTTGTTATGAAGGAGAGTGACAAGATTTTGGCTAGCTCTACTGCCGTCGTACTTATCAACGAAGAATAAACCATAGCGAGAGGAAACCCATAAGTTCTTATTTTGAAGTTTTCTATTAGTTTTCAAGAAGTTCTATATGTGTGTGACACGGTCCGCCCGTTCAGACGAAGAGGTTTGGCCAAAAGGAGCGGTCAGACTCTTCTTCCAAAAAATATGGAACATTCTAGAACCCTCTAAAATTTCCTAGAATGCCCTTAGATTCCCTAAAATATTCTAGGAGGAATATTCCCTGTATTGAATTCTCTAGAATCATATAGATTTGTAATTAATGTAGTAGGTTCTAGAATTCTCTCTTGTAAGTATAAATGTAAAGGGGCCAACCCCCCATTTGTAAGATACCTCACAAGTTTGAGCAATTCAATACAAAGAGTTTTCATTCTCTCAATTCTCTCTTCTCTTGTTGTGAGTTTGAGAAAGGCTGACTTAGGGTGAAAACCTAAATGCCGCACTGACATGTGCGTGCGTGTGCAAGTGTGTGAAAAAGGTAAAGATTCCGTCCAATTAATCGATGGCCGGAGGCTATGAAATTTTCCAGACATTTTATAGTGAATGGATTAGAATTCAAAATGTAGAACTTGAGTTCTAGGGTTATTAAGAAGAAACCAACTATTAAATACAATAATCCCCCTTAAGATTTGAGTTGTTTTGCATTACATCCCCGAACGTTATCTTTTTCTCAGTTTCCCCTTCCATTAGTACAAATCAATAATTTGAATATTAAAAAGTCAAGAAAGACATTTTTACCTCTAGATACTACAAGAAAATATAAAATGAACCATTACAGTTTATTATATCTGTCATTTTAGAACCTAATTCTAGTTTGTGTTGTATCAATTAACCTACTTTAGTCATTAATCAATATAATTTGTCAAAATAACTAAAAATAATTATGTCTACCAGCACAAGTGATTTTTTTATAATACTTTTTTTGTAAAAAAAAAATTAAATACAAAAATATTCTAACATTATCGATATTTTTCAGTCCTTTAACCATATTTTATTTTCATGTAAAAGAAAAATTTTAAATATACAAGACCCATAATTATTTTTCATCATTCTCTTTTTTTTTTTTTCTTTTCTCTAATACACATTTAAAATAATTTTCTTCTTACTTTTTTCCTTGTTAATATAATTCAATTATCATCTAAATTATACAAAATAGCTTCATACATTTAAACTAAAACTCAAGTTAAAATAATTTAGATGAAATATCTTCAATAATTCATCAAAAAATTAAAAATAATTATTTCACCATGTTTTAAGTTTTAAATATTGAAGAAAGCATTATTCGAAATAAGAATATTAATTAATTTGAAGCATACTTATATTTTTAATAATATTAACGGCATTATTTCATTTTATTTTTATCCTAAAGCTTTAAATGATATAAAATTTAGATAAGAGATTAAAGTGAAATCTCGCTTAAACCTTAAAGAGGTTTGTCAAGTTAACCTTTAAGAGTTAATTTGTCTTTTTGAAAAGACTAACGGCGAATTTATATTTGACTTTTTAGTCAAAGGGATAAAGTGAGAAAAATAATGTTAGGGGGTTTAGTGCAAAACAGTCCAAACCTAAGGGGGTTTACTGTATCTAAAATTATACTTTACTCCTCAAAATTTTTGACTTTCAATCTTAACCCCTATTATTTTAATAAAACACATGATATAGCACCCAAATTTAGGGTTGGCAAGGAACCGAGAAACTCAATTAAATGCTCTACTTGAAATCGCACTGATCGAGTTCAAGTCAACCTCAGGCAATTTGACCTACATTTCGAGTTCGAACTCTAATTCATGACTACTCTGCTCGAGAGCTCGTCGATCTTTTTGAGCATTTATATATTGAGTTACTTTTTATTTTAATATTTTATAATTACTAAAATATCGATAATGTTGAAAAAATTACTACTACTACCTCTTCAATTTTTGAATAGTATAAGGGCATTGTAGTCAATTGTGTAATTTTGAAAAAAAAAATAGCTCTAATTTTGAGCCAGTTCAAATCGAGTTCGAGCTTTTCTAAAACTAAACAAGCTGAACTCGAGCTTTGTAATATGTATTCGAACGAGGTCGAGTTCGAGCCAACCTCCTAATTTTTTTCGACCTCGAGCAAAGCACTGTGTGAGCTCGGCTCTGCTCATTGCCACTCCTATCCAAATCTAGTCCCACGTTTGGTACGTGAAAATGGATTAAAATAGAAAGGCCTTTCCAACTTATCTTTTCGATTTTCTATTTAGTATGACACTTCTCTAAGTTGGAAAGCTCATTCCATCAAAAATGACCATTCCGACTAATTTTGGAAAACGCATTCCTCAAAAAAACTTGAAAAAAGCTCATTCTATCTCCAAGTAGACAGACTGGAAAAAGAAAATTGTATGATATTAACTTTATTCCCCTACACACTAGATTTGAATTAAAGACATCTACAAGCAAACATATTTACATATAAAACCTGAAATAAGTATACACAATTTAGATACCATTATGGTCAATTAATTATTATTTTTCATAACTATCTTATTGTAATTAATATAAACCTTTTTAAATAAATATAATATTATAAAATTAGCTAAATTTTATTATTTAATATGTATTTAAATGAAAAAAAAAACTATTTACTTTTCTAAAATTTGTATCCTTAAAACAAAATATTTAAAGTTTCTAACATCCACGAAATGTTAATAATTTGAACCAAGATAGAAAAATAAAACTTTGTTATATTTCTAAAAAACTAGGGGTATGTATGTCAAATTAATATAAAATGCTTTCCATTCTAACATCTAAAAATCATTATGCCAAACACTAAAAAAAAAAAAAAGAATACTCATTCCATTCTGTCTTTAGTAACTAGACATACACTGAATAATGAGCATCAGAATAAATTTGTGCTCTTACTATTAATTGTCATCTTCGTGATAAAAGTTAGAGTTTACTGTTAGTCTTAGGAGTAAATAAAAAAATAATAATAATAACATTAGGGAGTTTTAGTATAAAATAATCCAAAACTTAATATTTCAAACTATTCCCTCATACCAAACGTGCGATAAGGAGATTTAATGTATTTAGCCCTTTATTAAATAGGGCTTCTAATAATGCTTTTGCATTATTAAATAAATTAATACCACATTAGTGGAATGCTAAGGGTTTGCTCTTATATACTTTTGCATTAACATTGTATTATGAATTGTTTCACAATCAAGAATATTATGCAAATGATCATGATCATTGAATAATACAACTTGTTCATTAGGAAGATGATATTGTAATCTCTCAACTGAAGGATAATGTTACTGAATTTCAAACTCAATTATTCTCCAACAGGCTTCGATTGGGGACACATACCGACAATCAAAATATTGCTTGAATCTAATCTCATTAACTTGTCTGTAACAAAGTTGCCCATTACCATTAAACTGCTAAACATTATCACCAATCAAAATAGAAGCATGGTTTGGCCCTTTGGCCATGTACTTGAATAGGTACTTTGTGATCTTTTCATGTGCAACCCGCTCAATGTTGATATGTGTATCATGTCGCACAAGGAGATCCCTGTTATATGGAGCTAAGGTACTTTTGCACGAACTATCTGATCCAGTTTTCTTTTAACTATCATAGGCAACTGGCAAAGCCATGCTCCAAGTCCTTGGGCTGTTGAACAGAATCCAACCACATCGGAATGGATGGTACAAAGTCTCCGCAAGTCAAGCTGGTAAGATCAAAAGGAAGAATGCGCTCTTTGACGGGGTTGTAACAAACTAGGTTGCATCTATTATCAAATGTGAACCCATTTATAGTAACTTGGATTTTGTTATCTCTTCTTCTATATGCTACAAAATCGTGTTCGTGGATTGTAGTCTTATTGCAAAAAAAAATTGAAGATAATGCTTTGAGCACTTCCCATTTACCATGCACGATGCATTTGGGTATCAAGGGCCGCATGGACCGTGTAACTTACACTTAGTAACCCCTTCAAAAGCTATTAAGTCACTATCTAATATCAGGTAATTCAGAACAAATGATATCATCTATATCATCTGCAGTAATGGGCTTATCTCTTGTGTTAAAGTCGAAATTATATGGGAATGAGGCAATCCTCACTTTTGAAATTCGATGACATGATTCTTTGCATATAATGACATATCATATTCATTTATAAAAGGTATTATGTATCTATTTTTTTTAATTTAATATACTGGATAATAAAAAGAGTATGGAAAGAGTACCTGCAATTACTTTGCCAAAGAATTTTTTAGTCTTCAAGTCATCCATCATATGCCTAAATCTAATGTGAAAAACTCTTGCAACTATGTCTAGTCTATCTTCTACATACTGACCATCTATCAACTTAAGATCTTCTTTTATCTCATACCAGTTTGGATTGCAGTATAAAAGTAATAAAAAGATCTGAAGGTCCATGGGCTCAACAAATTGCAACTACATCTTGATAATGTTGCGTTATGTAACGTGGACCTCCGGTAAAAGATGATGGAAGCACAATCCTTCTCCCTACAGCTAATGCATCAACATCTCCAGATACCACAACATCTTGTTCAGATCTAAATGATGTTGATGAGTTTTGAAGAAATTCAATCTACTCTGCTCAATTCCAGTGTAACAGTTAACTACAAATTGTTGGAAAAAATGATATGCACGTAAAAGCGTATGTCCTTCATCTCCCCGAAATTGCAATTTGTAAGTATAAAACTCCCTCATTGAAACACTTGCTCTAGAACTTTCAGATAAATTAGTAAATGGAATACAAATCTACCATCTGTCTAAGCCAAAAGGGAACAACAAAGGGTACTATAATGGCATATATGATGGATGCATTTCATTCATGCGTTTCAGCATACCATTGGATGTACACAAAATAATATCACGATGCGTTCCGGCAAGACTTCCTATATCATTGCCAACAACTAATGCAGTAACTTCATTTGACGTAGGCTAACTATGTTGTCTTTCTCCTCTTGCATGTAATATTCTCACACGCAAGTCAAAAACATTATTCTGCAACATTGTTCTTGCACTACGGAAAACCTTGACATAAGGATTAATTGCATCTAACATATTTTGTAATCCTTCAAGTGTTGATATATTCAATCCCCTAACATCTCCGTTAGTACTTCTAATTGCTTGCATATGATTTTGCACTTCATAGTTAGCATCATGTATATAGAGTTGAACATATTTAGCCATTTGACTAGGTTCTGGCAATAGGGAACCTCTTCTGTGATAGTTGACACCTCTTATGTGAAATGAATATGGTCCCCTAGTATTTGTGATGGAATGATCAACCTTTCCACCCATTGAAGTAAATCCTAACATAGCATTACATGCTCTGATTAATTTTTTGAAATCTGGATCTTTTAATAGATCATCCAAGAAATCAGGTGTGGGCAGTATATTATAGTGGTAAGCTAACTTTCTCTCCTTGACAACAGAGTTGGAAATTTGGATTAGCTTTTGAACTACTCTGAACCCTTTCTTCTAACCACATTAGAGCATTACAAAATCGACAATTTGCTATTCTCGGATCAAGCACTAATTTTCGTGTTATAGGCCGTCGCCCAGTGTGATGATTGAAGATTGTTGAATCTGATGATTGGAATAATAAAATTTGAATCATAAAATGTAAATACACTAAAATTAAATCAGAAAAGTAAAATCTTGTAATTTAGCAGTAACAATTGATGAAAATAAATAAAGCATGCATATGGAATAACATATATTACATGATAACTAATTTCACATATTAGCACGTATAATATATAAATAATGAACGATAATCAAGGCCACAAAAGATATGTATCATTTAATATTTTTATTTATAATTTAATTAGATAAATACATTTATGTTGAAACTTATTTTCCTATTAATGAAGGAAAAAATATTTTACAACTTATGCATATAATAATTTTTGTGTTAAAATACATTATAGTAAAAGATATGTGTCATTTAACATTTTTCATTTACAATTTGGTTAGATAAATAGATTTATGTTGAAACTAGTTTTTTATTAGTGAAGGAAAAAATACTTTTACAATTTAAGGATCGATTTCGTAAAAATGTTTCCCATATTATGAATAGAGTTATTGTTACAATTTATTATTTTTTTTTAGTTGAAATGAAATTTCTTTTATCTATTGTATGAATTGTATAAGTAGTTTTGAATTCTTACCAAAAACGTTGGATTGGATGAAGAATTCCAAAATTGGTTAGCTGTTCAGTTAATTAATTGGTTGGACATGCCTAATATATAATTGGCTTAATTGTAATAGGATTTGAGTATTGATAATTAATATTTTGGTATTGTTTTCTTTTCCAGAATTTTAATACTAAATAAAAGTGATTATTGAAATTAAAAGTACATTGGTACTTTTATAAGCTCATTGTGATGTTATAAATTTTTTTGAATAATAGTCTAATTAATTATTATTGAATTTGAGATGTATTAAAAACTATGTCATTATATGGAGTTGATTCTAGTTAACATTACATAATCATAATACAATTTATTTTTATTTATTGACGCATTTTTAATTATAACTATGATCAACATTAGTTTAATAAAATTGTGAGATAAAAATTACATATGTAAAATGCACTTGGAATATTAATTATTGGTAATGTCTATTATTTGTACAAATTTCATGTGTTACACTAAAGACATAGTTTTAATGAAACTTATTTTTTTATGCGTTAACAATTTTTTGACATTATTTGGTTTGTATTTAACATATAATATAGATTCTTAAAAGATATTTATCATTTAACACTTTTCTTTCATATTTTGATTAGATAAATACATTTATGTTAAAACTTGTTTTTCTATTAATGAGGAATAGCATATTTTACGTTGGATTGGATGAAGAATTCAAAAATTGGTTAGATATTTGGTTAAGTAATTGGTTGGACATGCCTAATATTAGTTATAATTGGTTTAATTTTAATATGATTTGAGTATTGATAGTTAATATTTTGGGATTGTTTTTTCTATAATTTCAATACTAAATAAAAAAGATTATTGAAATTAAAAGTACATAGTGTTGGTCCCAAAGAGTAACCTAAGAAGGGGGTGAATTAGTTTGTTTCTAAAACAAACCTTTTGATGTGTTTAATAAGAAATGCAAACTTTATGCACCAAATAAAGATTTAAGCACAAATGAATACAATAGATATTCAACAATTTAAGCTTAAAGAACAATTAAGAAGATTGAGATTAAGAGTATCAAACCAAACTCCCAACTTCTCAAGCTTGGAACTTACAACCACAAAGAGTTTCTTACAAGGCAACTACCAAGTTTTCAACTTGAAGTTTAGCCACTAAAAGTCTCTTCAAAGTAGGTGAGACAATAACCTCTTGTACACAAATAAGGATCACTCTTGCTCACACTAATTTCCTTTAGTCGAGCCAAGAGTTTTACACTCACAATATAAATTACTAACCTCTCTTTGTTACTGTGTGCAACCGAATATTTCAAATCTGTAAAAATTGAACAAACAAGAAATATAGCGATAAAAATATGAATATATGAAATAAAGGGTTACAATATCTAGGATATTCTCAATATGTGGAGAAAATTCCTTCGATTCTTTACTTCAGATACGATCCGAGGGCTTCACAGCTTATTCCCGAACCAAGTATTGAATTCTTCAAATCTTGATATGGAAGATTTGAAGAACACTTGATGAAGATCTTCAAATCTTGATATATGGAAGACTTGAAGAGAAAATTTGAAGACTTAGAGCTTCCACAGCTTTCAAACTTCAGAAATATGTGTATGTATATATGTGTCTGTGTATATGTGTGTATGGCACTTCAACCTTTGAGGGATGATCCCTATTTATACATGTATGGGAGGGGAGCAAGGTAGAAGACTTGTAGTACATGTGTAACTTCTTACTTGCATACCAAGAAACAAATTCTTATCTCTTTACACACATAAGTTCAGATATTAATACATAATGACTGTAGTACTTTGATATTATCTCCTTATTTTAATTTATTAATAAAGAGATAAATACTAGAGTACATATATCCTTATTGGCCAAGTCTTGCAGACATGTGACATGGCACAATTTAATTGGAAGAACGACACAAATACATTTAATTGGTCGAACTACCTCATTTTGACATGTGGAGCAATATAATTGGTTTACATTAACCAATGTTCCAAAATATATATGACATATGGCATTATTTAATTGGACCATAAATATGCCAATTAAATTTATTTATAGACAAATGATAATTTTAATTAAAATAAAATTTCATTATCTACAGTTACAATTGTTATCTCTCCACTCTTACACTTGAAGAACTCTTACACTTCTAAACTCTTTTCACAAAACTACCTACACTATTACAACACTTGTACCCACTATTTCTCCCAAATACCTCAAGAATTACTTGTAATAAATGTTGAAGTCTCTTCTTGTTTAATTTAGGATGGGCGACGGCTATTACTAAGGGGTATTTATAGTTGTCCAAAATCTGCTTCTAACAACTTTTCAACGGCTATTTTCTACTTACTGAAAAACTAGCCGTTGGACCTTTCGGACTGCCGATGCAGCAAGTATACGTCCGAACGAACTAGCCGTTGGACCGTTCGGACGACCGCTGCTAAACCCTGCGTTCGACGTTGCGTCCGTTCTCTGAGGGTATTCGTTCGGACGTCCAAGGAAGCATCCGAACCTGTGTCCGATCGATGCAATGTCTTCTGGAAATATGGTCGGACGCTGTTCTTCGTCCAAGACGGCTTCAGGTTCTTTGTGTCGGACGATTATCATCGTCCGAATTGTTTTCCTTTCGGACAATCATCAACGTCCGTAACTCCCTATTTTTCTGCACACTTGTTTTCAAACTGTTAGTGCGATTTGGTCATCATCAAAACATGATTATCATAACTGGGGTTCAACAATCTCCCCCTTTTTGATGATGACAAATCAATTGGACAATTCAAAAAGCAACCATTAAAATATGAAGTACTACACAAGAGAATTTGTCCATTATTTCTCCCCCTTTTGGCATTATCGAAACATAAGAAAAATAATACAATTCAAGCTCCCCCTAAGTTTATTCTCCCCCTTGAAAGATGAATATAATTAGTACATGGAGAATGAGTCAATTTATGCAAAAGAATTCTTCCCTTCAAGAATATGTGTTCCATAAGAATGAGAGAATTCATACAAAGAATTATGATCAAAATAATTTTCGCTCATTCCTTACCAAAAAGCATCATCAAAAACTGAAGCATGTGTGATGCAATTTCTTGCCAAAAAAAAAAAATCCATTTAAAAAAGAGAATGCTTCCCCTTTCTTTTGCAAGAAGTGACTTATTATAGAAAAAAATTGGGGATACATATTTCCTAGCATTCTAAACAAATTCAAACACATAGATGAGTAATATTCAAGAGAACATAGTTCAACTTGATAAATGAAAGCACACAAAATTTTAGACGTTTCCCATTTCAATATCATCTTATGCCTCATATGCCTTCAACACCCTTCATAGATAATCTATCTTGAATTCCTTGGTGCTCTCCAAGCATACCTACATACAAAGTTAAGCAACAACTTTTGGTACCCAAACTTTCTTGGGTCCAATTGGATTAGTAACATGCTTAATCACCCAAATAGAATTTATTCCCAATTTTTCATTTCTTTTAACATAACAATTTTTCTTTATATGGCCATGTTGATGACAATAATTACAATTAATATTCTTATTGCTATAAAAAGAAGATTTAGATTTAACAAAGCACAAATCATTTTTTCTAAAGGTGATAAAATTTTTGTTCAAAAACATATTTCTAGTTCTTTTCTTTTCAAAAACATTTTCTTTCTTCTTTTTCAAAATATCATCAAGATCATCTAATCTCTTCTTCAATGAAGCTTGTTCTTCCATGATCTTGGTTTTTCCAACAAATTTTTCTTTCAAAACATCATTTTCTTTTGTCAAAGAATTATTTTCATGCACAAGATTTGTAAGTTGGCGCTCAATAAAGTATTAACTTTAATTTTTAACTCTTTGTTCTTAGCATATGATTCTTTCAAACATTCATGCATTTTAAAAATAAATGATTCAACATCATCATCATCATTATCACATGAATCATCACAAGAATCACAACTAGAGGATACCTCATTATAGCCAAGTGCCATAAAAGCCATTTGAGCCTCCTCATATTCTTCTTCAACCTCTCCATCCGAATTGCAATCATCCCAAGTGATTTGGAAGTTGTTGAAGTGAGGCTTCCTTGAGTCTTTTCTCCTTTTTGATGAAGCTTTAAATGCTATGCTTCTTTTTCCCTTTGCCTCCTCATCTTGTACCTTGTATTTCATCTTCAATTCAAAGGAGGTTAGAGAATTAATTAAAGGCTCGATAGGCATAGAATTTAAATTTTTAGACTCCTCTATGGCAATGGATTTAGGCTTCCATTCCTTAGGTAAATCATTCAAAAAATTTCTATTCTTCCCACCCAAGGAATGTATTCTTTACCCAACCCTTCCAAATCCTTTACAATATCATTGAACCTACAATACATCTTGTCAATGTTCTCATGAGCTTCCATTTTGAAGGATTCATATTTAGCCACAAGAATTGCCTTCTTTAGCTCTCTTATGTCTTCACTTCCTTCATGGATTTCTTTCAATTTGTCTCATATCTCCTTGGCCGATTTGCAACCTTTTACTTTAGAAAACTCATCTGCATCCAAGGCATTATACAAAATATTAATGGCTTTAGCATTTAAAGATAAATTTATTCTATCTTGTGCATTTAACTCATATCTAGTCTTAGGCCTTAATCTATGAGTATTTTCATCAAGAATATTAGCTTCTAAAGGACCTTCACAAATAATATACCATAAATCAATATCACTAGATTGAACAAAAATTTTCATTCTAAAAAAACAAAATTAATGACATTAAACATGGGAGGTCTAGTAATAGAATGCCACTCTAAAAACAAAGCATTATTGGTTGCCATAATGGTAATTTTTACTCAAAAGAGGTTAAGCTCAATATATGAGACCAAGCTCTGATACCAATTGTTGGTCCCAAAGAATAACCTAAGAAGGGGGTGAATTAGTTTGTTTCTAAAACAAACCTTTTAATGTGTTTAATAAGAAATGCAAACTTTATGCACCAAATAAAGATTTAAGCACAAATGAATACAATAGATATTCAACAATTTAAGCTTAAAGAACAATTAAGAAGATTGAGATTAAGAGTATCAAACCAAACTCCCAAACTTCTCAAGCTTGGAGCTTACAACCACAAAGAGCTTCTTACAAGGCAACTACCAAGTTTTCAACTTGAAGGTTAGCCACTAAAAGTCTCTTCAAAGTAGGTGAGACAATAACCTCTTGTACACAAATGAGGATCACTCTTGCTCACACTAATTTCCTTTAGTTGAGCCAAGAGTTTTACACTCACAACCTCCCTTTGTTACAATTGTTATCTCTCCACTCTTACACTTGAAGAACTCTTACACTTACCTAAGCTCTTTTTACAAAACTACCTACACTATTACAACACTTGTACCCACTATTTCTCCCAAATAGCTCAAGAATTACTTGTAATCAATGTTGAAGTCTCTTCTTGTTTAATTCAGGCTAAGGGATATTTATAGTTGTCCAAAATCTGCTTCTAACAACTTTCCAACGGCTATTTTCTGCTTACTGGAAAACTAGCTATTGGACCTTTCGGAAGCCGATGCAGCAAGTATGGGTCCGAACAAACAAGCCGTTGGACCGTTCGGACGGCCGCTGCTAAACCCTACGTCCGACGTTGCGTCCGTTCTCTGAGGGTATTCGTTCAGACGTCCAAGGAAGCTTCTGAACCTATGTCCGATCGATGCAATGTCTTCTGGAAATATGGTCGGACGCTGTTCTTCGTCCAAGACGGCTTCAGGTTCTTTGTGTCGGACGATTATCTGGAATTAATTATTTTCCTTTCGGACAATCATCAACGTCAGTAACTCCCTATTTTTCTACACACTTGTTTTCAAGACAACTGTTAGTGCCATTTGGTCATCATCAAAACATGATTATCATAACTGGGGTTCAACACATAGGTACGTTTATAAGCTAATTGTGATATAATAAAATTTTTTGAATAATAGTTATTAATTATTATTGAATTTGAGATGTGTTAAAAACTATGTCATTATATGGAGTTGATTCTATTTGACAATAAATAATAATAATAATATTTATTCCTATTTACTGACGCATTTTTTAATTATAACTGTGATAATAGTAGTTTACTAAAATTGTGAAATAAAGATTACATATGTAAAATGCACTTGGAATATTAATTTCTGGTAATGTCTATTATTTGTACAAAATTCATGTGTGACATTAAAGATATAGTTTTAATGAAACTTATTTTTTTATGCATTAAAAATCTTTTCACATTGTTTTGTTTGTATTTAACGTATACTACAGATTAATAAAAAATGTGCATCATTTAATATTTTTCTTTTATGATTTGATTAGATAAATACATTTATGTTAATTGCTAACTTGTTTTTCATTTAATGAGGAATAACATATTTTATGTTGGATTGGATGAAGAATTCAGAAATTGGTTAGCTATTCGATTAAGTAATTGGTTGGACATGCCTAATATATAGTTGGTTTAATTGTAATATTTTGGGATTGTTTTTCTCCTATAATTTTAATACTAAATAAAAGTGATTATTGAAATTAAAAGTACATTGGTACTTTTATAAGCTAATTGTGATGTTACAAAATTTTTTGAATAATAGTAGTTAATTATTAATGAATTTGAGATGTATTAAAAACTATGTCATCATATGGAGTTGATTCTATTTAACATTACATAATCATAATACAATGTATTTCTGTTTACTGATGCATTTTTGAATTATAACTGTGACCAACATTAGTTTACTAATATTGTGAGATAAAAATAACATATGTAAAATACACTTGGAATATTAATTTTTGGTAATGTGTATTATTTGTAGAAAATTCATGTGTGACATTAAAGATATAGTTTCGTAATGAAATTTATTTTTTATACATTAACAAATTTTTCACATTGTTTTGTTGTATTTAACGTATACTATAGATTAGTAAAAGATGTGTATCATTTAACATTTTTCTTTCATAATTTGATTAGATAAATACATTTATGTTAAAACTTGTTTTTCTATTGATGAGAAATAACACATTTTACAATTTATGGATCATTTTTTGTGTTAAAATAATTTCCAATATTATGAATAGAGTTATTATTACT
This sequence comes from Cinchona pubescens, assembly GCA_025175665.1. Classification (NCBI taxonomy): domain Eukaryota; kingdom Viridiplantae; phylum Streptophyta; class Magnoliopsida; order Gentianales; family Rubiaceae; genus Cinchona; species Cinchona pubescens. The sequence goes on from JANKKI010000291.1 coordinate 1,984,482, forward strand.
ATTAATTAATTTTTCTTTAATTGAAATGAATATTTTTTTTATCATTTTTTCAATTGTATAAATATTTTTAAATTCATACCAGAAACATTGGATTGGATGTAGAATTTGAAAATTGATAGCTATTCGATTAATTAATTGGCCAGACATGCCTAATTATCATAATAGGGTTTGAGTATTGATAATTAATATTTTTATATTTCTATTTTTTCTATAATTTTGTTACTAAATAAAAGTGATTATTGAAATTAAAATTACAGTGGTATTTTTTTGTAAGCTAATTTTGCTATTATAGAATATTTTGTTTTTTCCAGAAATTTTACATAAATATTTGTATATATTTTGAAAATTTTCACAATAATGTATAAGGTTTATTGAAAACCGTAGCTAGCTTGTTTGTTAGTCGGGATGATTCCAAAATCAAGTTTTTAGTTCATTTTTACAAATGTTATTGGCCTATATTGGACAATTGATCATTTAAAAATAATATCAAATTAAAATATAAAATCTTGGCAAAGTATAATACTAATAATTGAGAAAAAGTACACATAAAAATAATTGAGAAATAATAGAGCAACATGGATAATTAAAATGCTTGGCTTATATTATAAAATGGGCAATTTAATGTACTATTTCTTGGCTCCTTAGTATGATATCGTATTGTCGCTACTCTATGTTCTTCAATAGATGGATTATTGACTTGCAACTGTTTATTATTGTGGAGGCAATTTGACTGAACAGCTAAATTCTCATTCTCATGACTTGTATTTGCTTGGATGGTAAATGCTGCAATACATATTATATAGCCTGTATAAGAAAAATGAATGTTAATAATAGAATTGAATGCCAATCAGATTTAAAGTTTTGATTGATTTAGATTATCGTACACAATTTGGTGGGAACATAGATGGAGTTGTTGCAAGGATCAATTTCAATATCTTCATCATGGGTATTATACAAATTTTCATTGACAGGGTAATTATACAAATTATTATTAGTTAATAAAGCAATATAAAAGATAAGAATAATTACAATTTATATGATAGAAAGAGTAACAAAGTTATTACTTAAATTTGAAAAATTATGTATACCATTATGATGACTTGAAGGTAAAAATATAATTCCTCCAACTTCTTCGACAACATCTGTTGCAAATTCCAATATTGGCATCTCATGAAAAGATTGAATTTATTGGATATTTGTATTGGTTGCCTCATTGGCACAAAGTCGTTGAACTTGATTTATTTGACTTTCAAAAATGTAATTTTTTAGTATTAACCAATATGTTCTCATTAGTAAAGCCATTATAAACATAATAGAAAAAAAAAGTGTTAGTGATCGAAAATCTATATTTGTATATTGAAACAAAAGAGACTTCTACTATAATCAACAATATGAATGTTATGTAAATTAATTCTTCAAATATACAAAGCCTACACAAAAAATATAAATGAACTATTTATTATAAGACAAGTCATAATATACAAAGTCACTAGTTTTTGACAAATATCCTTCCAATTGAAATTTAAGGATACATATATTGAATTATTAATTTTTTATATTTTCATATATAATATGTAATTAAATTTATATTAAGAATAGGCATGTTAATTACTTGAAAACTTTGCAATTGAAATTTGTTGGAGTGGTTGGAGATGGTTGACGTATGTAGTGGGTTTTGAATACCACTTGAAACAGTTGAATGTTGAACTGGTTGAGCTTCCAAATTGTGATTATCTAAATACAAAAAATAAAATAAGACATAAAGTTAAGGAAAAAAACTAAAAAGTATGAGTTATTAAATAAATCTGACATACCACAGTGTAATTCCATCGTACACTTTCACGATCTGGTAGAGTAGTGTAAAATTCTGCAAATAAAATTGAAATTGCTAGGGAAAAATTGCTTGATAAATTCAAAAAAAAAAATAAAAGAAATATACTAATAATATTTTACCTTTCTGCTTCCGTTTGTTCATATTTGAACAATTATTTTCTTTACCCCTTCGTTTGCATAATTTTTTGTTTTCTTTCAATTTGAGCAATTTTACAACCAAGTTTTTTCTGATAGTCTTTTAGTGCAGTGAACTCCATATCTATACCTTGGAAAAAAGTATATAAATTGAAATAATGATTGAGTTATTTCGCACAAAAAATGCAATAATTAATTAATAAAAAAGTTATATACTTCAGCAAAGTAATATATGCAAAAGAATAGAAGAAAGTAAATGAAAAAGAAGTGTCGAATTACATAAAAATTAATTATCGTACTCGAGAACAGGGAAGATATGATACGGTTGATGGCAATTCAAGAGTTGATGTCAATTCCAGAGTTGATGTCAAAAGAAAAAATATGTGAAAAAATAACCAAAACAAAGAGAAAGCTAGTATTAGTATTAAGAAAAAATATGTGAAAAAATAACCAAAACAAAGAGAAAGCTAGTATTAGTATAAATTAGTTGGTTAAAGATGATAAAGACTCTAATTATTTAATTTTTAATTATATTGGAGAATGTTATCTACTTAGTTTTTAAAAAGTTAGTTAAAGAGAGAGAAAGTTAGATAGAAACTATAATTAGGTTAGAGATTACTACTAATATATTATTTAAAAATTAATTAGATAAGTAGAAGGGAAGAGGTAGAAATAAGATAAAACTCATATGAGTAAGTTGGAGATTTAAATATAGTTACCTGGTAACTAATCAAGCCGTTTCAAAGTGAATTTGAAGTAATTTAATAAAGGATATATATTTAGCTCGATTTTACTAACTAAAAACTCTAATTCCTAGTTCATAAATGCCCATAGCTCGATTGTGCTAATTAAAAAGTCTAATTCCAACTCAATGCAACTCGGCATGTAGGAGCAAGCAGTGGCTTAGTGTTGAAAAAGATTAGATAGTAGAATTCAATTCAAAATTTTGAAAAAATATTAGATATAACAAATTTACATGTATATGTACTATGTATAAAATCTGTATGTGTAAAAGTTATATTTAGTAGAGAAAATTTATAAAATCTAGAAAAGTCATGAATAGAAAAAACTTGTAATGATGACAAATGGCATCCCCCCATCACTTGTGGTGAAAAGGGGTTTTGCTTTAATATATATACTAGCAAAATATCCCGTGTTATGCACGGAAGGACAAATATCTACATTCAATTAATGCAACAAAATAATATTAGTAAAATAATATTAACGATACATAACCTTTAGTAATTAAACTATATAAATACAAAAAAAAATTCAGTAATAATATCTATAAATTTTACTAATTAAAATATAATTAAAAGTATACTTTAGAGTTGTTTATGGAACAATTAAAAATATACTTAATGTCAAGTATTCATATAAAATGTTTACAGGACTAATTTCACTTTGCACTCCTAAACTTATACTTAATTCTCACTTTGCATTTCAAATTTTAGTTTTGGTCACTTTACACCCCCGAACTCTCAAATTTTCCTAATTTAGTTCCTTTTTAACACTATCAAAAAAGTTAACAAAATATTTACTTTTGCACCCAAAAACATTGTTGTATATCCTACTGAATTTATTGTACACACAGAAAATTTCGTTAAATTTTGAGACGGTGTTAAGAAAAGGATTGAATTGGGAAGAATTTGAGAGTTTGAGGTATAAAATATCCAAAATTAAAGTTTGAGATGCAAAATGAGAATCGGGTGTAAGTTGAGAGATGCAAGATGAAATTAGTCCAATATGTATATCTTTGTCATATAAAAATAATTAATAAGTAACTATATAACTTAATTATTAGTTGAAATTAGATTAGATACGTATACTATAGTAACTATATTTCTATAACTTGGATATATGATTGTTTTGATTACCTACTTCAAATTTCTATGCGAAAATAAAGGATAAAACTCATTTTGTTGAATGTTAATGAACATATTTTTACTTATAATGATCAAATAAACACAATAATTTAGAAGTATTGATTTTCTTAGTATAAATTAATTTAATTTTCATGATATAAATTGTCAATAGAAAATACAATTAAGAAGAAATGGAATTTGTGTAGTTAATATAATCATGTGCATATTTTGGCACTGTCATTTTATGCATACCATGCAATCAAGCATTACATTTGCATGTGCATTAGCCAAAATTGTGTTTAGAAACATAATCTTGATTTTTTAAAGTAGTACGATTTTCTACAAATATATATATATATATATATATATATATATATGTAAATTGATACTGTCATAGAAAAGTTACTTCTGACGGGATTCAGAGAAAATAAAAGGAAAAAAATATTTATAATATTATCTTTCTATTGGCCATTACTAACAAGTTTCGTAGTAGTGCTATTAATTGATATATGTAAGAAAACAAAGAAAAAGACATGCATTAGTACATTATTTGAAAATTATAGAAAAAGACATGCATTAGTGCATTATTTGAAAATTATGTATTTAAAGTGAAGAAAAACAATTAAATAACTAAATAAATAAATTAAATATCCAAATAAAGGAAATCATATTTTATAACAATTATGAAGCAAAGGTGGAGATTGGCTTGATTGGACTTGAAAATTTCGAGATGTCCAAGAACGTATATACGCATATGAAACAAATTATGATATGAGCATATGAGTTAAACTTAACCTAAGAATTTTTTTTTTTTGTAAAAAGTTTGGTGATTGTATATAAAGATAGAATAATTAGTAGAGATATGACAAAAACCTTTGAAAAAAAAAGTTTATCTGTGTTGAAAACTGAAAAATTACGTACCTCTATTTTAATCAAATAAAAACTAATTGAACAAAGAAAAGTAGGCTATGAGAATAAGAAGGTTTAATGGTTGACATGATGACTAATTAAAGAGGGCTGACATAATATGTTTATTATCTAGCAAATAATATATTAAACAAAAGGATTGTGACCTATCCTTTCTCAAGTCGTTAAAAACTTTAAAAAAAAAAAGAAAAGGATACTTGTATTTAAGAATTTTCAGTATTGTATCATATAACTGTTAATCATCAGTAATTTGGCCTTCAAATCTTATAAACTACTATGTCAAAAGTCACGCTAATTTTTACTATTTTTCCTTCCAATTTATTAGATATATCTCTAAATTAGCAGAAAAAAGTAATATAACCAATGATGAGGCCAATTGTAATACATACTGTTAAAGTTATTTTTTAACTTATTACGATTACATGATCACTTAAGGGTGATGTGTATTAAAATTTAATTATTAATTAACAATAAATATAAAGTTGCAAGAAGATATAAAAAAAATGATCTTGCAACCTTTTTATCTTTATTTGATATAGTAAATTATAGTTCTTTTTGATAAATAACAGATTTTATACACAAGATATACTGTCTCTTATACACATCTTTAAAAATAAAAAATTAAAAAAAATTTAGTTAAAGGTAAGATTTAGTTAACTAAGTAGGTGATTTTTATCATACTTTTCTTTTACTTAATATGCCAATGTTAACTCCTTATAACTTTTTCCAAAAGGGTTTGCTATAATATATATACTAACGAAATAAATGTACATCTAAAACAAAATTAAGTGATATAAAAATTAAGTAATAATATATATAAGTTTTACTAATTAGAAAATATAAATTTAAAATATATTTTAGTTTATGGAACAACTAAAAATATACTAAATCTTAAGTATGCATATAAAATTTTTATATATCTATCATATAAAAATAATTAAAAAGTAATTATATAACTTAAATATTAGTTTTTTAGATATGTATACATAGTATTAATAAATATTTATTGTGTTGATAACCTTTCAAAGGATTCATTTTATTGAATGAAAAATGAACATATTTTTATTTATAATGATCAAATAAACACAATAATTTAAAAGTATTGTTTTGTTTAGTATAAATTAACTTAATTTTGTTGATATAAATTGTCAATTATTAAGAAGAAATGGATTTGTGTAGTTAATATAGTCATGTACATATTTTGATACTTATATGATGAGTATATGATTTTCTATATATTATATATATATATATATGCATAATATAAAAGTTACTACGATTTACTCAAAACAATCATATATCCAAATGCATGTCTTTTGATTGTTACTTGCATGGTATTATTTGAAATCTATGTACCTAAAGTAAAGAAAACAAATGAAATAACTATATAACTACATTCAATGTCCAAACAGAGAAAATCATATTTTACAACAATGATTGAAGTAGAAGTGAAGATTGGCTTGATTGGGCTTGAGAATGTTTTATACTAAATATAGAGTAAATGGTAGAAATAAGACAAAAACTTAAAAAAAAATTATCTGTATATGAAAAGTAAAAAGTTACATATCTCTATTTTTATCAGATAAAAACTAATTGAACAAAGAAAAGTAGACAATGAGAATAAGAAAGATGGTTGACATGATTCTATTTAAGGAGGGTTAACATAATATGATTATTAGCTAGCATTATTAAACAAAAGTTAATTAAGTAGAAGAAGATACTCTTATTTAAAATTTTTTAGTATTGTACAATATAACGGTTAATCATTAATAATTTAACATTTAAATCTTATAAACTAATATGATAAAAGTCACGCTAATTTTTACTACTTTTCCTTCTAGACTTCTTAGTCAACAAGTAGAATTTTTTAAAACTATTTTTAACTTAACGATTACGTGATCATTGTCTCTTATACACATCTAGATGTGTATAAGAGACAGGTGCACAAGTATAAGCCAACATGATCTTTTGATAAATATAAGAGACAGGGGTTAGAAGTATAACAAAGCTGGCACTGAATGGTAATTAGGCTCCATACTTTTATGAACTTTGTACATCTAAAATTAATTTCTTGCTTTTGATCCTATTTTTTATATTCTTCATATGGATTGTCTCTTATACACATCTAGATTTCTGTATAAGAGACGAAAGTAGCTCTTTTTGGGAAAAAAATAATTATAAGAGCTGTGATAAAATAAGGATTTGCTATTTTTACCAAGTAAATTTTTTACTTAATATGCCACATGCCAACTCCTTATAACTTTCCCCGAAAGAGGTTTTGCTATAATATATAGATAGATTTTAATATTTTAATTTTAATTTTGTAGCTCTTTTTGAAAAAAAATTAAATATAAGAGGTGTGATAAAATAAGGATTTAAAAAAAAAAAAGTTAGTTAAAGGTAATATTAAGTTAATTAAGCAGTTGATTTTTTACCTCTATTTTTATCAAGTAAATTTTTTACCTAATATGCCACATGTCAAAAAGGGGTTTTGTTATAATATAACCTCCTACATATATATATATATATTATAGGATTAGAGAAATTGGATAATATTTTCCAATTCCAAACCCAGATAACATACACGGTTCTTTGGATAGTTATTTTAAAAGAAGTGGATTTCTAAAGGAAAGAAAAGCCTTGAAAAGAGGGAAGGAAGAGGCCATCAAATCCAACCAAATTGAAGTGAGAGAGATCATGTCTATCAAATGGGTGCCGCCCGCCCGCCCAATATATTATACTAGTAGTTATTACAGAAAAAGGGAATAGAGAGAAAGATAAAGGTGGGGAGGCAGTTCTATCATCTATGTTTTGGTGTCACAAAAGAAAAGTGGGTTTCTGAAGAAAGAGAAAAAGATGATGGATAGTAGAAAACATTACAAGGAGAAGGCATCATTTTTCACTACAAAAATGTGTGGAGGAACCACAATGGAAGAGACTGAGATTGAAGGGATTTCACGGGATGATGAGAAGTTCCCATCACAACATTTCCAGTGGTATTCTTCCTTCTCTTGGTGCTCATAGCAACAGGAAAGTGAAACTTCGTCGTTTCATCATCTCCCCTCTTAGTCCCCGTTATAGGTTCGTTTAAATCAATCCTCTTCTTTATCATCTCCTTATGTTTTTTTTTTTTTAATGAGAATTTTCTTTTTTTTGGTTAAAAGGGTTCCCTTGTATATTCATGTTTTGCAATATAATCGATTTCCAAGTTTTTTTTAAATTTGTTTTCTCTCTTTTTATTACTATTTTTTTTTTTTCTTCCTCTGATTTTATTTATTTATTTTTGGAGTTGTTTACGTGGGGACATCTGGATTGCCTGCATGTCTTCCATTTATGTGCATATATGAGAATACGTGTATAAAATCTTGATTGTCTTTTTCTGATTTTTCTTGCGTGTGCTTTTCTTGCCATTTTGACCTACAGAACATGCATGCAAATGCAATGCTAATCTGAATGATTAATTTTTATCTTGGCAGAAGTCTAATTTCTTATACTCACTATATTAACAATTTTTGCCTTGTTAATTTTCTGATTCTGCTTCCTTGGCAACGAAATTATATCCTGTTTAGTATACTGTATGAATGCAGGCATGCTTTTCTAATAATCAGTTAGAGTTTTTGTACTTTTTATATTGATTTAATAATAATATTAATAATCTGTGCACATGAGCAAAAGATGGGACTAATAGAAATGCGAATGTTAACATCGATGCATGGGTATATTAGGATGGATAAGATAGTTCAATGAGCATATTGGAGAGAAGATTGAAGTAGCTAGTTGTAAGAGAGAAACATGTTTAAGGTAGTAAGGTAATGTACTAAGATGGCTAATAGATTTTAGAGAGGGTAGTCAATACAAAAGGGGTAGGGGAAGACCCAAAAAGACATGGTAGGTAACCTCTAAGAAAGATATTGATCATTTAGGAATCAATATGGATGTGGTTTGTGACATAGTGCATGGCGTAGAAGGATTCATGCAGCTGACTCCCCATCATTATTGGAAATCGGGCTTGTTTTGTTTGTTTGTTTGTTTAATAATCGGCTTTTGGGTGTTGGGGCATTGGAATTAGACTAATAATTTTCTTGTTTATGTTTTTGCTTGTCTGTGACAGCAAAAATGTGGTAGAATATATTTTGTTTCATGATCTGGTTCTTTCACTTTTCTTTTGGTAAAACAAATACTTGTGCACCCTCCTCATCTGTCAAGATGCCCCCACCATTTAAAGAGTAAAGCAAAGAATGATATTTAACGGTGATTTAAGTTTGGGATGCAATTTAAGGAGAAGGTTGTTATGAGTGTCATTCGGTTCATGCTGTCATTGATATTTTTACTCCATATGCAACAGAAAAAAGTTCAATAGAGTTTTTCTTCCTTGAAAGCAAAGTGACGGATTTTTTTTTTTTTTAACTCAACTGATTTGGTCTGTGTATTTTGGATTTTTTTTTACTATTGTAGATTATATGCCAACATTATTATGATTATGATATTGTTGGTTGAAAATTGTTTCTTACCTTAACTAGATCGTGCCTCGTTGAAGGGCTAATGTAACCTTAATCTTCATGGGATTCTTCTTAGCTTTATGCTTGCCAATGACCATTCAGTGCCAGCTTTGTTATACTTCTACCCCTTCTATGCATGTCAAAAGCGGGAATTATTCCGTTAAATCAGTAGCTAACATTATTGACCATTGAGGGGTTTAACAAAATATTGCGCTTTTATGGTACCTAGCAGAAGATTTGTCAACTGTCAACGTTAACTTGTAAAATACCTCATGCACAGTGTCCTCAGTGAAAAAAACAAAAAGTTCTCTGATCTCTGGATGATGATAAAATGTTAAATAGGATTACGGTTTCCTAAAATCTTTTGTGGTACTCATATTTTGCATATATAAATGTGCACATTGATTAAGGTAGATGATATTCCAAAAATATCTCATTTGAATTGCTTTCTCTATTCCCATTTCACGAATGAATAATATATCTGCTGACCTCAAATTTTCAGAGTTTGGGAGACAAATCGTAACACATTTCTGGTATTCTTGGTCTTCTACACAGCAAATTGTCTCTCCATTTGAGTTTGGATTCCTAGAAACACCCTCCAGACCTCTCTCCATCACAGACAATGTTGTTAATGGATTTTTTGCTATTGACATCATTTTAACCTTTTTTGTGGCATATCTTGATAAGGCAACATATCTTCTTGTTGACGAGCCAAAGCAGATAGCGTGGAGATATACGAGAACATGGTTGTTTTTTGATGTGATATCCACAATCCCTTCTGAATTAGCCAGGAGTGTTTTACCTGAACCTCTGAAACAATATGGCTACTTCAATATGCTTCGTCTCTGGCGCCTTCGGAGAGTGAGTAAGATGTTTGCAAGGTAACTCCTTGATCCATTACTGATGGCTAAAATTCATTCACTTTCTATTTTATTAATTAAGAATTATCCTTTGTTAGAGAAACATTCTAAATTGTGTCCATGTAATAGCCAATATTGATGCTCTAACTCTTTAAGGTTTAGGATGTCTTAGATTTTCTCTCTCATGAGGTTTCTTGCTATTTGTACATGAAATAGTTGATGTAATAGGCCAATACGAAGTTAAAGCTAGTACATGGAAACCAGTAACTCGTACTGTCAGACTCCATGAATGATTTCAAACTTTCAAAGTGAATAATTCAACACAGCATCCACACAGCATGAAAATATAGCATGATAAAAAAGGCTGTCCCTATGAAGATATAGCACCACCAGGCCATATGAAGATATAGCACTGCCAGGCCACTAAGACCACTTCTCTAGTTTCTGACCTGCACTCATCAATTGAACTTGAGTTATTAATTCTCACTTTACCTAGACGAAGTAAGTAAAAGCCTCTTCATAATTCTCTTTTGTCAAGAGTGGCATCTGAACAAGCCTGTTTAAACTTATACATGTTGGCGAACGCAATGTTTGTCACATAAGTTTAGCCATACCAAGAGGAGTCTAATTATTGCGTATAGATTTAAGGGGCACAGTGCCATAATTGTCAAGGTATTCACTAGAAGTTGGGTAAAGATGATAAAAATGTCAGTGACAAGTAAATTTTGTTAATCAAGAGGGAACTGGGGCACAGTGCTCTTTAGTGTCCCTCTCAACACTACTCTTTCAATGTTGGCCAGTTACCCATGCCATTATCATGAAAATTGCAAACTTCAAAATAATTCAAGCTTTTGAATGTATATGATCCTTGCTCTAGTTTGTAGTGGATCCATTGATGTCAATAGTCAAGAAAATAGACAAGAAGAGCAAGTTATATACCATCCCAAAATCATTCGAACTTTTCAAACAGTATGATGCTTGCTGTATTTTAACACCAGTCATTTGTTCTTGGATACTTCATCGGATATGATCATATTAGAGATGGAATAATATAAGGTTGCTGCAGATAAGTAGTGGAAAAGTTAGTGGCGCAACTATCACAGGACAAAGTATACCTGCTATTGTTTAATCCAGATTCTTCTTCACTCAATTACTCAATCTAGCATCTCTGAGACAAGTACTAAGAAACTTGAGCAGAACCTCCATTATCTCATTCTGACATGTGTGCCAGGTTTTTGCAAGTGTAAAGCTGAGTGGTTATGATAGTTTAAATGACAATCAATTATTCAATTATGTACTGGATAGTTTAAGTTTTTATGGAAGTTTAATATGCACTTAGAATTTGTACATTTATGTTGGTGCTGCTCAGTACTTGCCGTGGTAGTAAACAATGACCATTCAACTTGTCTAATAAATAAAAAGAGATACCAAATTGTAGACCAAGTATTTTGTCTTCAGCATACATGGTATCTTTATATCCAACTTCCTTAGAATCTCCTCTCTCCATTAGAAGCCACAACAGATATCTTTTCTTAAGGCCTCTGTATCCTGTGGTGAATGCCTAAGTAAAAAAATTCAATTTGGACGTAAGCTGTCCAAGTATATTGATTCTTTGGCATTTCATGGACAGAATGATGGGATTTGAATCATATGTGGTAATATTTTTTTGGCTAGTAGAGGTACTCAAATTGGGAAAGCTTTGTGCCAAAGAGAGTGATATTCTTCAGAAGATGTGTCCTGCAGATCAATAACTATCAATTGAGTTCCATTTCATATTATCTCAATTAAGATATCCCATGACTTTGTTTGGTACCTAAAATATGCAGTCGTGTTTTATCAGTTTAACTTCCACTAATCACTGGTTAATAAAAAAGGTCAACTGCTCAATAATTCAACATGAGATAGTTGTTTATTGTTTTCTGGAAAACATCTTAGCAATCGTTCTCGGCATAGTTATTTTCGACTCCATTATATACTGTAACTTAAGGAGCAGTGAAGCTTTTCAGAAAACAATGGTTAATTCCTGCGTTTTGACCAGTGTTACATGGATCGTGGTATGGATTGGTACGTGGTCCGGGTACGGGTACTCGGTACAGGACTTTTCTCAGTATGTGGTACGGAGGGATAGGCTTAGGTGGATCGCTTTTTTAGGATCGAAATTCGTTATTTAGAATCGTTGTTTAGTCTAGAATTGAGTAGTCTTAAAAAATTATAAGTACTGATAACTAATAAGTTTACCAACAATTTCCTAATCTCATTAAATAACTGTATTCAGTACTTAAATTCTTGTTTCTATTATTTCCTCTTTCCTATGTGACTCCTACTTTCCCTAAAAGAAGTTGATAAGTACAAAACTTCTTGTTTCTATTATTTTCTCTATCCTTTTTGGCTCTTACTCTCCCTCTCTCTCACAACTCTTTGGGAACGCTCAAAACAGCTTTTTGGATCGCAAACTATCCATGTTCCGGAACAACTGTACCCGGAACGAGGATCGCAAGGGAAAAGAGCGATCCATGTAACACTGGTTTTGACTCTTACACTTTTAATTACAACTTCAGTTTTGAGAAGAATTGAACATAGGGATTAGGGGCAAATGTGTCAGTGTCATGATAGATGGAGATCACAATTGAACTTGAGACATTTGCCTACTCCTAAACCAAGTTAAAAAGCTGACTTCATCTAAGAGCTTGAGTTGACAGTTCAACAGTATGCTGTGTACTCCACACCACCCCGTTTTTATTATGTTTTGATATTGCTTGCATATACTCTTTGGCATTGCAGGCTTGAGAAAGATAGGAATTTCAGTTACTTTTGGATTCGATGTGCAAAGCTTATATGTGTAAGTATTGAAAGAAAAAAGTATTTGTTCCCAATACTACATTTCAGAACTATGATTTACACTATGTACCTCATGATCTGTCTGTAGGTGACTCTATTTGCAGTTCACTGTGCTGGTTGCTTCTATTATCTTCTGGCTGCTCACTACCATGACCCCAAAAACACATGGATTGGTCTAGTCATGGACAATTTTGTGGAACAGAGTTTGTGGGTTCGATACATTACTTCAATGTACTGGTCCATCACCACCCTAACAACTACTGGATATGGTGATTTGCATGCAGTTAACGCACAGGAGAAGCTATTTGACATATTTTACATGCTATTCAACCTTGGTCTCACAGCTTATATTATTGGAAACATGACCAATTTAGTTGTTCCATGGAACCAGTAGAACAAGGAGATTCGTGAGTAAATCCTCTCTTGTTTATGGTGTGGAAAGAAGGAATTCTTCTTAGGTTATTTATTTTGTCATGAATGCATTCAATATTTTGCTAATGGTGTTTTGGATTGCATAGACATTTTCTGGAATATGATAACTTCCTTGTTTAGACTTAATTTTTTCACCACAAAATTTAGCTATGTTTTGACATTTACTGTGTATAGAAGCAGCATTTACCCAAGTCCTTAAAATGATACAACTTCCGCTACTTTATCTTTCCTTCCATAATAGTTTCCTAATTTGGTTTTATAATCATTCAATACTGTATTGCACATAAGCAATTTTGACAAAGGCAATGTTTTAAACTATATCATGGTTTACTGGCCTTTTCTTTTTTTTCAATGGTTTTCAGAGAGATACTATTCAAGCCGCTTCAAGTTTTGCACAACGGAACCAGCTGCCTGCTCGCCTTCAAGATCAGATGCTTGCCCACCTATGCTTGTGGAGATACAGAACAGATTCAGAAGGACTTCAGCAACAAGAAACTCTTGATGTACTTCCAAAGGCAATTCGTTCAAGTATCTCACATTACCTCTTTTATTCACTTGTTGATAAGGTATACTTGTTTCACGGAGTATCCAATGACCTGCTTTTTCAACTGGTAATTGCTGAAACTTCCCTAGTTCTTAAGGTTACTGTATCTTCTCCCGGGTGTGGTTCCAAATATATTAGAATCATGTGATAGGAAAACTTATATTTAGCTGACTTACTGTCATTTTCAATGTTTGGCTTGCTAGGTTTCTGAGATGAAAGCCGAGTATTTTGCTCCCAGGGAGGATGTGATTTTGCAAAATGAAGCTCCGACAGACTTGTACATTTTAGTGACTGGAGCAGTGGTAAGAAGCACATCTCCAACTCTCTTGTTCTCTTCCTCGTTCCCCTCTCTGAGGATCTCCAGCCTAATATGAAATCAAGCAAAATTTGGTTTAGTGAAATCTGAAAGCATCACTACCAATCGCTGATTTATTGGTAGTTCATTGGCAGAATGAAGAGCACAATCATAAGCTTCTTCTTGGAAGCACAAACAAGTTTTTTTTTTTTTTTTTTTTTAAATTTAAAAAAAATCTCCTTCCTGACTTCTAGTGAATGATCTTTGAACGTACTTTTCCATTTTCTTTACTTCTGAAATATAGTACACTAAAAGGTTAACATGGTCCGTAGCTTCTAGGCTTAGTCCTATTGAGTTTTTGGAAATATGTTCTTTATTAACACAACCTGTTCGTCTTCACAATATTTTTTCCAATAATTTTAGACTTAGGGTAATGCTTCTTGAAGATGTGATTTTTTTTATTTTTTTTTGACTAGCATCATGGCATTCAGATAAAGCAACAAGCAAAGTCTGACAATCTATTCATGATCCACAATCTTTCTCCTTTTTCTTTCTTTTCTCTGAAAATCACGTTTAAGTCAATCTTCTAAATTTGAATATTGTTTTTGGTTTCTTTACAATGTTAGTAACTTAAGACTTCTTATGTTCATGACTAGTGGGGAATTAAAACTTGACACTGAATTCTTGGTGACAGGATCTTATCATGCTCAGAAATGGAATGGAAAAGGTAACATGAGTAATGCTTCAATTGATGTCCCCGTCATACTTTGGTTTACTTGGAACAATGACCCTACATTTGACAACTAACGGACTGTTGTCTGTAATGGATGATTTTAGGTTGTTGAGGAGTTGAAAACAGGGGATGTTTGTGGTGAAATAGGTGTTCTTTGCTATAGGCCACAAGTTTTCACAGTTCGAACGAAACGATTAAGTCAGCTACTGAGGTTGAACCGAACCGCATTTTTGAACATTGTCCAGGCAAATGTTGGAGATGGGACCATAATCATGAACAATCTTCTTCAGGTAAAGATAGAATATACTTTTATTACTAATTCCCTGTTTCTATGGTTAAAACTATTAATGCTCTCACTTCTTACAGATGATTTTCAGTATAATGTAAATTTCAAGTTCAATATTTATTAGTGTTGTACATAATAGTTTGCATCTCACAATTTGGGGATTGTAATTTTCTCACTATTTACTGTGATTTAATACACTTTGTATAAGTATCTATGAAGTATTGCTTAAGAGTCTTTATGTACAGCCTTTTCTCTCTTGCTTTACAATATCTATTTATTTTTTAGCTATTAAAAGTTCAAACAAGTCAATATAAGTTCTTTACAAAAGTTAAATGACTTTAGAATTGGTTGTTCCCTCAGCATCAGGTAGAACATGAGAAAAGCTCATAAGAAAACGAAGAACTTGTGGCCAGCATCTTTCCTTTTTTTTGGGGGGTGGGGGAATCATTGAGGGTGTAACACCCTTGGCCCAATAACTTTTGGCCTTATACTACTGGGCCAAATTTTTTCGTATCCATGACCCATGCTATTATATTCAATACTATTTCCCCTCTCACTTCCAATGTTATGTCACGAGATCTTACATTCACACCTACTTAATGCTTTGTGTACCCCTGTGGGGCATAAGACGGGGTCCAATATCCAATAGCCGCTGCCCAATTCCACTTAGCCCAAGCTCACCCTATGCAGAGACCACACAAGATTCTCTCTAATACCAATAGTTAACACCCCAGCCTGGTTGACCCAATAACTTTTGGCCCCAAACCACTAGGCCTAAATGCTCAATCCGAGTTATTAATAACCATGACAAGTAATGTTATATTAAATACCATTTCCTCTCCCATTTTCAATGAATCTTTATGTCCCATTGTTGGAAAATGCTTAGGAGTACGAGGGGTTCATTCATTCTTAACTGATATTGCAAGCTCTTTTTTTATGTCTGTGCGGAAAACAGTTAACTTATTTCTTTTCTTACTTTTCTCATGCAGCATTTGAAAGAGCGACAGGACCCTTGTATAGAAGCAATTTTGGCAGATACAGAACACATGCTTGCTCAAGGACGAATGGATGTGCCTCTTAGCTTGTGTTTTGCAGCAATGAGAGAAGATGATTTACTCTTGCACCAATTACTCAAGAGACGGGGTATGGATCCAAATGAATTGGACAGCAGCGGACGCACAGCATTGGTTTGTAGTTTCTGCTTTTTGCTCCATATTATTGACATAATAAAAGTATGAGTTGTCAACTCAGATCATTTCATTTTCTGATACAGCATATTGCAGCGTCAAAAGGTACTATTGAATGTGTGCTGCTACTTCTAGATTATGGAGCCGACCCGAACAGAAAAGGTACAAGATTCAACTTGAACTATGCCATCCACAACTTTGTGGTGCATATGCTATTTATTCGAATTGGTATCTTTTCACTTTGGTTGACAGGCTAATTATTGTTGTCAGATTCGCACTTTTTGCATATTGAGCTGATAAAATTAGTTATTTTTTATTTTTTTTTGGCATGTAGTAACCACTGGGAAGTTTTCCCTGTCCAGTGTCCTCAGTTGCTCATTTTGAATTGTATTCTTTTGCTGTCAATAGAATGAACAAGAAGAATTGGAAACATGTTCTTGGATCTTTAGAAATGACCAAATTTGTAGAATAAACCATATATTGTTTAAGACATAAAAAAAAAAGAAAACTGACAACTATAGCGAACAATTGCTCCTAAGAAGTTGTTTCTAAGTTGGCAACCCCATTGTGGGGGCTGTTGTTTAGTTGAGGTTGGCATCTTATTTCTGAACTTTGCTACATGCCCCATACATGTATTTACAGTGCAATTAGTAACATCTGTTCCCAAATTTATAGTAAGCTTTCGTGTCTCTTGTAGTTATTCCTTCTAATGAAAGAAACACATCAATTGTGCAGATTCTGATGGCAATGTTCCCCTATGGGATGCCATATTGGGCAATCATGAAGCTGTGATAAAGTTACTAATAGACAATGGTGCGAATTTATCTTCTGGTGATGTGGGTGGTTTTGCATGCTTCGCTGTTGAGCAAAACAACATAGAGTTGCTCAAAGACATAATTAAGTATGGTGGAGATGTCACACTGCTCAATAGTTTAGGTACTACAGCACTACATACGGCTCCATAATTTCAGAAGAGAATGTTGAAATAGTGAAGTTCTTAATAGAGCAAGGAGCCGATGTTGACAAGCCAGATGTTCATAATTGGACACCAAGAGCATTGGCTGATTATCAGGGAAATGAAGAGATAAAACCTTTATTGCAAATTGGGAAAAAATCTGCTAGCCAACCTGTTGTGTCTCCTCCTGAGATGCAAGGGGTACCTTACCTTAAAAAATACCAGAGTGAACCTACCATACCTCCTTTAACCTCAGAAGTTACAGTCAATGTTACAGAGGCAAATTCATCCAACAACCGGTTGAGACGAAGGGCAAGTAATTTCCGGAATTCCTTATTTGGGATCATGTCAGCTGCAAATAGGCATAATGAAAGTGAGATTTCTTCAATATTATTTGATTTTGCATGCATATTCAAGATATTTTGACCAATTCCGTTCCGGGATGAAAATTTTGTGCATCTGGTTATTCATGAAGAACTTGTTAGGAAACAAACATGCAGTATACAAAAATGTGCAAAATGACTTTGAACGGCACTGTGGTTCCATTACAACTATCCAAGTAGAAAAGATATTTGTCAATTATCAATATATATATATAGAGAGAGAGAGAGAGAGAAAGAGAGAGTTTATTGGTGCATAATCACATTAGCTTCTTAGATCTGAGTGGAAGAAGGTGTAATAAATCATGATCATTCAGCACAAATATTTGGGAAAATATGATAATCTTATTATTAAAGAGACAGTATGATAATCTTGAAAATATGATGTCTTTTGCATGACTTGGAAGACATAGCATGTGCACTTCTTGATCTTATTTATACCACCAATTGAGATTGAATATTTCTTTTACAAATTTATGCAGGAGGAATGAGTGTTGCTCCATCTCCAATGAATTCTGTAAATTCAGTTAATTTTGCTAGAGTGACTATTAGTTGTCCTGAAAGGGGCAGCAATGCTGGAAGGCTTGTTCTCTTGCCGGAGTCACTTCAAGAGCTACTAGATATTGGTGCAAATCAAGAAATTTGGGATCCGTATAACCAAAGCTTTTACTAAAGATGGGGCTCTAGTCGAAGATATCGCAGTAGTCAGAGATGGTGATCACCTTGTTCTAGTTGGTGAAGAACTTGAGAGATCAAGTAGCTTATGAAAAACGTGATTAAAGAACCAAAATACATAGTTGTCGTACCTGGTCAGCCATATATTTCGTGGATACGTTCAAAATCCCACTTAAAAAATAATTTTTGTTAGATGGATATATAGGGTTTTGATTCTTTTTCATTGAATCCCCTTCCTTGGCCACCACCTAGTCAGGCAGCGTTTCAGATGTCACGAGTGAGCATTTGCTTCTGTTGATGCAGGCCAAAGCTTTGGTATTTTTGACCTTAGGAATGCAGATGAGAGATAAATACAGGGTGTGGATGTGTTGTTTGCCTGATTTCCTGGAAGTAAGAGATGATTCATAAAAGGAAGAATGCATTACAACTTAAACTGCATGTCTTGATTTATATTGTTATATTTTAAATGTATGTGGTATTAGACAAAATTTATTATGGTCATTGAGTAATTATTTAAAATCTTATTAGTTGTTCAAAAATTAATAGGAGGAAACTATTTGGACTAAGGGTGTAAATGAGTCGAATCGAACACGAATAGTCTGATTCATGGAACTATATGCTGGAGATAATCAAGGTTAGGCGCTCCCATAGAAGTCAAAAGTTATAAGAAAAGATTTGAATGCAGTTAATTAGCAAGTCAACACGCAGCGCAAGGAATCTAGATTTAGCATTTCATGTTTACTTAGATGTGTTCCAAGAAACAACATCTCTATAGGAATTTTTACTCCATACACGACTCGAGGTCGGTCAACTTGAACTCGAGTCGAGTTTTTGATCGAGTTACTCACGAGCAGGTTCGTTTACAGCCCTAATTTGAACAAAACATAGTCCCCTAGCAAATTGGGTTGTTCAGTATAAATGGCTTCCTCCCATTAATTATTAAGCAATTATTAGGATGTTATTAGTTACTCAATCACCATCATAAATTTTTTCGTGTGCACTATATTTTAGTATATAATAGTTGCATTCTATTGAAAGTTCTCTATTTGGAACAATAAAACTATGAAGATTATCATTTTAACGGATATACAGAAGAATTTTGTGTTGTGAAACAATGGTATTGTTCTTTTATATACAAGGCAATTGTCTAATATTAAGATTTTAATTTTTTTTTTCTCTTTTAATATTTTGCCCTTTCATGATCTAGGAAGAATATGTCGTGAATTTGAATGTGAATAGTGATGGAAGGCAAACATATTGCTAACATTTGTATTTTTTTTTTTTAGACCAAATGGCCTAAATGGTCATTTAACTATTAGCCAACATCAGGCAGTTGCGAAAATGATCAACAAATAATTTTTGTGGTCTAAAAGGTCATCAACTTCTAAAACTGTATCTATAGGGGGGCCATTCTGTTTATTTGAACCGTTAATATTAACAAAAATTAGTTTTTTAGAGTTAAAATTGTCCAATTACAGTGACTAACATTATTAAAAAAGGGTCAATTACATTTTACCCCCTGTAAACTTGTTCATGTCTCAATTTGCCGCCTGAATAAAATTCATATACATTTTGTCTCTTCCAACTAACGGTCGAAGCCAACCATTAGTCAAAAACTTAGGAATTGGTACAAAATTTCTAAATTGCCCTTGTATAATTTTAAGGTAAGTTACAATTTATCCCCTATAATAGTATAAAATTACATTTAACCCCTATAATCCCTAAAATATTCACTTTACCACCTGTAAAGTAGATAAAATGCTTGAACAAGAAATTTCATACCCTAACAATCTTTGTCGTTTGATTGTTCAATTAACATGCTATTAATTTGTCCAATCATCCTTACAATGATTTTTAGTGGACCGTTTAAGAATTTTATAGTTGAAATTAACAAAAATTACGAGGTGTTTGGTTCACATTCGGGAATGGGAATCATAAACCCCTATGGGTTTATATCATTCTCCCTTACTTATTTGGTTTAACATAGGAATGGATTTCATTATGTTAATAAGTTATTCAACTTGAAACCCATGTCACAAGTGGGGAATGAAAGTAGGTATTTTCTAACACTTTCATTCCCATAGAATGATTCCCATAGTGTTCAACCAAACACCATCTATGGGTATCATTAACATTGATTCCCATTCCCCCCTCTCATACCCATAAACCAAACACCTCCTTAGTTATTTAGTACAATTGTTACTTTTTTTTTAATAATCTTATAAAATCATATTGAAGCAATTTTATGTGAGAATTATATATGTTCTAAGCACGTACAAGGAGAGAACGTCTACATGGGAATCTTCCCACGAGGGTGCAAACTATAATTAACCAAAAAAATGTATGTCAACGCTTATATCCATACTCAAATTTTAGCCATGATTATAATTATAGCAACTAAAATAGATCAAAATGGCTAGAGAACTATAGAATATGAAGAGACCCGTAAAAACGTTCTTTATTTTCGTTTACTTAAAACAGGTACAAATCCCCATAAAATTTTTTCAATATGATTTTTCGGGATTATAAAACAAAAAATGAAGTAACAATTTTACTAAATACCTAATTTATGTTAATTTCAATCATAAATTTTTAAAATGGTCTATTAAAAATCTTTGTAAAGATGATGACAAATTAATAACATGTTAATTGAACTATTAAACAACAAAGATCGTTAGAGTAGGAAATTTCTCAATTGGGCATTTTATCCACTTTACAAGTAGTAAAGTAAAAATTTTAGGGATTATAGGGGGTTAAATATAATTTTATACTATTATAAGGGATAAATTGTAACCAAGCTTAAAATTATACGAGGGCAATTTAATAATTTGACATCAGTTCTAAACTATTTTGACTAACGATTGGTTTTGACCATTAATCAGAAGAAACAAAATATACATAAATTTTTTTAAAAGGCAAATCGAGACACGAACCAGGGGAAAAGTGTAACTAACCCTTAAAAAATTTGGGTTCAAAATTATGTTGCAAAGAATACTTATATAGATTCACTAATACGATTCAACTGCCATTTATGAGTTCATATAACGAGATTATGACATGCACCTATTGCTACTCCCAAAAATAAATAAATAAGAATGCACCTATTGTATGTGGACCCCAAATTCCAATGATATAGATTAATCCTTAGAAAATGCAAGTAAATTTCAGGCGCTATGTTCTTGTAGAGTTTGTGCCCTATTTTGACTATTTAGTAGTAGCATATATTTAGCATGCCTTGAAAAAAATATGACATCAAATAGAAAAGTTCGATGAGTTTAATAGTTCTTCATTTGGATTAACACTTTTTACTCAAATAACCATCTAGTCCTAAACTTGGATCAGCTTTCTCAGTTTAAAGAAG
This sequence comes from Cinchona pubescens, assembly GCA_025175665.1. NCBI lineage: Eukaryota > Viridiplantae > Streptophyta > Magnoliopsida > Gentianales > Rubiaceae > Cinchona > Cinchona pubescens. The sequence goes on from JANKKI010000291.1 coordinate 2,006,287, forward strand.
GACCAATTTGAGATTTCTTTAATCTGACGGACTGATTTGAGATTTTATTCCACTTCAGAAAAATGTTACTTTTTCAATATTAGGGACAAAATTGAGATGTTTTGCTAATTTAGAAGACCAAATTGAGATTATCAGTTTGAGGGACCAAATCAAAATTTTGAACCATTTTTATAGTGAAACGTACTAGTACATAGTTACTAGTGAGAACTATTTTGAGATACAGCATATGTATATGTAACATGCTTATTCTGGTGGAAGAGGCTTTGAATTGCTTACTAAACATTAATGTGCTCTTCCCTCTACATAAATTTGTTTTGCAGATGATGTTGATATTCCATGAGTTCAATCTGTGCTAGCCATTGGGGCTGGTGAAGCTTGGATCTAGATTAAAACTATATTATTGCATGCTAAGAATACTTTTGCTTTTAAACTTGGCTTATTATTAACACTTAGGTTGTGTGTTCTTTATGGAGTTTTTAACATGGTGTATTTGATACCCTGTCATCGTGTTGGTTGGGTTGTTATATTTAATGGTTAATGTAGTTATCTTGGCATCTTACATTATTATCCTATAGATGCAGCATCTATTTCATGATTTTGAAACATGACACTGAAATTGAAATAAATTCATCAATAATTATTTCAGTCTTTTTGTTTTTGCATATTTTAATTGGCAAATCTATGTTTGTGTGTACAACAGCCACATCAATTCACTGCAAGTGCAAGGAAGGTTAGACACAGAAATCATGCTTATAGACGGCAGATAATATAAATTTGCATTTCAATTTTGAAGAATTGTCACCAAACATTAGCAGGAAACGGTGTAGACAGTGAGACTTCTATAACATTCGGTGCACAAAACGACAACAGCATCACTTAAAAGGTTCAAATCTTTTTCCTACAGAGACTGTTTCACTTGCCTATAAAGCCTTGGTTTAGTGATAAACAACCAAAGTTGAGGTAGTAGGATAATAGAATCCGAAGTTCAAGTCCAGCAGGATGCAGCCGTATAGGTCGTTTGTCTAACTATATATAAGTACTATGATATCAGTCAAAAACAACAATCCAAAAGATAGTCATTTTTTGAAGTTTCTATTACACCAGAGAATAATAATTTATGAATTACCATAGCAGGACATATCTTGAATTGACTATTTGTGAAAACTGCATTCTTTCATCAGTCATCACTCAAAACAATTGCATATGTTCACTCCACTTTTATTTACATTCCCTTTCCTCCACTTCAATGCTTAGCAGCTCAGAATCTATGCAATAGAATAGAAACTTTCCTTTCTCTTCCTCAACCTTGCTGATCTTATCCTCTCTTCCTTTTCTTCTTTGATATACATTCAGTGACTTAATTGATGCCTTTTACTGAATCAAGAAGATACATTTGACAAAAACCATACTCCAAAAAGCTTGTTTGGGGAATCACAAGTATTCGTATCAGTATGTAAGTTGTCAGCTGTTACTGAATCCTGGTCCTTCGGGATAAACCTGAAATTCTCAGATAGAGCCCCTAAATCACTGCATACCTTGGGAAATAAAAAGAGCAAAATTTGAGTAGAAATTCTAAACGATTCAAGAAAGTAACCAACCTGATATTGCCTTTCATTGAAGCTCACAGACCTGTGCTTCAACTCACCCCTGTTGGTTGTCATCTCATCTAATATCTCAGCAGAAGACAAATCAAAAGCACCGTCATCTTCAGTGTCTGGATCAGGTGACTCAGTTTCCTGTCAATAAGGTTTTGACTCAAAATATATTTGTAACAAGAAAAAATACTTTTCACATTTGAATAATCAACTTTCTTATGTCAACTATGCTAGGTTGCAATTTTTTAGCCTCAAACTTCCTCAAGGAGCAAAGTGACCTGCGTAAGTTATGAAGAAGATAAGTTTCAGTTAAAACCACCTGCTGACAAATGGATATGTCTAATGTCAAAAAGTCTTTCTTCTTGTGGACATATCATCTGTAGGTAAATGGCCAGCTGGTGCAAATAAAGAAAACGTATCTCAGTGCCTTATCCAGCCAACTGAGTTCAACTTCATAAGCATTTTCTACACTCAGTCTATCATTTCAATCATCTTGACAAGGACGAAAACAATCTCCTAAACTAAGATTTATACCATCAAGGTATAAACCCACTCGATCTGCATAAAGCTACCTCAGCATATAGCTTAGTTAATGAGTTTCACTAGCAAAGACACTAGAATTCTATTCAACCAAGCTTATAGCTTGCTTTGCCAATGACAAATGCGAGTGCATAAAATGCAAACACAGATCAATATGTGTTTTCCAAATGTTAAGGAATGGTTCCTTTGCATATAGCCCAAGTACAACAAAAATATGCACTTTGGAGGGTAAATCCATGATTAAAACCAATTCTTACTCTTGTTGAACTGTATATCTTAGAAAATATAGAACTGGTATTCATGCAGCTTCAGCAACCTTGAAAAGGAGAGTCACATACCCTGAGCGGCAGACTCCTTTTGCGGATTGGATGTCCAGCAATGAGCTTCATCATATTCAGCTGCATCTAGTTCTTGAAGATGATGAGGTGGGAAAAATTTGGGAAGAATGTGTTCTCTAATATATATAAGAAGGAAGAACGGAAGTGGGAAGAGTATTCCAGCAATTGGTATCCATGTTATGCCGAAGCAAATCAAAAGATAGATGAACTGGAAAAGAGTGAATGTCACAATGAATTTGAATGGCACAGCCTCCACAAATGAAGCATGTGCTCCTTCCAAGACTCTGCCAGAAAAAAATAAATAAATAAAAAATAAAAAATAAGAAATGTTATTAATCAATAAATGAGTTTAAAAGACAGCACAGTGGAGAGTCTTTGCATAGCTGAAGTACAAGGAAAGAACTAACTGCAGATAAATGTGAATAGATGAAAATAACTCCCCTTTTCTTCCTACACATTTAGCATCATGCTCAAGTTTCTCAGATTTTTCATTTAATTCAAATACAAATATTTGAAAAACCATGCCAAGACTTACAAGTATGAGACAATACAGTTAAAATACTAGAAAATCCAATCTCAACCTAAAACAAGTCAATCTATCTACTTAATAGAGAGAATTACGGCTTACTTGAAATGCCGACCAGGAGGAATGAAGAGCAGCAAAATCCTCTCCCAGAACTGGCTACCGGGGAGACTGTCAATGGCCATGTATGCAAAATATCCCCAGAGAACTGAGGTAGGAATCATCTTGATCAAAGGCATAGCACAAGCAGAGAGGCCCACAAGTACGGATTGCAACAAGTTGCTTACTCTTTGCTCATTTACTCGGACAGGCAAATGTGCATCAATGCATGTTTTGGGATCAAACTTTCCATTTGCACCTTCATCTTCGTATTTCAAGACTGCCTCTTTCAGGTTCTCTAAATCTTTGTCCACAGCAGTCTGCCAAAAGAAGACAACAGATTTTTGTTACAAACTGCAAGTATACGGGCAAAGAAAATACAAGCTAGTAGATGCACATAGGATCTACATAATCTGACCACTTACAATCGATTAGAAGGATTCATCTCCACAAAAACAGCATGCATCTTTCCATAAATCTCTGTGCAGCTTGCTTGTTTCTTTATACATTCTTCAGCACTTTTTACCATTTTCTTACGAATCAACTGCAAGAGAATCAAAGATCAATCACCTAACAATATAATTTGACATGTTTTTAGACAAACAGCAAAGGAATGCCTCTTTCTATAAATGCATCACTCGCCTGCCTCTTGAGGACCGCAAGGCTCCTGCTATGCATGGGTGATTGTGGAAGGACCCCGTTTGAAGGAGGAAGTCCCAACAGCCCGCAGAGCAATGTCTGAAAACAGAAATTTGAAGCCAGGGAAAAGCCTGTTACAGGGCAGTTGAAATGAACTCAAAATTATCTTGTGGAAGGGAAGAGTCCTAAATGCAGCTAATCTGAACAAGTCATAAATCTGCAAATCTATACCATGAAGCCTAGCAATAAGATATCGTAATGATAAGCAGATGGATTTTTAAGATTGAATTCCTTCATGCTGTGCCATCTGTGAAGCTACACTGTGGTCGAAAAAGTATAGACCTGCTATCATTACAGCAGGTAGGAAGGCAGCAAAGATGTATCCAACAGGAACTCTTGCCATATCCTGCACATTGATCATCCACATATGAGATATCTGTTTCTTACCTGATTTACCAAGCAAAATAAACTTGGTAGAAGACTTTGGTAAATAACTTGAGCTAATACGATACCAAACCCCAATAACATGACGCTTGAATGAATAATTCACTCGCAGTCATAGTTAGAACAAATAATACACATGAGAAATGTTAAAAAAACTCCCATTAAGCAACTCATGCCTTATCAATCTCTTTAAAACATGAGCAAACATGACACAAGTTTTTCTATTAATTTAATTTCTTTTGTTCTAGAGAGTAGCTCTAGTGTCATTCACAAATTCCAAGATGCCTGTCTACTCCCATTAATTCTATCTAGAATCCAAGGCATCTATGATGGTTAACTCAAGAAGGCTGGGGAGTTCTGCAATAGTTCCACCCATAATATGGTAGTTTTATATGCCAAAGTATATAAAAAGTAAAATCTAAATGTCACAAGAACCTGAAATCAAGTTTCTTTAGGTCAATCCTTACATTTTGTAAAAGAATCTCCCCAAATAACAAATGATGTGACTAGGAAGATTTTGATAACATTCTAACTTTAGAACATAATGTCACTCCAGCTCATATATTCCCAGATACTATGAGAATGCAATGCAAAGATATGCCAAACATAAATCAGTGACTAACTGATTGATTATAGAATCTACCTTCATCACTTTCCAGTGGTACAATGAATGAGAATCCCAAGGAAGAGGAGAAAAGAGCCTCCTGGGAACTCCAGAAGGAACTTTCCCAGGTATACTGTAAGATAATGCTGTCCACAGCAAAATCATGAGGGGAACACCATAGTCCGCAATGAAACCTCGAAGCCAGCCTGTTCACATTTACAAACAATAAGGGAAAGGACTGAGGTTGGCTAGCAAGAATGTGAACTAGAACTTTACATAAAGAAAGATCACCTCATATACCTGTACCGTAACGCCAAGATCTAGCTCTCCTACTCTTAATGGCAGTGAGCAGCAAGCCAAACGAGAAGATGACTGCCAGCAACCCATTTGCAAAAAGCCACTGGAATTGGTAGACTTCTGATGTGGGATTTTCACCTTTAGGAATAGCAAACTCAGTCACTAAACCCTGATACATTCAAATGTTAATGATGATTATCATGAAAGTTTGAGTCATTCTATTAAATGAGATATCAGATAGCTATTACTAGCTCTATTAAAAAAAAAAAAAAAAAGTGGGTGCCGATACCTTAATAGCCTCTTGCAGAAAAAGAACAGTAATAAGCATGCCAAAAAGTTCCCCAGCAACCCTTGTAAATCTAGAGACGATTGTGCAAGCATTGAATATTGCTAGAAGAAACAGCAGGAGGGCAGTCCAAACACAGACCCTGTGACACAATTGAATTTGTTATTACAGATTAAGATTCAATAATTCATCTATGACTTTTCAGGAATGACATTGACACGAAAGCAATTCAGTACCATCCTGCCCATGCCCGAAACAGCTCCTGCCCCATCTCTGGCCTATTCTTGGTGAAGTTGTACAAGTAAGTATACATAATAATTGTGGGTTCTGCAACTCCTAAGATCAGGAGAGGCTGTCCACCAAAAATTGAGTGTATAACTCCGCAAATAGCAGTAGAAGTTAGAGTCTCAACAGCGCTCAAGCTTCCATCTATCACGAAATCATCAAAAGAAATGCTTATTATGACATAGACATACAAATTCAACGTGCTAAATATACTTATAGAACATAATACTTAACATTGCAGGCAATGAAAAAAATTCATAAAGAACACGAGAGCAAAGATCAGAACAAAAGAAAACAGGAGTTACCTGTTTCCCTACTCAATTGCTCTCCAAAGGCAATGACAGGAAGAGCTGATGCAAAGAATATGTATGCTGTGGGAGCTAGTATCCTGAAATTGATTTACAATAGCCATTAAGTAAACAAACAAATAAGTTGATACTGATGAATACATAATCAAATTTAAATAATAGTATCTTTAATTGTCCTAAATTCAATATCTATACTCGGTCTATATCCAAACTGAATGGCTTTGTACCTTACACCTGAACCACAGGCATCAAGCCAATCCTTTTTGTAACATGATAACCTTCCTTTAACATCATTGGCGACTCCCCTAAAAGGAGTCCTAAGTTGCTCCATTGCTGAAGCTGCAGTGCAACAAACCAAGCAGGTTAAATAACAATCTCAAGAAGTTAGAAGTTTACATATATATATATATAACTCAGATTAAGCTTTACTTATAATCCAATATCCAAAACGAGTAAATGCTACTGACCAACCTATATATTTCATAAGACTAACACAACCTCAAAAGAAACCAATTGTTTTCTAAAGAAAAATAAGGGAAGGATTCAAGAAACAGAGGAAACCCCTGATCAAATAATTAACAGAGAAGAACTCCACGACGACATGATTGACACATTTTTTGGTCTTAAATACTTCATTAAAATAACTAACCATGAACATTTATATTTCATGACCCCCCAAAGTAACCAACCAATCCAACAAAATCTCCACACGCATTTTTTGTTTTTTCCCACATACTAATCTAGCTAGGACAGTTCATCAATCATACATGGTTCACGTTTTAATTGGGCAAAAAAAACAAAAACAAAAAACTGTATTTCGGTACACACGGAAGAGTTTCCGTAACTATGATCCATTCATTAAAAAAAAAATGTAAACAAAACCAAAATATCAGCATGCAAAACCAATGGTCTACTTCAAGAATGAAGGAAGAGAAGAAAATGCAAGAAATATGAACCTTTTTTGGGATAAAATCTACAAGAACAATTACCTGAACAAAAAGAACAAGCAAATTATTGAAAAAATAATAATGCATAATAAGAAGAACCCATGTAGTATTCCAATTAATTAGGCTTCTAGATCCCAATAAACTAAAGAAAAATAGCCCAGAAATTTAAATATTGTTGCTCTGATAATCATTCCCTTCAACATGCAAGAAAATATATACCATTCTTATCTGCACTATGGCCTCTTCTGCGATATTTTTACAGTTTAAGAACAATGTTTGGAAATCATTAAAAAAAATGAAGAAAAAATGGTGAAGGAATAAAGAATTAATGTTGCAAGAAATAAGGGGAAAAAAGCACTGAAAGAATGAGAACCTTTTGAGATGAGGAAGGAAGAAGATTAATGGAGGAGAATAAGACGGAGGGAATGTCGGTTTATTGGGATTTCCGGCCGGCAAAAAGCCGCCGGAGAAAATGTAGGGAGTAGAGAAAGAAAAATAAAATAAATATGTCAGGAATGTTTCCTTTTTTTATTTGCAATTGTTATTTTTGGATACTTTCTATATTTTCTACTTCATTCAACTTTTTTTTCTTCTCCTATTTTCTCTCTTCTTCGCAAACTAAAAGAATGCTCCAAAAAATAATTTGCCTACCTTTTTTTCCTCTCTGTTTTGGGAGGGCTGTTATGCTGGCGGGCAAGAAAAATATGTACTATACCAGTAGATATAACAAATGCGTGTTTGTGAGTGTGTTACAGTGCGTGTTTTTGGGAGAAATGAATTGGTATTTGGTAGTGAGCGAGGGAACGTTTGAGGGCTGTATTCAAATATGTAAAGCATAATTAGTGTGTAGCGGGGTAAGCGCGTGGGACCCATGCATGGGATGTATTTCTGTCTAGGACACTCTAGCTGGCAAAATTTTTGTCCTTTTTGATTCCGTACAGCTCACCGAATTTTTTGTTTTTTTTTTGTTTTTAGAAATCATCTCATTAGACCTCCAATTATTTCATTAAAATTAAAATAATCCCTCAATTTTAATTTTAGTCCAATTAGTCTTTGAATTAAATATTTATATCCAACTTTATCCTAAATGGTAACTCCGCCCAAAACACAACTCTTTGACTTTTGACCGATATTCACTAGGGATATAACCGTCAAATCATTTAATCTTATGACTTTTATTATTTTAAAAAGAATAGTTTTAGACTTACATTATTAGTTCTCCAATTATTTCATTAAAATCAAAATGGTCCTCTATCTTTAATTTTACCGGATTAGTCCATTAACTAAATATTTGTATCCAATTTAATTCTTAAATGGCATGTCTGCCCAAAACATAAATTTTTTAAATTTTGATTGGTGTTGACTAAGGACATAACCGTCAAATCATCTAGTCATATGATTTTTATTTTTTTTAAAAATAGTTTTAGACTTTATAATAAAAAGACAAATATATTACATGGATTAATAATGGTTTAGTATTTAAGTGCTTGCGATTTTATTTTCTTGTTAATGCAATTTTTGTTTTGTCGCTAATGCGGATTAAAACATACTGCCCTATATATTCATTTTCTTTCAATAATTAAATTTCATTTAAACAAAAACCCTGAAATTGTCCTTACCTTTCTCTCTACACCAACGCACCACCAATGCTGCCCCCTCTATATCAGTGAAGCCCTCTCACTACCATCTACAGCCACAATAAATCTGTCTACTATCTCCTCCTTCCCCATCCCTCTCTCTCTCTCCCCACTTCCTATCTCCTTCGCCTTTAGTGGCTGGACTTTCCTCTCCAACCTCTATTTATTCTTTCTGAAACACGTCTATATATACGATTTCTTCAAAATTCAATCCGCAACCAATAACTTTTTCATGAAACGCTACTCGAATTTCTCATTCTCCTCCCAATCCTAGTATTGCAAGCTCAAAGCTTCCATTTCTAATGACCATAGGACTAGATAATTTGATAGTTATGTCCCTAGTAAACACTAGTCAAATTTCAATATATATATATATATATGTGTGTGTGTGTGTGTGTGTGTGTTTTGGGTGGAATCGCCATTTAAAGGTGCAATTGGATACAAATATTTTGTTCGGGGACTGATCCAGCTAAAAATAAAATTAGGGGATCATTTTGGTTTTAATGAAATAGTTGGAGGACTAATAAGGTAAGTCTAAAACTATTTTTAAAAAACAAAAATCATAGGATTAGATGATATTGACAATTATGTCCCTAGTCAACACCGATCAAAAGTCAAAAAATTCATGTTGTGGGCATAACCACCATTTAGGGATCAAACTGGAAATAAGTATTTAGCTCAAGGACTAATCTGGTTAAAATTAAAGTGAGGGACCATTTTGGTTTTAGTGAAATAGTTGTAGGATTAAGAAGTGATTTGCCCTTTTCTTTTTCTTTCTTTCTTTCTTTGGTATAGGATGGGTGAATTTTTTAGGTAGGTTTTTTAATATTTATTGTAGTTAATTAATTAAGGGAGAATTGCAGTTTTGGTACTCAAACTATGGATAGTACTTAAAATTGATCCCCAATCTATGCAAAACTGCGGTTTTCGGTTCTCAAAGTGTTAATTATGCTAAAAAATAGGTCAAATGACAGAAAATTCCAAATACCTAATGGTTTTGGTCACTCTCACCTCCGAGGAGATGGCTCGGTATGGAATACTTCGCTACTTTTCTTGTATGCACTAGATAAACGCAACTGGCAGGGTGTATAAGCCAGACAACCTACTTTGGGAACCTAACCTTTTACCCTTTCTAAGGAGTTTTTGTGCAGTGCGCACGGCTGTTAACTCTAAAAAAAAATTTGACAAAATTCATGCAATTGTGTGCAATATTGATCCCAACCTTTATGAATTTTAGCTAAACAGGTCCACATTCTGGGATGGTTTGCCAGATTATAAATGACTTAAATAAATGTCATTCAATCCATATATTAAACAATACAACAATATCTTAATACAATTTGATAATTAATAAAACCTAATAAATGAACCAGAAGGCATTTGTATCTTAATCGGCCACCCAAGACTAATTCTATAGTAATCGAGGCATTTTTCGATCCATTTGCCCTTGTAGGTGTTAAATTTTAGTTTAAATTCCTACATTGTAATCTTGGAGTGGTATCCTAATTAAATTGCATTATGTCATAAAGATGTATATATTAGGATTTATCTCTTTATTTAAAAATAATAAATAAATAAAGGGATAGTATTATAGGTAATGTTAAATTCCTTATGTATTTATATTACTTTAGGAGACAATATTTTAGAGAGATTAGTTCTCTTGTAATTTGATCTCTGCAAGAAATAAAGATGATACATAAGTGGTGTAATTGTTTTACACTTCTTGTTTCTTGGTGAGAAAGGTAGGAGTAGGATTATGCCAAACCACTCCAACCCCTCTCATCCTACACGTATAAATTGGGGATCACCCCTAGGCATGAAGACACAACACATAATCTTGGAAGCTCTCTACAAGTTTCAAGAGCTCCCTAAATTCTACATCAAGTCTTAAAGTTCTCTCTTCAAAGCTTCCATATATCAAGATTTGAAGATTTTCATTAAATTTTTTTCAAGTCTTCCATATCCAGAGTTGAAGAAGTCAAAGTTCAATTTGAGATTAAGTTGTGAAACTCTCGAGTCAAAGTTCGGGATCAAGCCATGTGGCCCTCGATCAAGTCTAAGTTCGGGATCAAGCCATGAGGCCCTCGATCAAGTCCAAGTTTGGGAAATCAAGCTATCAAGCACTCGATCAACTATAAGTTCGAGATCAAGCCGCGAGGCCCTCGATTAAGTCCAAGTTCGAGATTAAGCTGTTAAGCACTCGATTAACTCTAAATTCGGGATCAAGCCATAAGTACCCTCGATCAACTCCAAGTTCGAGATCAAGCTGTCAAGCCGTTGATCAATTCCAAGTTCCAGATCAAGTTCTTGAGTCCCTTGATCAACTCCAAGTTCGAGATAAAGTTCTCAAGCCCTCGATCAATTTCAAGCTCGAGATCAAGCCGCGAGGCCCTCGAATCAACAATTGAAGAGAAGAAACGGATGACATCCTAGAGATTGTATCTCATTTTTTTGATATAAATAAATTATATTCGTTATTTTCTTGTCTTGTTAATTTTTATAGATTTGAAATATTTCGTTGCACACAGCCCTGATAGCAAGAATTCCTTAAAACCTTTGAAAGAAACCATTTAGCATTACAGCTCGAGCATTTCTCTCTCTTTTTTTTTTTATACTTCTTTCCTCTATCGTGAGTTCCAATTTCTTTATTTTATGTCATTTTTTATGATAACAATTGATTAATTCCTTTTTTTTGTACTTGTAGAAGAAATTTGATTTTGACCTTCATACGGTCCTACAATTATAATTCATTGTATTTTTAGGGGTGGCAGTAGTTATCTTTTTTTGATACAAAGTATCTATATTGATTGTGAAAGTAATTTGCGAATTAAGTTAACAAATTTTGAACGCCAATTTCATATTGAGAAGTAGCTCTTCTCAATTGATATCCAGTGTACTAGTCTATCATATAGACATTGCCTTCTTTATTATTCCCCTTCTCTTTTTTGATTTTTTAACATTTTTAAACATTAATAATACTCAAAAAATGACTAGCAGGCATTTATATTAAAATATTTTTGTTGTACTATTTAATATATAGATTAAATTATATTTGTTTAAGTCATTTATAATCTGACAAACTTTCCCAAAATGGGTATCTGTTTAATTAAAATCTATAAAGATTGGTATTATCTATAAAGACCAATTTCACATACAGTTGTATGAATTTTGACAACAGCTTTTTAGAGTTAAGGTCATGTGCACCGCATTAATCAAAACCGTTAGGTATTTGGACTTTTACATCATTTGTCCTATATTCACGCATAATTCTTAGTTTGGAGGCCAAAATTATAATTTTGCATAGATTGGGGATTAGTTTTGAGCACTACCCATAATTTGGGGACAAAAACTGCAATTATCCCATTCATTATTGGGTTAATTACACTTTATCAGCTTAAACTTTACTATCATTAATACTTTAGTCTCAAACGTTATATGTTGAGCAGTAAAATCCCTAACTAATAGTCAACTCTAACAGAGTGTGAAATTTTGGCTAAATGGACAAATATACCTATGGGTTAATTTTATTTTATCCCTTAGAACTTTAAAGTTACTAGCACTTTACCCCTTCCTTTATGTCAATTCAACATTTGCACCACCATATCCCTATTTTATTATATTCTTTTAATTCTTTTGCCTCCATAAGTTATTCTAAATTTCTCTACAAACTATGAAAAAATCTTATATGGACCCGATCTACAATTTTACCTGTGGATTTTATGATTAAAATAAGAGTCATATCCTCAATTTCTAAAATTAGCATACATTATTTAGTAGTATGTGCATCCTATTTAAACCGCAAGGTACGCAAGTGAGGCCAAATATTGGATTTATATAAGAATCTCTCACCAACAACTACCACCACGACACCACTATATTTTCTTTGTTCTTTAAAAATATAATTTTTATAGTTTTAATGGTTAGAATCAATTTAATAATAATTGTTATTCAAAATTCTGGATTCATGCTATATGAATCCATTTAGTCAGAAATTTTAGGCTAAAAAACTATTTTAGATGAGAAACATGACATTGTTTTAAATAACCATCAATTTAGGAGTTTTAATGCTAAAAAATAATGTGGGTCATGTTATGTTATATTTTTCAACTAATTCTGACAAAAAGGCTATCAAATATGTCGAATTCAACTTCCTGTTCCAAGCATCTATTAAGGTTTAATTCAACATGAATCAAAATCTTTTGTTGATGAAAGATAGATTCATAAAACTTTAAAAAAAAAATAGAGAGAGAGAGAGATTAGAATAAATGGGACTAGAATTGTCAAAATTCGTAACTAGCTAGTGTAATTGAAGGGCTTTAGTGTTAAAAAACACCGTTAGGGACTAAAGTATTAGTCGAGTTAAAGGTTAAGGGGGTAAAGTTTAATTAAGTTGAAAAAGGAATAAAATAAAATAGGATTAGAATAATTAAAACATTAAATTGTCATAACAGAAGGGTTAAGTGCTGAATAGATAACGTAAGAAACTAATGTATAGTGGGTCTAAAATGCCTTACTAAAGTGTAACTAACCCTTAATTATTTGGAACGTGCATTTCTTTGGATTTTAAAAAAAAAAAAAAAAAAAAAACCCTAAGATGCCTTTGCTTGCATAAAAAATGAATTAAATTTTGCAAATTGAAATGTACCTTTAGAAAAAAAAAAAAAAGGAAGAAACAAGATTGATAGTTTAATATGTAGAGTCGACTAATTTAGGCATTATCTCTAGTTTTGTTGTAGTTATAAAATTTAGGAATGATTATATTTTTCTAAGTTTTGGATTAACTAAGACTAAATCACAAAACAAAATCTAGCAGGAAAAAAAGAGATCAAGACCTTCCCATTCAAAAGTTAGGTTATGAAATGGGAAAATAACCAAAAACATCCTTCATATTTGTAAAAAAATCTTTTTTTCCTTCCCTGGCATTTGTAACGATGCAAATTCGTCCCTCACATTTTTAAAACGTACCAACGTCATCCCTTACATTTAAAGAGTACCAAATTCATCCGTCACATTTTTAAAATGTATCAATTTCATCCCTACTATTTTTAAAATATACCAATTTCATCCCAAATTAAAATAATTTTTGGTACTTTTTTTGGTGTAAAGTTATTGTTAGCAATAAAGTTTCAAAACATCTCAAATTCGTTAGAAAAAAGGATCAAATCTCTTTTTGTGTATTAGAAATCCAAATTATAAATTTATCTTGGAGTGTATAAACATTTAAAATAAGTAAATAAGTAAATAAGTTAACAAAAAAGCCGAATTTTCTGACCCTGAAATAAAAATCTTTACTTTGAAAACTTCAAATCTTTAGTTATAGTTGTAATCAAATAACACAAGTACGTTTTTTAGAGTGTGAGCAAGCTATTTTCGACCAACTGTTAGACAAAAGAAATCGCAATTTCGATGATTTGTTAGCCATAAATTTGATCGTAATTTGGTGTTAAATGAAATTAGCGCATTTTGAAAATATAAAGAGCGAATCTGCATTGTTTTAAATGTGAGGGACGAAAAAAAGATATTTTGTAAATGTGAAGGATGAAATTAGTACATTTTAAAAATGTAAGGGATGAATTTGCATTATTTAAAATTCGAAAGATTAAAATATGTTTTTTTTTTTTAAATGTGAGGGATGTATTTGGTCATTTTTCCTTATGAAATAATTACAAAATAGCGAAATGAAAATGGCAAAATAGGGAAGCTTGCAACTTTAGTCTGCTTCCTTTTGTTTATGTTCTGGATTATTCTCTTCATCTTTTAATTTCTCAAATTTAGTCCACATTGATCATTTGAAGTTGACTTATTTAGGAGAATAAAAATGACTAAATCCTAAAAGACAAAGTAGAATGAGCAATCATGGTATAGGAGTGCAGAAAATAATGAGATAAAAGTACGAATAGAAAATACTAGTTCAGCATCCTCCTAAGGCATGATTGGTCATGAGATAAATCCTTCTATTACGAGTAATCAGAGAATAAAGATCAAAGTGCAAAAATAGTCACTAAACTATTAGCAAACAAGGTAATTTAACTCTCTTTTTTTTAACAAAAATAGCCAATGGACTATTAATTGTGTAGATTCAAGATGATTCCGTCCATTTTGGACGCACGCTAAACTATTAATGGTACTTTTTAAGGGATAAACTTGTCAAAATACCTTAAAATAGCTAGGGGCTTAAAAGAATTAAAAAAAATGACAGAGGATTAAGTTACAAATTTGAAAATTGTGTCTTCTCCATGAAAAAATGTGCAAGTTCTGGGAGAATTGGAAGTGATAGGTACACGGGGGTGAGAGGCTGGAGTGGAGGGGGTTGAGGATGAAAGATTATGGTAGGTGGGGACTGAAGACCTGTGGATGGGGGTGTAGGGATGGGGAAGACTAGACCTAGCAGTGGATTGTGTCAGGCCAGAAGTCTGGCGGATTAGGTCTCCTATCGTGCCAAGCTCAACTCCTAAACAGGACATGCTCGATCATGACCGGCTCCCGTGCTAGGCCCATGGTGAATCGAGGCGTGCTGATCTCAGGCTAACCCTATGGGATGGTCCTTGTTCTGGCCCATAGGCCTAGCCTAGGATTGGCTCTTAACCTTGCCTACAGGCTAGCTCCCTGGTTAGCCCACTTTCGAATAAATGGAATTAGACCAAGATAAAACTTATTTTATTATGAATAAGTATTTTATTTCAAATATAGTATGCAAAATTTAAAACTTATATTTCAACTTTTATTTATTATTTGAAATCATTACATAATAGTACTTTTCATTTTGCATAATTTAAGGGAAATAAATTATGAGTTAATTTTACTACATCGGGTATAAATGCATGCCACATAAGCAAAATTTACATTTAAAATTTAAACAATACACATATGGGATGCATCTACATCTGATGGTATAGAAAATTATCTATACTGACGGTGTATAAAGGATTAATCCATAAAGTATTACTTTTTTAATTATTTAAAAATTATTATTTATGTAAATCAAATTTAGTATTTATTTCTAAATTGTTTACTTATTATTTGTAAATACTTATAATTAAACTTATTGCTTATTAACCATACGGGAAAAGTATATAATTAGAATAAAACTACCTTGAGACAGTGGGGGATTTGGCATATACCCCTACCATGTATATTAATATTTGCACAAAAAAAAAAAAAAAGTACAAGGAAGGGGACATAGAACCTTACCTCCAAAGATTACAAGTTATAAGACTAATATGTACGTAATTAAAAACACAAATAAACTAGAAAATAGATACATAAGGAGGGGACATAAAACCTTACTCCAAGCATTTACTAAACATAAAAATCCTATCTATACATCATTTGGTGAACTACTACCTTCATCGTCGTCAAACTCTTGCATCAATCCTTGTTTTCTTTCTCCGCCATCTAACTAACTTTTAAACACACCACCATCTCCACATGCACAGGTGTCCAACTTAGAAATTAAAATATTGAATTTCAATGTATACATTTGAGTACTTGAAGTTTTGAAGGTAACTCCACTTCAAGTCTTCAAATCTCCACTTGATAATTTAAGATAATTTTATAAATTTTAATAAATAAATACTACATATAAATGTAAAGGGCACTTGAGGAGCAAATTATATAGGCAGAATGAGAGTTGAGATAAATAGAGTGCTTTTTTATTAATTGAGTGTAAAATATATGGGGCATTCATAGGAAATTTTTTCCATATTGCTCCCATAAAACTAAACTGTTCTTATAGATGTTAGGAAGGTATAAAAGTTAATTTAAAGGCTTGAAAAAAAAAAATGGTGAATGGCCTCCACTCTCTTTCTCTTTCCAACCCCAAAATCCACCACCCTCTTTTAGTCCCAACCCCAAAATCCAATTCTCCAAACAAAGAAAGTCCAAAACAAATTTTAGAAATACCTACAAAAATTGAATAAATTGATTGATATTTAACAACTGTAGAAACCCATCATGGAATAAATAACTAAACTTCCATAAAAAAATTGCAATAAAAACAACAAATCCCTGCCCCTCTAATCTAGACATGATAAATAAATTTGAAAAGTTTCTTGCAATAATTGCAATCTACAATGCCTTTCTCATCTGTATTAGCATTGATCAAAAGAAAGAAAAAAGAGACAGAGAGAGAGAGAATGAAAACCAATATGTAATAGCACACATCTAGATGGTATGTTAGAAGAATGGCCAATGTTTTCAATGTGGCGATAATTGGTATTTGAACGTACCTAAGTTGGAGATGATGAAACATGTTTAATTGTTGCGAAAGGGGTATTGGTGTAGACACACAAATATTAGAGTAAACACACAACCAGGATCAATATTACTTCCCTAAGTACTAAATAAAATGAAAACAATCAAACCAACCAAACAACGATATCAACAGACAAATAAAGCTGAAAAATAAACAAGCACAAGACACTAAGAGTTTTACGTGAAAAACCCAACCAGGAAAAATCATGGGACTTAGTCCAGTCAAATGATCTCTACTATGCAAATAATGGGAATCTAAAGTTCTACTCGGAGCATCCGGATGACAACAACATCAATATCATCATACATAAGTATGGATTAACAATATTCTCTCCCTAATACTACTATTTCAAAGAAAGTGGATTTGGAAGGATTTTACCAAACAAAGGGCAAATTGAAAATAAAAAAATTAGATGTGTAGAGCTTGCTTACAGGAACTCTTGGTTAAAATTTCATCAAGATCGGGCTTTATTTCACCGTTCGACCGTGGCTTGAAAATTGTAGCTCTTCTTTCTCTGTCTATCACTTTTTTCCCCCATTTTTCTCAATTTTCTCTCATCTTTTCTCTCTTTTTTGCGGCTAAAACTCACTAGGAGAAAGATGTCTTCTTAGGTCTTCTTTTACTAGTCAAACTTGACTTTAGCTAATGGCCTTTGGTGGTCCACCCAAATGAGTTGGACCAAACCCAACAATCTTCCCCTCCAACTCATATGGGGAGTACCACCAAACCTATTTCTTGTCTGCAAAGTAAGAGCTTCTCCCTTGATAACATCTTGGTAAACATAGCTGTACCATTATCATCAGTATGTATTTTCTCAAGTGATAACAACTTGAATTCTAATACATCCCAAATCTAATGGTATCTCACATCAATATGTTTTAACCAAGAATAAAATGTAGAATTTTTTGAATGATGAATGGCACTCTCATGGTCATAGTGAAGAACATAGCTCTCTTGCTTCATGCCCAACTCTTGTAAGAATTTCTACAGCCAATTAAGAGTTTCTTTGTATGTTTTAGTGACTGCAATATACTCTGCCTCTGTAGTGGACAAAGCGATACACTTCTATAACCTGCTTTGCCATGACACTGCTCCCCTTTCAAAGTCATTAAATACCCAGTGTGGACTTTTAAGTATCAAGATCATTGGCCATGTCAGCATCTTCTTATCCATCTAGCATGGTCTTGCCATTGCTGAAATACAAACACAACTTGGAAGTACCCTTGAGATACCTGAGGATCCATTTAATTGCATTCCAGTGTTCTCTGCTAGGTTTGGAGAGATATTGGCTGACTACACAAACTGCATGGGCTATATTTGGCTACAAACCATAGCATACATCAAGCTACCAACAACCGAAGCATAAAGAACTTTCTTCGTCTCTTCTTTGTCTTTCTCACTTGTAGGATACTGTGTATTATTCAAATTGAACTGACTTGCAAGTGGAATTGAGACTTTCTTAGCCTCACCCATGTTAAACTTGTCAAGTACTTTATTAATGAAGTACTTTTCTTGACATAACCAAATCTTTCCATTTTGCCTGTCCTAAGAATTTTCATTCCAAGTATCTGTCTAGGTGGACTCAAATCCTTCATTGCAAAGGACTTGCTTAGCTCTTTTTTCAACCTGCCAATTCTCAAAGTATCATGGCCAACAATTAGCATATCAGCAGCATAGTGCAAAAGAATAATAAAATCATCATCTAAAAATTCTTCACAAAACACAATGATCAGATGTAGTCATGTAATACTCATGATTTGTCATGAAATAGTCAAATTTCTTGTACCACTAGTGCCTATTTAGACCATACAAGCTCTTCTTGAGATGACATTCAAGGTTTTCTTTGCCACTTTCTTTGAACCCCTCCAGTTGCTCCATGTAAATTTTTTCTTCTAAGTTACCATATAGGAGGGCTGTCTTCATATCGGACTTCTCAATTTCTAAGCTCAAGCTAGCTGCAATTCCAAAAAAAAAAAAAAAAAAAAAAAACGTAGATAGAAGTCATTTGACTACTTGTTTAAGAGAGAGCATTTCTTCAAAATCTAAACCTTTCTTCTGACTAAATCCCTTCACAACCAATCTTGTTTTGTACCTTAGATGTGAGCTGTTTTCCTCAGTCTTCAACCTGAAAATTCATTTATTTTTGAGTGCCCTCTTGTCTTTAGATAGTTTCACCAAATCATAAGTATGGTTTTCATGAAAAGATTTTATCTATTCTTTCATGGCTTTCAACCATTCTTCTTTCTTTTCATACTTTAAAATCTCCTTTATAAGACTCTGATTCTCATCTATCTATCAGCAGCTAGTATTCATTAGGATTGTACTAGTTGGAATGTCTCCTACCTTTGGTAGATCTCCTAGGTTGATCTTATGGTGGTTGAATTGGTGGTGGCTCTTGCTCATGTTCATTAGCAACAGAAACATCATCAACATCCTTCCCCTACTCTAGTTCAACTCCCTCATGATCAAGATGAACTGGTAGTGGAGGAACTAAATCTATTCTAGCAGGAACTTCGTTCGAGGAACTGGACATGGTTTATCATCTTTATCAATCTCTTCAATGAAGACAACATCTCCACTTTTAATCATCTTCTTATCTATAGGGTGCCTAATCTATAACCAAATTCTTCAAGTCGATAACCCAAAAAAATGCACTGCTTCGATTTGATGTCAAGCTTTAATCTTTCATCTTTAAGAATATAAACAAATGTTCTATAACCAAAAACTCTTAAGTGTTTGAATGATACATCTTTCCCTTTCCAAACTCTCTCTAGAATGTCTTCCTCTGAAGAAACTAAAGGAGAAAGATTGATCAAGTTGACAGTTGTCTTCATTGCCTTACCCCACAAGGACTTAGGTAGTTTAGCATTAGAGAGCATGCACCTAATCCTTTTAGTAATTGATCTATTCATCCTCTCTGCTACACCATTCTCCTAAGGAGTTTTTGGTACTAATTTCTCTAGTCTAATTCTATGGGATTTGCAGTAATCTTCAAAAGGTCCTTTGTATTCACCACTATTGTCAGCATGAACACTCACTTCAACTGCTTGCTATTCTCTCTTTCAACTTTGCCGTAAAAGTTCTTGAATTCTTCCAAAACCTGGTATTTAGATTTAAAGGCCAAACATCAACTTTTCTGGCTTAGTCATCAATAAAAATAACAAAATACAAAGTAGCACCAAGAGACTTGTCTTTCATATAACAAGCGTCAGTGTACACCAACTCTAATGGATTTAATTTTCTAAATGGAAGAAATTTTTGAAATGTAATTCTGTGTTGTTTTCCATATATACATTCAACACAAGTTTTAAGTGCATTACCTCTTACTTTAGGAAGGAATTGTTTTTGAATAAGTGTTTGAATACCTTTTCACTCATGTGTCCAAGTCGTTTGTGCCAAATGTCAATGGAAGAATCTTGAACTATGTTTACTTCCCCTTTCTTCAAGTTGCCTTGCGTCAAGCAGAGAGTTCTTTGCTTCTTTCATCTAGCAACAATGAGACCCCTTTAGTGAGTTTCCAATTACCTTTTCCTTGGTTAAGAGCTATGGTAGCCCTCATCAACAAGTTTGCATATGGAAATAAGGTTAAGACAAATGTGAGGAACATGTCTAGCATTTTACAAAATTAACTGGCACTTAGTATATGTATCCAAGTATATGTCTCCCATGCTAACAACTTTGTATGAGACTTCATTTCCCATCGTGACATAGCCAAAGTTTTCTACAATGTAGGTTAAGAAGAAGTGTCTGTGTGGAGTAACATAAAAAGATGCACTTGAGTCAACGACCCAATCACTATCATGACAAGTAATATTGACACAACCATCATCATAGAACACAAACATGTCATCATAGGCCGCCACTATTGCTATAGTTTCTTTTTCATCATTTTTTTTTTCTGCTTCTTTCCTTTACTTTTTTCCTCAACCTGTTCTCTTTTCAACACTCTATATTGAGACTTATAATGTCCCATTTTTTAACAATGATACCATTTAATATATTTTCTATTGTTCCTTGACTTCGACTTGCCTTTGGATTTGTCATTTGAGATTTGTTATGTGGATATCTGCTCTTCCTTCTTCCTTTTCTTTCTTTATTTTTTGTCACCAGAGCCTACGTCTTGCTTTTAATTTCTTTTTCCTTCCTCCTGAGTTCTTTATTCATCATGGCCTCTTTTGCGATTACCATAGTCAACACCCCATTTGGAGCAGAATTATAGATTGGAACCATTATTGGCTCCCAACTGTTAGATAGTGAGCTGAATAATAATAAAGCCTGCATCTCATTACCAAATTCAGATTCAAATTATTTGCTTGATTTATCAAGTCTTGAAATTCACTCAAATGCTTAGACATGTCAGCACCATCTTTGTACCTTAAACTGTTTAAGACAAGAAGACTTATTTAAACCAATTTTTCTTTCATACATATTTTCAAGTTTCTTCAAAAATTCATCAGCTCTAGTATTCTTGGCAAAATGATGGAAGATGCATTGGCTAATCCACTTTCTAATATTACTAATAGTTTTCCTGTGCATACTAGCCCATTTATCATCAGGCTTTTGATCATCTCACATGGTTTTCCCTTAACCCCTATACCAAGTTCATTCAAATATTTACAATACAACAGGTCTTCTATTCTAGGCTTCCAAATTGAATAATTTGAAGTTGTTAATTTAATCATCATACCACTGTCTACAGAGTTGTCCATTTTAATCAGCACAAATTTAAAGCAGCACAACCTAGCTGCTCTGATACCACTTGTTGGGAAAGGATACCGGTGCAAGCACATAAATATTAGAGTAAACACATAACCAAGATCAATATCACTTTTTTCAATATTGAATAAAATGAAAACAATCAAACTAATCAAGCAACGATATTAACAGACAAATAAAGTTGAAAAATAAACAAGCACAGGACACCAAGATTTTTACGTGAAAAACTCAACTGGAAAAAATCACGGGACCTAGTCTAGTCATATGATCTCCACTATGCAAATAACAGGAATACAAAGTTTTACTCTAAGCATCTGGAAGATAACAACATCAATATCATCACATACAAGAGAATGGATTAACAATATTCTCTCCCAAGTACTACTACTTCAGAGGAAGTGAGTTTGGAAGGCTTTTGCCAAACAGAGAGCAAACTGAAAATTGGAACTATTAGATGTGTAGAGCTTGTTGAGAGGAACTCGTGATTAAAATTTCATCAAGATCGGGTTTCATTTCACTGTCCGATCGTGACTTGAAATTCGCAGCTCTTATTTCTCTCTCTAGCACTCTTTATCCTCTTTTTCTCAATTCTCTCTCTCCTTTTTTCTCTCTTTCTTGCGGCTAAAATTCACTAGAAGAAAGAAGTATTCTTAGGCCTTCTTTTATTAGTCAAACTTGACTTTAGCTAATAGGCCTTTGTGATCCACCCAAATGAATTGGACCAAACCCAACATTAATGACATTTAGTATCTGGGTGGTGGCTTCTATAGTTAACTGGATGATAGGAGCAAATGTTGATGGGGAGGATTAGGCGGTTGTCATTGGTAATACTTAGAAAGGCTGGGGAAATCAGAGGTGGGGTTGTGGGTGGCGTTAGGAAGGGGGATGGTGGTGAATCTACAGGTGGTGGGAGGTGACTGGCTTTTGTGATGGTGATGGTAGTAATGGTTGAGATGGGAGAGGAAAGGAGGTGAAAGTTGTATGGGGGAAGGGATTAGGGTTTTTTTTTGTGGCAAAAATGTCCATTCAAATATTATTTTAATGCTATTTTTTTTAAACAATTTCACGTGCGTGATTGTGCGTGAGCGTCAATTTTGACGGTTTCCGTCAATTTTGCAAAAATAATTGAACCACAAGGAGCTAAAGTGTACATTTGATAACCACAAGGGGATAAAGTACATATTTACCTAACAACGGGAAGTTATTTGCATTTTAATTTTAAAAAAAATAAAGAAAGAATCTAAAAGTTTGTCAATAATTAAGTAGCAATATTTTTAGTAGAATTGTACATTTTGGATATAGTTAACACTTTTAAAATCTATAATCTTGTCATTTAAATTTCTTTTAGCTTGCGTCTGCATGGGTGGTTTTAATTGACTTGGACAAAAAATTTGAAATGACATAAAATTTGAATATGTTTAATCATTTAAACTATTAAAATCTCATTCTTTATGAGTGAGTTTCAATTAAATTCTTTAATTTGTTTGAATGAGATTCAAAACCCTCCAAATCCCTCCATCCAAACGTAACTCTAATAATATACTTCCGTTTATTGGTAAAATGGGTGACTATTACTCGAGGCCTCAGGTCAGGAGTTCTTCTCATATAATTAGATGGAAAACGTTACTGCCACAGCTAAAATATTATTGCCACAGTAAATTTCGTTTAAATGACAAAGCTATCTTTCAAGTCTTTAATCATTTCCAACATCACAAAGTCATCTCCCACCCTCATCCAAGATGAAAACACTGTGAAACAAGTCCAATTGCAAGTACTTCTCCAGGATAGATTGTGGTTGAAACTTAGATTGCGTAGGTCAAGTCGGCCACGTTTGTGATGATTTGGGCAAAATGTTGGCAGTACTAGTGAGACTGATCTCAAATGATATGTGATAACTGCCACTCTTATTGGTGATCTCACTAGTATTCTCAATTGAAGGAAAAGGAGAGAGAGGGGGGATGGGTGAACCGCGGTGTTGGGGGTTGCGGGTTTTAGGGTGATGAGAGTGAGGAGCTGATGAGAGGCGTAAAGACTCGTAAATTGACTGGGAGGGTTAATATTGTCATTTAAATGAAATTTGATGTGGCAATATCATTTGCCTTATAGTGTGCAATGCAACAAGATGAGTCAAGGGGACAGCCAAGAAATACCGCGTATTTTGTGAATTGTGGAATGTTCATGAACCAACTAATTGATCTTCTTTTTCAAAAAGATAAAAAAATAATGACAGTCTGAAGAAAACAATGGTCTTCCAATGTCGCACAATCCTCTCCCCCGACACTAAATCTGAAATAAAGGATAAATAAAAAAACAAAATGTTCACATGCATGCAAAATCTGTGTCTCCGACAATCATGCAAATCATGCCTTTTTAACTAAGAGATCTAATTTCAAAAATGTTCAGTCACATGTACAAATAAATTAATAGTTCACGACTTAATTTAATCATGTTTGCAAACTAGTTTTGACTATTTGATTTAATTTGAGATTAAGCAACGTGATGAATTTTCTAGTGATATCAAACATTCGTTTGTTGTAAATGCTCATCCAAATCCGTGTTCTGAAACGCTTAATAGGCTTGTTTAGATGGACCCAAAAAAAACACATTTCTCCAAAAAACTTGTTTAAATACTCAACCCCATTGTAAATTGTCATAACTGTTGGATGGAGAATTTTTACATAGCTGTACTCAAATCTTAAAATTAATGTTTTTAAATTTAGATTGAATCATGAAGTTCGACTGGTTGAATCTAAAATGGTCTTTCAATCAAATGCTATAAGCGAAAATGAATAGAAACCAATCAAAATTAGTTAAAATTAATAAATCTATAAGAACTGATTAAACTGATCAAATCCAAATTTCTAATTTTCTTCACAATTTTTTTTTTTTGTTTTGTTTTTGCTTTTTGAAAAAGAAACATAAAATTGCAAAAGACCTCACCGCACCCACTTCTTCACTCCTTCGTACTATGCTCTCCCTTCTCCTCTACCCTCTTTCCTCATTTTTTTTTTCCTTTTTTTTCCAATATTATCATCTCATCTTTACCTCTTCGTCTCCTCCCAAAAATAAAAAGGCTCACACTAATGGAGTGGTGAAAATTTTTTTTAAAGTAAATTAGATGTTATAGCGCAGCACGAATTAATATTAGATAGGGATAGGGTCCTAACTTCCCTATCCCGGGTGAAGTCCTTGATTGACAAAAAGTGAACTTGTAGCCCTTGGGATCTAGAAAACGGGTGCCGTGCCTTATACCTCATGGCCCATGGTACTACTTGTTGGGTTTTGAACATTTACATATATATTAATTGTATAATATATGCTATCATAATTAATTGACCCAATATAAAATGATCTATTATAGTTTAAGATAAATGGGCCTAAATTATCTAATTAGTATGGGCTTTTATATTGTGTAGATACCCTAAAATATTATTTCCTATTTTATGATGGGCAAAACCTAAGGGAATAAGGAAAGTATATATATATAGGTTATGGTCCCTAAATTATGTGGTGTGTTATTTTTCTCGACATCCCATCATCAGAAAAGTGAGAACCCTATTCTCTAAAATACATACATAGTAATTTGGAATATCAATAACCACAATATTCAAGAATCAAATCCGTAGGCTCAAGAATCACATATGGATATTCAAGAATCACATCAATTCTTATGGATTCAAGTACGCTTTCGCATTTAGTATTTAATTTATATTATTGATGATTAAACATGAAGGATCCGGGTTATGATAACGTTGATTGTCATGAGATTAAAGTTAATTTGGTATTCCAACAAGTGGTATCAGACCATCTTCATGTTGAATCATTGAGAAATCAGTTTTTCTTCATTAATTGATTTATTATGTGATTTCATATGGATTTAGTTCTTGAATTCACCAATTTTTTTTTTATGTGATGCTTAATTTGTTGTATTTAAGAACAATTGTGGTTATATTACGGATTTCTCTTTTTGGGTCCAAAATTTTTTATATTTAGACAGATTAAATTGTTGGATTCAAAATTTTGGTTTTAATTTTAAAGATGTTTTGAATTTGTTTGGTATAAGAATTCAAAAAAAAAAAAGGAACGGTCATGAACTTACCAATAAGGATTGGTCATGAACTAAGTTCATGACCGTACGGAATTGGTTTAAGGTCATGAACTTAGTTCATGACCAATAAAACTATTATGGTCATATATATATATATATATATATATATATATATATATATATATATATTTTAATTTTTAATTTTTAATTTTTTAAAATATTTGGTAAAATAATTAAATTCAAATTTTGGTTAATTAATTAAGAATGTCTAATGTTTAAAAATATATTGATTGACATAACATGTTATTAAAATAGCTCCTCTTGTGTAAGTCAATTTATTTTGAAATATTAAGATGATTGTGTATTTATAATTACATGCGGATATTTATCGACCCAAAAGAAAATTAATATTTAGCCAAATTATATATACACCTGTGGTAATAAATATGTGACAATTATTTGGTATTCCATGTGAATAATAAGTCAGTCCAAAGATAGACTTATTATTTGACAGAATTTATTGTCAATATTTGATTACTACACCAAGAGTACCACTTACAAGTTAATATTTCTGTCCAAAGACTAAATATTAATGTTGTTCTAGGTATCTTGTGATGGGCCCAACCATTCTTTGAATTTAATTATTATTTAAGATTTGGAACTTATGTGAATATATTATTTTGTTCTATTTTCAGTAAATACATCTGCTTCTATGATATCTATCAATATCAATTCCATCACTATGTTGAATGGAACCAATTTTAAGGAATGGAAAGAGAATGTAATGATCGTTCTTGGTTGCATGGATCTAGACCTTGCGCTAAAGATTGAACAACCCACTCCTCTTACAGATAATAGTTCCATAGAAGAAAAAATGGACTAGTGAGAGGTGGGATCGTTCAAATCGCATGAGTTTTATGATTATGAAACGTGCAATTTAGGAAACATTCAGGGACGATGTGTCCGAAAAGACAACTGCCAAAGAGTTCCTTATAGAAATTGAAAAGCGTTTTGTAAAAAACGATCAGGCTGAAACAAGTACGATTCTATCGAACTTAATTTCAATGAGGTATAAAGGAAAAAGAAATATAAGGGAGTACATCCTAGAGATGTCTCATCTTGCTTCAAAACTTAAGGCACTAAAGTTAGAGCTGTCTGAGGACTTGCTCGTACATTTGGTTTTGATCTCTCTTCCTGCACAATTTAGTCAATTTAAGGTCAGTTATAACTGTCAAAAGGATAAATGGTCTCTAAATGAGCTCATTTCTCATTGTGTGCAAGAAGAGGAAAGATTGAAGCAAGAAAATATCGAAAGTGCTCACTTGGTAAGTACCTTTAAGGACAAAAATAAGAAAAGGAAAAAGGATAAAGAAGCTGCGGGTGGTCCACTTCATTAAAAAGAAACAACAAAAGAAACAAATTGAGAAATTTGGTTGTTACTTTTGTAAGAATTCTGGACACCTGAAAAATGACTGTACCAAATATCACGCTTGGCATGTAAAGAAAGGTACGCTTCTCGTTTTGGTTTGTTCTGAGGTTAATTTAGCTTCAGTACCTCGACACACTTGGTGGATAGACTCTGGTGCTACTACTCATATAAGTGTGTCAATGCAGGGTTGCCTGAATTGCCAAAAGCCGAATGATGCTGAAAGATTTATCATGTAGGTGATGGCAAACCAGTTAAAGTTGAAGCAATAGGGACTTTTAGGTTATTATTAAAAGCTGGTTATTATTTGGATTTGAAAGAGACATATATTGTACCTTCTTTAAGATGAAATTTGGTTTATATTTCTGTTTTGGACAATCCGGTTACTTTTGTTCATTTAGAAATAGTCAGTTTAGTTTTTTTCTGAATTCAAATACTATGGTACTGGTTTTTTGTCTTCTCATGATAACCTTTATTAATGTTTAATCGAAACTATTGCTTCATATAATGAAACCTTGCATATAAGTTCACGTGGTACTAAACACAAATTAATCAATGAGAATTCTGCTTCACTTTGGCATAAGCGTTTAGGTCATATATCTAAACAAAGAATTGAAAGACTTGTGTCAGATGAAATTCTTGATCCCCTTAATTTGTCAGACTTTCAAATATGCGTTGAGTGTATTAAGGGGAAACAAACAAATATAAAGAGATTAGGTGCCAGTAGATCTTCGGACGTCTTAGAAGTAATACATACAGACATTTGCGGGCCATTCCCTACTGCTTCTTGGAATGGTCAACAATATTTTATTACATTCATAGACAATTTTTCTCGTTATGGTTACCTTTATCTAATTCATGAGAAGTCTAAGTCATTGGACATGTTCAAGGCTTTTAAAGCTGAAGTTGAAAACCAACTTGGTAAAAGAATTAAGGCTGTTAGATCTGACCGTGGTGGTGAATACTATGGCAGATATGACGGATCAGGATTGAACAACGTCCATGACCTTTTGCTAAATTCCTAGAAGAGTGTGGAATCGTCCCACAGTACACTATGCCGGGACTTCTAGTATGAATGGTGTTGCTGAGAGACGAAACAGAACTTTAATGGATATGGTGATAAGTATGATTAGTCATACAATTTTACCGGATTCACTCTGGGGAGAGGCATTAAAGACTGCAGCTTATATCCTTAATAGAGTTCCAACTAAGGCAACGACCAAAACTCCCTATGAACTATGGACTGGTAAAAAGCCTAGTATAAGGCATTTACATATTTGGGGTTGTCCAGTTAAAGCAAGGCCTTATAGGCCAAATGAAAACAATTGGATTCGAAAACGATCAGCACCTATTTTGTTGGTTACTCTGAACGGTCTCGAGGTACAAATTTTATGATCCCACATCCAAATCCTTCTTTGAGACGGGAAATGCTCAATTCTTTGAGGATATTGAGTTTGGGGAGAGAGATAAAGTTAGAGACTTTGTCTTTGAAGAGACTGATAATCTATTTCCCTTCCTACGATTGTTATTGACAATGATCAGCCTTCTATTCCTGACATTGTTCAAGAAGCAATACCAGTACCACAAGACAATGTTGAAAATATTCCCCATCAAGAACATAATGAACAAACTCAACAACCTCAAGAACAAATGCCATTAAGGAGATCCACTAGAGAACGAAGAAGTGCGGTTTCGAATGATTACATCGCATTTCTCCAAGAACATGAGGATGGCATTGGATTGGTGAAAGATGATCTAATCAACTTTCATCAAGCCATGCTTAGTGCTAATTCTCACAAATGGATTGATGCTACGAATGAGAAAATTAAATCCATGAAAGACAACGACGTTTGGGAACTCGTCACACTACCCGAACGTACGAAACCTATTGGTTGCAAATAGATATTTAAAACCAAAAGGGATTTGAAGGGTAATGTGGAGAGATATAAGGCTCGTCTTGTCGCAAAGGGTTTTACTCAAAAGGAAGGCATTGATTATAAAGCCTTCCTTTTTACTCACTTTCTCTCCAGTATCATCGAAAGACTCTTTCAGGGTAATAATGGCTTTAGTGCACATTTTGACCTTGAGTTACATCAGATGGATGTAAAGACTACGTTTCTCAATGGTAACATTGATGAGACCATTTATATGATGCAACCAGAAAATTTTGTGTCCAAAGATGCAAAGAATATGGTCTGTAAATTAAAAAATAAGATCTATGGACTCAAGCAAGCTTCTCGTCAATGGTATCACAAATTTTATCAAATTATCATCTCATTTGGTTTTGAGATGAATTTGGTTGATGATTGTATATACCACAAGTTTAGTGGGAGTAAGTACATTTTTCTGATTTTATATGTCGATGACATACTGCTTGCCAGTAATGATATAGGCTTATTGCACGAAATCAAGAGATTTCTATCACAGAAATTTGAGATGAAAGATCTTGGGGACGCCTATTTTGTATTAGGGATTCAAATATATCGAGATCGCTCTAGGGTATTCTTGGATTATCGCAGCAAAGAACTATATCGAGAAGGTACTTAAGAGATTTGGCATGCAAGATAGCAAACCAGGAGATACCCCTGTTGCTAAGGGAGACAAATTCTGCCTCGCTCAGTGCCCTAAGAATGATTTTGAAAATAAGGAAATGCAAAAGATTCCCTATGCTTCGGCAGTAGGAAGTCTAATGTATGCTCAAGTTTGTACGCGTCCAGATATTGCGTATATTGTTAGGATATTAGGCAGATATTTAAGCAATCCAGGTATGATTCATTGGATCACAGCCAAAAGAGTCATGCGATATCTTCAGAGAACAAAACATTTCATGCTCACATATAGGAGATCAGATAAATTAGAGATCATTGGGTATTCTGACTTTGATTTTGCTGGATGTCAAGACAATCATAAATCCACTTCGGGCTATATTTATTTGCTTGCTAGTGGAGCTATTTCTTGGAAAAGTGTTAAACAAACACTCATAACTCCTTCCACCATGGCAGCTGAATTTATAGCATATTATGCCACAGTAGGCATCCAATCATGGAATATGGTTGCTAAATTTTGTCACAGGGCTGTGAATTGTGGACGGTATTGAAAGACCACTTAAGTTATTTTGTGACAATAAATCAGTAGTATTATATTTTAACAATAATAGGAGTTCAACGAAGTTTAAACACATAGACATCAAGTTCCTAGTTGTTAAAGAAAGAGTTCAGGGTGGTCAGGTGTCTATAGAGTATATTGGCACGAACTCCATGATTGCGGATCCGCTTACTAAAGGATTACCACCTAAGGTCTTTCATGAGCACACTGCTCATATGGGTGTTATGTCTTTTGAGGATATTCAGGATTAGTGGGAGTTTGTATTCAGTTTATATACTTAAATCTTTCAAGACACATCATATGTTTATCAATATTTTCTGCAGAAATAAAGAATTCAGTTTTAGAAATAAAGTGTTCAGTTTAAGTTTCACTTTGACTTCAATTTTAGTTTGATCTCTATAAAGAATAAAGTTGGACCAGTTGAAAGATAGGCATGTTTAATATCACATAGCATGTAATTTTCATGCTACACATCCATACTTGATCTATGTCATTTGGTTGTGTTGATGTACGTGACCAAGAATGGGTTTAGTTACGATTAATGTAACGAAAATTGTCTTGATCCTATATTGACATGATTAATGGACGAGATTGTATGGGGATGACTATAGTCATGATAGCTAAAAGTTTTGAACTCATAAGGTTTTATACAATAATATATATGTAGTCCAAGTGGGAGAATATTGGGTTTTGGACATTTACATATATATTAATTGTATAATATGTGCTATCATAATTAATTGGCCAAATATAAAGTGATCTATTAAAGTTTAAGATAAATGGGCCTAAGTCATCTAATTAGTATGGGATTTTGATGTGTAGATACCCTAAAATCTTATTTTTTGTTTTATGATGGACAAAACCTAAGGGAATAAAGAAAGTATATCTATATATATATATATAGGTTATGGTCCCCAAATTATGTGTTGCTGTTACTTTTCTTGACATCCCATAATCAGAAAAGTGAGAACCCTATTCTCTAAAATACATACATAGTAATTTGGAAGATCAATGACCACAATATTCAAGAATCAAATCCGTAGGTTCAAGAATCACATATGGATATTCAAGAATCACATCAATTCTTATGGATTTAGGTACGCTTTCGCATTTAGTATTTAATTTATATTCTTGATGATTAAACATGAAGGATCCGGATTATGATAACGTTGGTTGTCATGATATTAAAGTTAATTTGGTATTCCAACAACAAAAAATGTTGAGTTTTGGACATTCACATACATATTAATTGTGTATTTGATAACAAAACTTATGAAATTTGGTACTTTGTTGTGTTCTGAACATTTTTTACGTTTTCTTTTGCATTTTGAATACTCCCAGTGCAAATTAATAACGAATAAAACTATAAAAAATTTAAAAATTTTGAAAATATTATAAAATGTGAAAAATTAGCTTCTCTATAAATTGAAATTTTACTATTATTGTTCTAAAATCTTTAAAATGACAAGGTTTAATCTAAAATGAAAATTTGATGTTCAATATTGCGATCTTGCATAATCACATGGACACTTCGTTCAGTTAGTCTTAATTTTTCGGTAAGAGTATTATATTGGTCAATTTTTTTAAGATAAAAAATTAAATTGGTACATAATCGTACTATATTGATTAATTTTTTTAAAGATAAAAAATTAAATTTGTACATGATGAAAGATGAAGACGCTTTCATTATTCAAAGATAAAAGACTAAGATTGTACACGGTGAAAGGTAAACACACTTCCGTTAGTTAACCTCAATTTTCAATTAGAGTCCCCCATCGGTTAATTTTTTTTGAAGATAAAAGGATTGAATTGGTACGTGATGAAAAATAAGGAACTACATTAGCCAAAACTCGAAAGATAGAATACCAAAATAGTAGTTTTCCTTGTAATTAAATCAAAAGTACATCCCAAGTCCTAACAATGCCATAGAAACTCGAGCTTTTCACTGATCACCGACGGCTCAAAATAGGATATGTACTTTTGTTGCTAGCAACAACAGACCTTAGATTTAGGCAGAATCCAAAGAAATTGTTGTGAAGGCATTGGACTTTGAAATTGTTGCACATTGCATTATCAAAATCTGAACTAGATGCAAACACCAAAAGATTTGACAGTTCATACCATTTTGCAAAACATTCATTGCTGCATACAAGCTTCTTGGCAAAAGGAATATATCTCAGCATTAAATTCTTATTTTCTAAAATGAGTAATTTCAGCCTATGCATTATGGAAAATCATAAGCTCAAAGATAACCCATCGTCCAGTCTGTCTGCAAGATACGTACACATGAGAAATTGCTAAGGGAGAGAGGTGGGTGGCTGACAAAAAATATGCATGCAACAAATGCAATCAAGTAAAAGGGTGGAGGCTGGAGCAATATTATCCTGTTTAACCTGCTTCTACATTTTCCTCCACTTCTTGCACATATTTTTAAGTTTTGTACTTGAAAGTATAAACCGTTTAGCACATCATGAATCAGCATCACAGCCTATTTAATTATACCAACAATCAAAGGAAACCTTTAGCACATCAGAAGAAGAGCCTCACGGGTGCGGCCAAGCAGACTCAGTGCTGTTGCAGCAATGTGGTTGCCAGTCAATCCTGCTAAAGTGAGTTGTTCCTGAGGCGATGCATGCTCAATATAGGTGTCTGGTAGTGTAATTGGTCGCCACTGGAATATAATTTAGATAAGGCTCAGAAGAAAGAAAAGTTGGCAATGAAGGCATGTTGAAAACTAAGGAAATCATTACATGAGAAACCAAAGATACTTTAACGACAAATTCCATATTCAACAGGTATATGCCATTCTGGATGTGTGTTGTCACATAACTGAACAAGGCATGATGAGAATAACAGTTCCCGACTTTTTTTTTTTTCTTTTTTAATATGGGACGCTACACAACCCATGAAAGGCGGGGGAAGAGTTCCCGACTTATGGTTGATGAAGTTAGAAGACTAGCCAGCGGCTTAAGCATATTCAACACAAAAGTACCTCTTCCATTTCCAATGTCATTGGACCTAATGCATCAGAAAAGCGAAAAAAAAAAAAAAAAACCCTGTTCCCCAAATACCGAAGAATCCAGGCAAAAGGGGGAACAGAGAGAGGAAACCAACTTTGCCTTGCATAGAAATTATTGTCAGATTTTTGAGAGGCATTACATGATATCATTTATTTTGTGTTCTCTAATGTGGAATACTTGAGAGCTGTTTGTCAAATCTTGGAAAAGCTTCAGCTATTCAAGTTAATTCATGTGGTGAATATAGCACAAATTCATACATCATAGACTTTTTTCTTCTTTCTCCCCATTCCTGAATGAATATTTACTAAGCATTTCAGATTTATGTTGATAAACAATTAGCCCTCAGGAAAGGCGGGTAAAAGAAAGCAAGGTCGACAAGCGTAAAAATGGGCAACGGCAACAGCAAGACCAGAGGCTCTCACTAATACAGGGTCTAGGCGGTACATGTATGTAGAAAGTATCTCAACCCTGACGTCATAGCCTTTTTTTTCTTCTTTCTTCTGACTCCATACGAATATTCCCAAAGCATTACAGATTTAATTAATTTTTAAATTTTAATTTTTAAAAATTAATTTTTAAATATGTGGTCTCTCCCTTTATTCTTTAATTAATTTTTAAATTTTCAATAAAATACTACCAATTAGTTTAAAAAAAACAAAGCTACCCCTGCTAATACAGTTTCTCTCACTAATACAGGGCCTAGGAAGTACGTGCCATTGCCTATTTTCTTCTTTCAAGTTTCACCCTTTTCCAAATGAATATTTACAAAAGCATTTTAGACTTGTGTCAATAAACAATAGTGCCTTGAAAGATATACTAATGTAATCATGGTTAATGAATTTAAAAAGGGGGAAATGCAATAGCAATACCAGCTCTAACAAATATAGGGTGGTCTAGGAAGTTCATGTAAGTGGTCTCAACTCTGGAAGAAGAAAGGTTGTCCATGTTTCAAAGATCTTTAGACAGGCTCTATGTTCAAGTCTTAGAACTTGAATTTAAAGTTAATTCTAAGAGACAGAGAACTTTTAAACCCATGAAGAGGAATTAATATATGAATATATTTTGCAAACCTTGACTCCTGCATCAAGCTGTCCGTCAAGCGAAATAAACTGCGCAACATGTGAGCCAAATCCGCCAATTGAACCTTCCTCGACGGTAATAAGGAAACTGTGGTTCTTACATAACTGCCTGACAAGCTTAATGTCAAGTGGCTTGCAGAATCTTGCATCAGCAACAGTCACTTCTACACCAAGCTTTGAGAGAAGTGATTGAGCCCTAAGACAATTTTGTACCATAGAGCCATAGCCAAGTAGAGCAATATCTTTTCCCTCTACTAGTATTCTTCCTTTACCAATCTGATCCCCCAAGAAATGCCAAAAAATGAAAAAAAAAAAAAAATCAAGTGAAATAAGGGTGAGGAAACCAGGCCAAAGAGAGGCAGAGAAAACAGAACACTTAAACCAAGAGAAAATGGCCACAAACAAATAAGAAAAGATCTTGGAGATTCATTTCTTTTCTATCAAAAGTCAAAGCAATATAAAACTTCTTGTTCTGATATTAAGTACAACTAATGAAACTCTAGAGAGTCAACGCAGTATAAAACTTGTTGTCTCCGATGTAGAATACAACTAAAGCTTCACAGAGATTCCTAAAATACCCTTTAACATCTTTAAATACTCCCACACCTATGCTGACCATTCTCAACAAAAACAAACTACAAAATTTCAAAAAAAAAAAAAAAAGAAGCTCTGAATGAGTTTTGATTAATAGTTAGTTAAAACTACAATGCTTGTTAGATGTTCATAAAGCTTCTTATGTTGTTACATCATCAAGAAATGAAATAGGATATATAAGGAGAGCAATATGTTCACATTTTACAAGGTAATGCTTAATTTATTGCTATCTTTGTAGGAAGCTCCGATAGACTATACAAGGCTTACTGAGAGCATGCTACCATCGTGCAGTACAAGTTTTGACACAAGTTGGAAGCCTCCAGCAATAGAGGCCTCCACCTTATGACACACTACTTGAAACTTTAAAGCTTTTAAATGAATTAACATCAGCTTTTAGATGGATTAGCATCAACACTAGTAAGCAATAGTACACTGCTGAAGAAACTAACTACAAACATCAAAGAAACTACAAGGAGAGTACCTCAATGGGAACTCCACAGCATAAAGCATTACTTATGCTAGCAACAGCACCTCTAGGATAGCGGAAGCAAACAGGTCTATCATCAATTTGGGCTGCAGTGGCCACCATATGAGCAAGCTCGACCTCATCAGATGGGGCCATGACAACCATGTTTGGCAAACATGACATAAATGTAATATCAAATGCGCCACACTGTGTAGGACCATCAGATCCAACTAATCCTGCTCCTGAAATTACAAAACGTACTGGAATCTTCTGGCGGTCTACATCATGAATTACCTAATTTGCCATATGGAAATGGAACATACATCATGAACTACCAACTGAATGCAGCTAAATGGAACTGAATTTCCATCTTTTGGTGAAATGGCATTTGTTTTACTTTACTTAATTGCAAATTGCAACTTCAGAAACAAATATTGAAAATCAAATAAAAAAAACCATATTTGTGGTTACAACACCAGATTGCCGCTAAAGATATACAACTGTGTTTTTCAAAATGAATGTCAAAAATTTGTAACTGAAAGATAAGGGATTTATTATCCTTACTATATAAAAGCAAGAATCACTATCTACAGTGATTCATCGTCCAGCCTTTTTCGTATTTTTCTATGTTTTGGGGGTAATCTAGCATCATTCGATAGTAGGCAGCAGGGCAATATGGCCTTTTGGGTTAGTTTTCCTCCTCTCACCCTCTCCCACTGGCTGCTCTCTCACTCTGTGTTCACCAAATCCCCCCCAACCCTCTCTAATTTCGCTGCCTCCCCTCTTTGCAGCTACCAATTATTTCTATTTTTCCTCTATCTCTCCTGCCGATCTCATCAACATGATCCTCCATCCCCTTACCTGCCTTCAGAAGATAATCTTAAAAAGAATACCCCAGATAAACACATGCTAAATTCTTCTTTTCCTTCTTGTTTTTCCTCAACCAAATAATTTAGATAACAATGTATTTTGTTTAAACTCCAAATATTACATCTAATAATGAATGAAAGCAGCTCAACCCTCGCCACTTCAGCCATGACCTCCGTGATAAGCGCGTCTCCAAGCTCATGAAAGACGTGGAGGACACTTGAAGCAGTTGACATGGGATTATTGTGGCGATCAAGGGAATTGAAAGCATGGGAGAGGATTTAATAATAGATAGGATGGACTTTGTCACTTCTCCTGTCAAGTATCAATGCGTTGTGTTTCCACCTCTAAAAGGTGATTTTGGAAGCTGTTGTTTCTAAGGTCAACAAGGTAATCTGAATTTTTACCCAATTCTCACTTTATTCCTGCTTCATGTTAATCTTTATCTAATTTGGAAATTTGCTGCAGATGGATTTTTTTGCTGATGTTTAGGGCTTGTCCAAATTTTTGGAGAGTTCATGATTTCTATATACTTTTTTTGGTACTTTTTGAGTTGGAAGATGTAGTGGTGTTTTAATTGCGATTTCAGGGGTGTCATTAGCTTTGTTTTATGTTTACTTAACTAGTTTATGAAATTGAGATTAGCCTCAAGGTAGAGAAAAAGAGGGCTTTTACATAGTTCATGAATCTCATTTCCCTCATAAAGTTTTCCTTATTTTCTGTGAAACCATGGATATTATTATTAAAGGTCCTCGACTTCAGTAGGTTTCTGATTTTATCCTCTTTACCCATTTGTTATTCAAGCATGAATGCAAATTACTGTATAATCATTCATGTTTTTTAGTATACAAGGCCTAATGTTGCCCAAATATCTTTGTATTTTGAGTAGTTTTATTTTTATCCTCATTGGTGTTTAACCTTTACAGAAGAATAAAGTTCCCTATCGTTAGAATTTTCTGAAAGGTAACTATCTCGGTTTCACATAAAAATTTAAATATAGAATTTTTGAAAAAGACTTTCCTTTGTGTGGTAGGCTTTTTTTTGTTGGGGCTGGGTTATTCAGTCAAAAAAATGCTGAGAATCAAGGAATTTTACTCAATGTGTCATGTTTATTTGCTATAGTTCAGCATTTTTGACAGCTTCCTTTAGCTCACTGATTAAAATTGCTAGTTTATATGTGATGTTTATGCTTGTTTTAACACGATTTTTTCAGGGCTTAATTGTTTCTCCATATTATGGGGACTTTATTTGTCAAGAATATTCAGGAACTCAGGTTTCTTCTGAGATTTTATTCAAGAAATTAATGTACTCCATTGTATGAGCTGACTACTTAACATGATTTCGCAGTTACTACACCTTCATTCGAGAAGGCATTGGGGGCAAATTGCCCCATTTGGTCTGATAATCTATTATCACTTTGTACCTCTATGAGTTCTCTTCCGATACACTTCGATGCTGTTTTGGCCAAGATTAACTATGTACTTATTAGTCAAGTCTACAGGTATACTTGCTTTTTTTTTTTTTTTTTTTTCGTGATTCAAGATGAACTGGTATTTTTGGAATTTAAATCTGCCCAGAAATTTTAATCAGCAAAGTACATGTAACATTTGTATGATATGATGAATAAATTTTTAAATGAAACCTTTTCTGTTGATTTACAGTAAGTTTTCTCGGGCTTTGTTTGTCTTTGGACTTAATGTGTTGCATTGTATATATGAATTACACCTTTTTAAGTTACAAGTGTGTATTGTCTTTCTTTTGGCCAACTTCTATTTATGGAAGGCTAATGATTATGCAGGAAAAATGAAGAGTTTGAATCGCTTAATGTTATAATTTTACATGTTCAAACTTAAATGCTTACTAATGTTGTAATTTTATATACCCACAATTTAATGCTCAACCTCAGGGCAACCTCACACCTAGCGTGAGGCGTGAAGCTCCTGCCGCTAGTATGGACTAATTGTGTAAATGTTTTACTAACACAAGCACGTCTAGAATTATTATTGCACAGAACATTTTATAATATTTTAAGAAGATCTTTCACACACATGGCATTGACCAAAGTCCGCTTGTGTAAGGGAAAAAAAAAAAAAAAACTTAGGTCCATTCAAAAATTAAAAAGCAAGGTCTGAGGTCTATCTTGGTGCCCAATTCTTTATTTCATTCCGTGTCCCACAATTGAGAAAAAAGAATGTCAAAGTGAATTATTCTTGTTTCAACTTGGTGCACCTCACAAATTCAAACTCCTATTGCTACCATGTATGTAATAGATCATTTGTGCAAGTAAAATTTTCTAAAAAGAAAAAGATCCCTGTTGTGATTCACAATTCCAATTATATAAACATTAAACAGAGAGTTGGATACTACGTCTTGGAGATTAGCTTCTCATGCTTTCAATTCAATACGTTTTACTAATCCGTATGTGTGGCAAAGAAAGGTTATGATCTTATTCCAGCACACATACAGCTATGGATGGTTAACTTTCTTTACAAGAGAGCTATCTTATCAGATGTGACAGGAGTATGGCTTTTTCTCTTCACATGCAGTTAGGGACTGGTTGCCTTGGGTCATAATGAAGCTTAAAATAACCGTAAAAGATGGAGGGTGATTTTTTCTCTCTAAAAAAAATATTTCCATCTAAACAAGTTTAATTTTCAGAATTTTCCACCTAAACTCATGATCCTTAGTATCCACTAAAGTGAAAAAAATTGACTCAGTCTGCCATGTAAATCCACACTAACGTCAAATTTACAGACTAATAAATCGTTAACTCCATTTTGCTTTTGGGATAACAAATGAAGTACATTTCAGAATTTTGGCTCAAAACCTGCTATTAGACACAAAGTATAATCATCAAATAAGTACTATTTTCTTAAGTATTGATATCTAACTTTGTCACAAATATTAAACCGGAGAAAAACCGCAGATTGAGTCATACTTTTACACTTCAGAACAAGTAGGAGCAATCAGATGATTTTATGTTGGAATCTTCTGTTCTTTCTGGGTTATGTAGGATTACATAATTAATGTTCCTTCAATAAGAGCAAAACTGACAATAGCACCTGCCTTATGGACAAAAAAGATCTTTAACTGTCAAGAACATCTATAAATATATAATAACAAACATCATAGTGCACACACATTTTTAGAAGAAACAAAACAGTCGGATGGCTCATGGACAGATTAGAGGAAGAACCTGATCATAAGCTCTCTGAAGAAAGGTCGAAGGAATAATACAGAAGGGCTTCAAGCCCCCACATGAGAGACCAGCTGAGAATGTCACAGCATGTTGCTCAGCCATTCCCACATTGAAAAATCTATCTGGAAAGCTGTTCTTAAATAAATCAAGTGATGGCTCAATTCCCATTCCTGCATGAACTGCAACGATATCTTTGTCTCTCTCTGCCTCCGAAACCAAAGCCTCCACAAAACAATCACTAAGTGTTCGACAATCAGCAATACCTGGCAATGAGTCAGACCAACAAGAATTGACCAACTGAACATGGATTGAACAGAAAATACTAAAATTTCAGTTTATGTCTATACTAGGAAGCATCAGGGGACAATTGTATTCCAATTTGTTTGAATTGTCATACGGATAAATTTCTCAGAGTCATATACATATCCTTCTGCTATCTAGTTCAAGGCAGAGATACGAAAAATGGTCGACTAGGTATACATTTGCATGGATTTCGTATGCTGATTAAGAAGTCATAATGCCCACATGGTTATATCCCAGAGTCTGCTATATCTGTAGATCACAATTTCCATGCTTATAAAACCATATTGGAGAAATGACAAGAAACTAACTACACTCCCGAAAGAAAGAGCTCATGTGAAGAAATCTAGTATCTAAGCATTTCCAAAATCCGGAAACACCAAGAACAACAACCACGTCCTTTACTGTTCACACAGTACCAAAAAACCCAGGGGAGAGGGAAGGTAACTAATCCTTGGGCAAATAATCAGATTGTGCAAAACAGGAAGTCACGGCTGCTGAAATATTTCACAAAGCTCAGTTCTTAGTGGTTGTTATACTACCTTCAGTGTCTATAAATGTATGCAGCTCTCCTCCCGTGGGAAGTAAGGAGTCTAGCCTCCACCCTGAATGAAGAAGTATTGAGGCACCCTTCCCACATATGCGCCTTTATTAAATTCTTCCTATTTTTGAATTACCAATTGTGAATCTTGCACTACCTAAGCAGGCCATATTATTGAGGGGCAACGCCTGTTTAGTAGATAACATATAAAATCCTAATTACGGAAGAATCAGAGTCTTCATTGACTTGCAAGCCTCCAAAACTACTGGCAAACAAAGACAACCAGAAAACTCTAACTTGTACCCTCTCACAGAGTATAACAATTACTGATGAAGCCCTTTGACAAAGAAACCAAAAATCTTTTCAAGTATACAGTAACTAATTCAAACAACTGCATATAGCATATGGCTGAAAACTATATATTCTAAAGTAGCCATAGGATAAGCTAGCTAGATTCAAAGTTTAGTTATGCATTTCTTCTGTGTTTCTACATAAAAGGTAGGCCGGCAAATATCTAATGCAAGGTCTAGAAAAAGCAATGAACATGAGGGAAATTCGAACCAAAGCAACTTTCTACTCCATAAGAATCATACTTCAGGTTAATTCAAGCTCCCTACAGCAAAAACTTGTCCATCTTTCTCTCTGCCCCAAGTTATTGTCAAATTGTCCCCCAATATCTAACTTTTCAACATTTCTACATTTTGTGTCAAACATTTATGTTCTAAAGCCTAAAACCATTTTACCTGAAACTTTATTGCCAAAGATACCATTTATATACGCAGGAAATAAAACAGATTAGTTTCACGTTTGACATTACAGTAGATACACTTTTGAAAGAGTAAAACAGGTTGAGAAAGATCTGCCTATCTTCCTGCTATTTTGAGGGTAACACAAATACAACGCTTTTGAGGTAACACAAATTTGCCAGTTGAAATTGAGTGTAAACAGTGCTTGGCCTAGACAATGGATATCTCACATCTAGTATACAAGAATTTGTTTCAGAAGGGAAGCTTGGTAAACAAATTCAAGTAATTTGAAACCTTGGAAATTTGATAGCGTTAATTGATACAATTAAAAAATCAACTGGAGAATATGAGAATAGTGTAAAATTGGAGAAGGAAAAAAGAACTTAAACCGCCAAACCTCATAATTAAGATTTACGTTGTGCAAAATCTAGTTCCCATTATTTTCCTCTCCATAATTCGCAATGATGCCTTCTGCCCTATCCCAGAAGGAATTTAGAAAATCGAAAAAAGGAGGAAACTAGACTAAGTTTATGAACACCATTGATCAAAGATAACAAAACACAAGTCAACTTTTAACACTAGAGGCCAAACTGAAACAACAGCGAAGGCAGTATACATAAAAATGAATGCGAATAGGATGAGGTATCTTACTGAGGCTGCGTGTGATTTTATTACGGATTTATCAAAGATAAAAGCACAAGTCAACTTTTAAAATCAGAGGCCAAAATGAAACAACAGAAAGGCAGTATACAGTGTTAAGATAGAATGGTTTGCCATTAGTGGACATGAAATCATCAATTTTAAACCATAAAAGGACCATAGAAAAGGAGGAAGAAAAGAAGAAGAGTTAGATATACCTTCTTGGAGAGAGTTTGGTATTTCTGTCATTTGGTCTTGTCCTACTTCTACAACCTGATCTTCCCTAGTTACGACATGAACCAAAACAGGACCCATAGAGTCCAAGGATGCCACTTCGCTTAAGACACATATAAGGTCCTCAATATTGTGGCCATCTACAGGGCCAATATAGTACAATCCAAGTTCTTCAAAGAGAGTTGCTCCTTGAGGACCCAACAAACCACGTGCATACTCATCAACCTTGGCTGCCCACTCATGCATACCCCTGCCAATTCGCTTAGTTAAAGCCTGAAACAAGCATCAACTACTGAGACAGTGAAAGAAACATTATTCAAACAAGATGCGAAACTGATTCAGATTACCATAACCGCATTCAGTAATTCAAGTAAATCACTAAAATAAAAAAAACCACTATTAAAATAAAAAAGAAAAAAATAGGCAAACAAAGAAAGTTATTTAAAATCATGCAAAATTTTATCATAAAGCAAATGTGCATAACATGTTTTAAACATAATCCTTGAGAATATTGGAACATGTAGTACCTCAATCTCAGTGATTTTGAGAATAAGAACAAGATCATAGGGAGAGATTTCCAAAAACCAGTTAGAATGGCGTATATGCCATGCTTATCTGCTGTTAATAATACTTGATCAGATACTAAGAATAGATTGAGAACTTCGTAGAACTGGGTTTTCAAATGTTAAACCCTACCTCATTTTCTCAATAGAATAGGTCTTAAGTAGATACTCAAACTAAAGAACAATCTCAGCCACAGGGCTGACAAAGATCTCATAAATTGGGTTTACTGAGGAGTAGATGACTACAATACAGATTTACATGTAAGTAATAAGTTAAAAGAATTTTCTAGGTGAAATAACCATGCAAGGATTAGGCTAAGGGTGCAGCTGAAGTATTTCTGGCTTTGCCTTCATTGCTCAGAGATGATATTTGCATCATGTATCTGTATGTGCCAAAATGGGGTCACCGTTCAGATAGACAAGTTGCCAAGAGCATAAAATTGGTGAAGAATGTAAGTTGAAATCCGCCAAGAGTATAACGTAGGTTCTGCAAGGGGGTTAAAAGGTTGTAAATAAATGAATTACCTTCGCCAATTCTCTAAATCTCCTGAAGAATTTACTTGACTGAAGCTTGCTTAGAGTACTAGATAAAGGATTAATTGGTGTTTTAGGGGCCTCCTCAAGCTTTGGGTGTAAGGAGTACCGACTGTCATTTAATATCACAACCATATTGGAATCCAAATAACCTGCATTACTCATTGCCTCATAAACCTGCCCCGCCATAGTGGTTTCATTGCTAATGACTGCAACAATTCGCTCACGTTGCCCTTTGATGTCTCGAGCTACTGCCATTCCTGCACAGAAACATAGTTTAGCTTATTACTTTATGTAGGAGCATATTGGAGTCATTAAATAGCAAATTGTCTTAAAGCCATTGCGGCCATTTCCGAAACAACTCAACTAGGCTAGCAGTACGGTTAGAGAATTCATAAGCACACACGAAATAGATACACAATCTATACATGGCAAACATTGTTAGTTACAACATATATTGGAAAGGAGGAGAAAACACTACCAAGCCCAGCAGATATACTGTTGCATCCATGTCCTGCCCCAATTGGGTCAAATATGCTCTCAGAATGACATGTACGATCTGATACATCAGTTGTTTCCCCAGGCATATTGATGAGGGACCTCCTACCAGTAAGAAGCTTATGCGGATAAGTCTGCTTCAAATCAAAATAGAAAAATCAAACATCAACAAGGGAATTTCTTAATTGTAAACAGATAAAGGCAGACACGTTTAGCAACTTTCTGTCTGCCTCTCTTTCCAAAGTGCACTTAGAGTTATAATAAGTGAACACAAAGATTACAACTCTCATCTTTCTTTCTCCTCA
The DNA here is from genome assembly GCA_025175665.1 of Cinchona pubescens. Lineage (NCBI taxonomy): Eukaryota > Viridiplantae > Streptophyta > Magnoliopsida > Gentianales > Rubiaceae > Cinchona > Cinchona pubescens. The sequence continues at coordinate 2,049,963 of JANKKI010000291.1, forward strand.
TACTGAAGAAACTTTGAGATGCAGTTCAATCATCCCAATCTTGAAAACATCCAAGAACCAAAATGCTGAAACAAATAAGCTATTGAACTTTTGGATCAATGACCTGCAGGTTTAGAATGTAACTTACATGTTCTTCCACATCCCACAAAATTTTGTCTGCCGGTGAGCGGAAAACATAATGAATAGCCACCGTCAGCTCCACAACAGCCAGACTGGCTCTAAAGGCTTTTTCAGTTTGTGACATAATAAAAGACAATTCTGATCTGATATCATCAGCTAATTGTTTCAGTTCCTGCATATAGTATTTCTACTAAGCCAAGCATTCACAGAAGTCAAGACAGATTGAGAGTCGGGATGTAATAAATACCTTTGACGACAAATTCTTCAACTGTTTAGGACTTTTGATTGTATCCAGTACAGGTGTTGTTACCTTTCCACCATCACGCACAGCATTTATCTGACCACCATATTCCTGCAGCAAGAAACGTCAACATTGATCTACGATCCAAAATGATCCAGATCCAAGCCCCATGGGCCTCGCCCCATCCTGGGCAATAAACAAAGAAAAACACAACTGAGCTCCAACCAAGAGAGACAATAGAACTCAACAAAGCCTAACATCACACAATATGAGACCACCTTGATTTTCTTATCCCATGGATATAACATACTTCTGTTATAAGCACACTGACAGGGTATGTGATCATGACCAGATATGACAAGTTTTATAACAACCTTTCTCCTTTTTCCACACTTTGGACTGATGCTGATGACAATAATTAACATTATACTGATCAATGCCAAAGTAGATTGAAACTTATCACTGAAAACCAACTCTTTGTGCTATATGCACCCTAAGAAAATTTACACTTGATATTCTTCAGGAAAAAAGAAAAATGCAACTAAATCACTAATATTTGTTCTTTATGCATGAATTGATGGACTAGACTCACATATGCCTATATTTGTGATTATTCTACATGTTTTCTTGCTCAATTTCCTATGCAATTGAAATTTCACGTCTATAGATGCCGAAATCTTTCAACCTATTTATTCAACATAATACAAAAAACAGTGTAACTCGAATCAATCATGTTTATTCAGCATGTTCTTGATAGTTCCATATAACGTCTGATTAATTTACCCATTGGTGCAAGATTTTGATCCTTGTCATTTTGTACATCCATTTATTTCAGATTCTTGCATGGAGAACACATCAAAGTAAAATGAGGGTAGTGCATCGTGTTAATATCTTCATTCATTAGTGTTATTTTCTAAATTCATTATATCATATTGTTACCTTATTAATCAGTGTCTAGATTCATTGTGTAATTACAATCAGTGTCTAGATTATATAATTTAGTTTATTGTATATGTGCCTATAACATTTGGCTTCCTATACTTGCATACTTGAATACCATTTTACCAACACACAATCTCTCCAATTTTGTCTACCATTCTAATTTCGTATCGGAGCTTTTCAATTTCTTTCATGGGTGTTCTTCCAATCCCTTTATGGGTTTACGCCAATCCCTTTTATGAGTATTCCATCCATTAATAGTATTCCCTTTCCATCCTTCTCAAGGGTTCAATCTAGTAGGTTGCATCGGTTAACTGATCGGTTAATCGATCGAAATTCGGAAAAGGGTTCTAAAAATTTTAACCAATTTTGATTTCAAATTCAATTCGGTAGAAAATTCGGTAAGCCAAATTCAAATTCGATACTCGGTTTTGAATTCGATTAACCAAATTCAAGTCAAGTTAGTTGGACCCTTAACATTGGGCCAAAATCCTATACAAAAACTTATTTTTCAAGCAAAATTTTCCCATTTTATTTTATGTTTGCCACGTAATTGATATGTTGCATGAATTTTTATTGATAAATGATTCAAAAAAATAAGTAAAAAAGCACATATCATGTAACTTAATTGAATAATAAGCAATATAGGTATGTACAACACTATAATATCAAGTAACTTGCAAGTATTAATAAAATATGTATCGCAAGACTTAATGTGATTTATGGATACTAGTGTTTAATAATATAATTAAGTATGAATTAATGCATAAGAATATAACAACTGTGCGAATTAAGTTAAAAATAAAGCTAATTATAATAATTATCAATAAATATATTTTTAGTCGAATAACTAAATTTATATTTTTAGTGATGTACTATTTGTATATCACAATATATTTTAATAAAACTATATTTTTAATTATTGAATTCGGTAGTCGGTTAACTAAATTCCAAAAACCTCTCTGCCATTTTTGAATTCATTAACCGTATTCATGAATTCGGTTAACCAATTTTTGACCAAATTCAAAATTAACCAAATTTATTAACCGAATTGAATTCAAAATCGGTAACAAATTTGATTAATTGAATACTTGCACACCCCTAGTTCAATCACTCTTTCATGAGTGTTATTTTTCATGGCCTCCCTTGTCGGTGTGCATGCTATCCCTTTTATGGGTTTTTCCTTCATTCCTTGGATGAAGTCTCTTTCATAGCATATTGCCCCCTTTCACGATGCTAGCATTCGTCCATGAGAGCCAACCCTCCTTACAAAAGCTAATTTCTGAAGTCATTTTAAGAATCTAATTTGCAATCTTAAGATGGGTTCTTTGCAACCACCATACAGGAGGGGTGTTAACGTCTTGATTCATTAGTGTTATTATCTAAGTTCAGTGTATCATATTGCTACCTTATTAATTAGCGTCTAGATCCTAGATTCATTGTACTTCCTATAATCCTATACTAGTATACTTACATACCATTTTACCAACATAATTTATCCAATTCTGTCTACCATTCAAAAGGAAACGTGTAATAAAAAGAAAAAAGAAAAAAAGATTGCACTGAACATAGATATCATTAGTATAATACTTCTTCAACAGCTAAAAACATATTAATAGCAACTAAAGAAACCATTATAATTTATGAAGCATGAACAATATCCAAATAATTTGGCATAAAAACAATCAAAACCTTACAAAAGGTAACAGTCTTGTTAAGCATTAAGTAAAACATTTCAACATTACACATACATAATAAAGGTGCATTCAGTACTTTCTTACCATAAAAAGGACTTCAATATATTCCTGTGGGATAAGTATTTGAAGAAAATAACTAGTAGTACAGAAAATTGTTTCAGTTTGTACCTTGGAAAAAGAGCAGAAAGCTGAACTCGGAGACAAGTGTAATCTTGAGAATTCCACATTGGACGGAAATTTTACACTCGAAAAATCCAATTTTGGAGACAAAATTCTTGGATTTTCATTGATATGAGCACTGATACCAAAAGAGTGCTCAAAACTGGCACTGCTCATGATGGAAACCAGAGAATTTCTTCAGGAAAGTTAATAAATAAGTAGAAGTGATTAAACCATCAAAGACTTGCAAATTTAAGGGAGGAGAAAAAAAAACCCCTGAAAAGTTGATCTTAAGTGAAAAGTAAAGACAAAAAGGGAGAGAGATTTCCGGACGGCCACAATTCTCAGATACATGGATAAGACAAACAGGGAATTTCTTGAAAATGTTCTATGTAGAAGTAGAATATGGGCCTAGAATGGACTCTCTTTAGTTGAATGGAAGTTGATTCTGTGAAGGCCTAAACAATGTTTGTTGCCCATTACATGAATGCACGCTAAGCCGAAAGGCCGAATATTTAAGGGATAATTTCATAAATCTCTCTAGAGATTTAGTTTAATATTACGTAGCACTCTTTAATTTTTGAAAATATCACTTATTTTTTCTTTTTTGATGCACGAATTAGTATTAAATGGTAATTGTATATCTTGTTTTTAAGTAAAATAACAAAAAGATAGTTTTAAAAATCTCCTCTTAGGTTTTCAATAATTTCACTTGGCACTCTTTAGTCTTTTCATAAATTTTTGTCAACTTATTTGTAAAAAATATATGTAAATTAATGTGCTTATTTGTATTAAGAGACAAAAAAATTTAATACATATAAATACACAATATTTTTATAAAATTGATATTTGTATGGTTAATCACAAACTCATAAACTAAAAAAATAAAAAAATAATTTTTTTATAATCTAGAATTTTTTTGTCAACTTAAAAAAAAATTAAGAACATGTTATAAAATATTTCTCTTTGTGTCAGTTTCAATAATAATAATAAAAAAACTAGGACGATTAGAAATAAACTATATAGTATAATAAAAATGTGGTTTGTTTTTTGTTTAAAAAATCACAAACTTGTACAGCGAAGAAATAAAAATACATTCTCTTATTTAAATTTTTGTTCAACTTATTTATGAAAGTAAGTGCACGTTAATGTGTTTATATTCCAACTAAATAAAAATTTAAAATATGTAGAAACACACTATATACTATAATAAAATAATTGTAATTGATATTTTTTGTTTTGGAGAATCACAATCTCATAAGTTAAAAAAATAACATATAATTTTTTTTAGGAATACTAAAAGAGAAAGAACAAGAAAAATTGCATACCAGTATTATTTTCTAACAATCTTATTTAAATCCCTCAAATTTCTTTTTCTTTTTTTCAATATTATACCAAATTGATTTTTCACATTAGGGATAAAAATGAAATCAAAATTGCTTCTCTCTCTACTAAAATGATATTTTAATCAATTGGGCTGAAATGTATAAAGTTAGGAGAGGTTTGTGAAATTTTTAAAAGTTCAGAGGTACTAAGTGATATTAGCATAAATTTCAGGAGAGGTTTATGAAATTATCTCATTATTTAATGGAGACAAATCCATATTTAAGTATTGAAAAATTCTATGATCTCGTAAAATAACCATACTGCTCCATTATATTTTGAATATTTGTACAATATAATATCATGTAATTTAAACATTTGTACAGTACAAGATTTAAAAGCATAATAGAATAGTATTCCAAAAAAAGGGTAGAATTTTCCAAGTATTGTGTCATTAAAGAAGAGATTGTATCAGAATACAAATAGGGTGAGAAAATCTCTTGTTATATGATTTATATGAATCATAAAATCAAAATAGACTCACGCGGAATCATAACCCAATTAAGGTAAAGTATACATTGCCAATTTAATACTATATAGGAATAAGAGAATATAATCAAAAGTTGAAGAATTTCTATGTTTAAACAGAATTGATATCTCATTAATGGCATACGTTTGCTAATGTCTTTACTTATGTTTGTTTTAAGAAAAATACCATTGGTGATTTGATATGCATCGAGATTAGCAGGAATAAGATTTATTTGGCTACATACATATACAAAATAAATAGACTTTTTGCAAATATTTAGTAATAAACAATTCCTACAAAGAACTATTAAGTGAAAAATATAGATAATACAACTTATGCAATTGGTATTTATACAAATACGATATAAATGATATATGAAATATCTTACAGAGTCTTAACAAAATAAATGATATATGCAATTGGTATTTATACAAATACGATATAAATGATATATGAACTATCTTATAGAGCCTTCACAAAATATTTCTTGAAAGGTTACGGATGAAATGTTAATATTTTTGTAAAATTATTTGTTCATATTATGCGTTGGAGTAATAGCGGTCTACATGCTATGAAACAATATCACAAGTATTTAATTTATTGTTTTACCAAAATTTGTCGAATTGATTTATTGGCATTTAATATCTTAGTTTCAGTATTTTTCATTAAGGATGTAAGAAATGTGAAAGTTTAAGGTAAGTAAATCAAAATAAAGTTCAATTATTGGAAATAATATTTAAAGAGTAAGAGTAGCTACCAAGTAATTAAGGTTCGAGTTATGATTATTGACATTACAACTTACTATTGTTGGCTAAATTTTTCATGATAACATAGCTCATCAAAGGATTGATTAGCTGATTTTAAATTCATTGTTCTTTCTTACTATTTGTAAATATTTGGGTTTATAATTTTAGTATTGGGACTTTCTGCTGCAATTTTCTTTCGAACAACAATAAGTGCTAGTGTAATTCTACACATTGAATTGAAGTACTATATTGTTCTTTAAGAATTTTGAAATATAACATGTCAATTTGAGTATACTCATTAGTGAAGTTTTGATGCCAAAGAGGTTATATAAAACTAAATGTGAACCTGTTAGTTCTATGAGTTTTTCTATTGTTGATTAAATATTGGGACATTTAAGTTATAAAATATTATTTTTTGTTTCATTATGTATGTTATTATGGGATATCATATAGGATTAATATTTTAGACCACTAATGGATATAATTGTCACTATTTATTTATTCTTCACTAAATTTATCTACATTAAATCATTAGAAATGTAACACATTGAAAGAACTATATTCATCAAATTAATATATAACCATCATGATGTATTCTAATAACTTCTTACGATAAATATAAATGAATATTATTATGGCCACTTTATGAATCCAATGATCTTTTGTCCAAGCGAGAGAATGTCAAGAATTTTTTTTATTGGTGGGCTTCAAGACCAAATAAATGTTCTAAATAGTAATAATTATATATTATCCCATATTAATTAAGGACAAATTATTATTATTATTGTTGTTGTTGTTATTCTTATTCTTATTATAGGATATCATATAGGATGAATATTTGTAGACCACTAATGGGTATAATTGTCACTATTTATTTCTTCTTCACTAAATTTGTCTACATTAAATCGTTAGAATTGTAACACATGGAAGGAACAATGTTCATCAAATTAATATATAACCATCACGAACTATTATAATAACTTCTTACAATAAATATAAATGAATATTAGTATCATTATAAGAAGATTGTGTTTTCATTATTTTCCGGATTATAAGGGGTGATCCGCAGCAAACAAGACTTTCTGCGGATTTTGGTGCCAAAAATAATCCGCGGGTAAAACCGTGGATAATAATTTGCTGCGGATTATAAAATCCGCAGCAAAATTTGATGGGGATTTTGTTGCGAAATATACATGCGGATATTTTGCTGTAATTCCGCATCAAAATTTCGTCATTTTGCAAGGGTTTTTGATGGGGATATTGCTGAAATTATCCTGTAAATTTCAAAGAAAATCCTTAGCAAATATCCCCAAAAATTCCCCATATAATTTCCGCAAAAATCCCTATATAATTTCCGTAGGAAAATCCCTAGCAAATATCCCCAAAGAAATTCCCCATATAATTTTCGCAAAAAAATCCCCATATATTTTCCAAAAAATCCCCAAATAATTTTCATAAAATTTTTGTTAGTATTGTTTAGATTTCATCAACCCCCTTGCTTTTCACATCTACATTCCAGCAATGATTCATCACAAAAAGCAATCTTATTGATCATCATGTCACATATCGAGCATTTACCCATCTAGAAAAAGAACAGAATTAGGAGCACACTTAATAGCTTAGTGCCGCTCCAGAAGCAGCTCAGCGTGATACAATCTAATCATCCGAGCTACCATCTCAGTATCAAGGGGTGGGAACGCTGGTGGCGAGAGGATCCAGAAGAACGCCTAATCGCTCCATCAAAGTATGCAATGTGCATAGCCTGTCTCTTATACACATCTAGATGTGTATAAGAGACAGTTCTTATTTCTTCCTTTTCCAATCTCTCCCTTTCCAGTTGGGCTGACTTGTAGTTCGGCACTAAGGGAGTGGACTGTGCTCCTAATCCTAAATATCACGCTGAGCTGCTTCTGGAGAGGACCTGACTTATGTTCTCCCACCTTCTGTTCTTTGGGAATGCATGTGACAACTAGGCGATGCATCATTTTCTGATTGGCTGTGTAAGAACATTTGGTTGGAGTATTCGCGGTGCTATTAAGTTGCTAGAATTTTTCTTTTTCTAGAGGGTAAATGCTACAGATTATCGTAATTTTCTGAAGTCTGAAGATTATCAAATTTTGATACTAAGTACTCCACCCTTGTATTTCTATGTCAGATGGTAAGAAAATTGCTTTCACCAAGAATATATCACCTGCAACAAATAATAAGTCATTTAGTACCTCTAGAAAAAGAAAAATTCTAGCTTAATAGCATTAAGATACTCATTAAGATTGTATGATTTCACTGTTCAAGACAAGGGTAACTAACTAATGCTTCTTTTCAATCAAAATTGCATCTTGAGCTCATTTGTACGACTCATGATCTGATTTACTTATCCATTCATCTTAGATCACTCTATCTCTGTTAAATTGGACTTGAAAATTCTGAGTTGCTGTTATTCAAATTGTATCTTGAACCTTGCTATTAAAAGTCATTTGATGCTAGTCTAAATTTTGACAATTGAAGGAGTTCTAGAAAGATGCAACATACTCTTGTAGACTGAAATAATTCCAAACTTTGGAATTGAAAGTAGAAATGGATTACAGGAAAAGTTAGAGAACTGGACATTCAAGAAAATCATGTGCATTTCCTTCTTTTTGACTATGTTAATTATTGTTTTGTTTAGTTTATGGCATATGTAATAGACGAATTAGTCACAGGATTATGATTAAAGAATTGAATCTGTATTAGAAACTAAGTGGTCTTTTTAGGACATGAATTATTGTATGTTTAGGTTCCATGCCTAATTAACAAGCAAGGAATTAATGTAGCCTGACAAGATTGTGAAGTCATTAACAATTATATAACTCACAGATATGATCCAGACAATCAATATCCAAGAGATACATTACATACCACAAAATCTTTAGCAATTTTAGTAAAGAAAAACATGTGGGATTTATCGGGAATATTTGAATTGTAGCATCGATACAAATTTATTACTTGCATACCTAATACATGAAACAAAAACAATATCTATATCTGACCTAACCTTTTCTTGGCCAATCATTGGTTTTGTGAAGGAATAATTGGTAGAGGGCACTTTACAAGCAAAGGTAATGGATCAACACAAAACAGAGTTATCATATTTTGTTCAACATCTCTTTATATAAAAAATTATTGCGTCCATTACCTAAAGTCTCCCACACAATAAATAAGTGTAATGACATTTTGCATCCTTCAACTATGCATGTTTAGAAGATGCACCGAAATTATTAATTTTTACATTCACTACCTCAAACTTCTAACTTTTCCCAATATTTAATCAACCTTAGTTCCAGTAAATTTAAAATGCTAAATGATTCCTAGACAAATATAAGATCATATAATTTCATGAAAATTTTCCACTTGCTTATTATAGTAAAAATTTAGTATATGATAGTATAGGTGTTAAATATTGTCATTATATGGAAATAAATTGAAAATAACATAGCAAAAATCCTCGACAAATTATGGATAACAAACAGTTGAAAAAAAAATGTAAATAACACAAGAAAAATCTATACGATAACAAACAAAATAAAAAAAATAAAAAAAAAATAAAAATAAAAATAAAAATGCAAAAATTATAGCAAAAATCCTACATAAATTAGGGATAAAGCTAAAATCAAAATAACATAGCAAAAATCTATACAATAACAAATCTAAATAAAAATAAAAGAAAAATAAAATAAAAATAAAACCGCAAAAATTATAGCAAAATCCTACGAAATTAGGGATAAAAATGAAAATAACATAGCAAAATCCTACACAATTTATTGACAACAAATAGCTGCAAAAAAATAAAAACTGAAAATAACAAAATAAACCACTCACAAAAATTATGGATAACACCTGTCTCATATACACATCTAGATGTGTATAAGAGACAGGCAGGTGTGCTGCGGACATTTAATTCCGCAGCATACTATGCGGAATGCAATTGTACTTTTAATATTTCTAGACCTAAATTCAAGTTCTCTTATGCACAATCTGGATGTGATAAGAGACAAAAATGAGTCCCATAAGGGATGAAAGTCTATTTGGAAATAGTAATGGTAGTTGGAAGAATCTGGAGGGTGAATGGTGGTTAGGCTTATATTAATTAAAAATTGTTTTTCCCGATTAGAGTCCAAAATGTGCTGGGTTTCTGCACTGTAAATTGAAATTTCCTGCGGAATTTTCCGCAGGAATTTCCGCAGCACAATTGCTGCGGAAATTAACATTAATTCCGCAGCAAATATGCTGCGGAAATTAAATCCGTAGCAAGTGTGCTGCGGAATTAATTCCGCAGCATGTCTGCTGCGGACATTTAATTCCGCAATTGCTGGAAGTGGCATGATGGTACAGGGGCGGAATTTATTTCCCAGCAAGTGTTCTGCGGAATTATTTTTCCGCAACAATTTTGCTGCGGAAATATATTCCGCAGCAATTTTGCTATGTCCTTAATTAAGGTTTCGATTTTTGTTGCGTAATTTTTGTAAATAATACGTTCCCGCTTTATAGAGGGAATGTTATCTGCGGATTTTGATGCGGATTTTTTAATCCGTAGCAAAATTTTAATCCCAAACCTAAAAAACTAAAATTTGCAGTAAAATCCGTATATAATTCCTAGGGAAAAAATCCGCAGCAAAAATCCGCATGAAATTTGCAATTTTCTTGTAGTGTATGGCCATTTTATGAATCCAGTGATCTTTTGTTCAAGTGAGAAAATGTCAAGATTTTTTTTATTGGTGGGCTTCAAGACCAAATAAATGTTCTAAATAGTAATAATTATATATTATCCCATATTAATTAAGGGCAAATTAATTATTATGGCCATTTTATGAATCTAGTGATCTTTTACATGTTCAAGTGAGAAAATGTCAAGATTTTTTTTATTTTATTTGTGGGCTTCAAGACCAAATAAATGTTCTAAATAGTAATAATTATATATTATCCAATATTAATTAAGGGCAAATTATTGTTATTATTATTATTATTATTATTAGGTGGTGGTTGTGCTACTCATAGTCTATTTCCAACAAAAGATTTAGTTATGCTACGAGGTAACATATAGAGTTTCAATTATTTTATTTTTTGTCAAATAAACTTTGGTTGTTTGATAAAAAAAAAGTAAAAATTTAAGTATAAAATATAGAAAACATAATAGTAGTTGTTCATTCTAACACTAATTATGCGATTATATGAAATATATACTCCTTATGTAATTCTAATTTCTAACACTAAATTTTATTATAATGGTCGATTGTATTTTGGCCTTCTTGTGAGTGTTGTATGTGACTATTTTTGAAATGTGAGTGTAAAATGAAGAATCCTGTCAATTCCATTTAAAATTTGTGAAAATGAAAGACNAAATTTGGGTTAGGCCTAAAAAAAAAATACTTGCATAATAGGCCCAACGAAGAATGGTGAAGGCCTTGTAGAAAAAGAGTAATGAACTCTCCAACCAACTCGCCACATGGTAGCTATTCAATGTGCAACTTAAAATAGTTATCTTTACCTATAATAGTTAGATAGATATGTGTGTATGTATATACATTCATTAATTCTAGATAATTGGAGGAAGAATAAGAGAACTATTCTACAAATATAACATTACTATGATAATTGATAAAAACTCTTCTATAGATTAGATTCCATGATGGAAAATAGTCTTTAAGAACTTTCTACAAAATAGTGCTATTGTCCATCTGTTCACTTTAACCTATATTTTTACATTTACTCATCACTAGCTTATTACAAATATAATGGGGAATGGGGATGGGAAAAATCAAATATGCCACATGATCTTGTTGATAAAGTCGACAGAGAAATTATAGAGCACTCGATGCGATGTACACTATTTACATAACACTAATCAATGGCTTGAAGGTACACCTTAAATTCATAATCTTTAATTTACAAGTCTAAATTATATATCTCATCATGTCTAACAGTCAATATAACCATTCTGAGTGGATGTGACTATATCAAAAAAATACTCCTTTTATCCCATTATTTTTAATATTTTACAGGAATCCAACTTAAATAAATGGTGTATTGATAGTAATAGTTGTCTATTTTTTCTAATTTTACCCTTGAAAATTCAAAACTTGAATAGTTTATGATTGTTGTCCACAAAAGGACAAAGGGTAAAAATAAAAAATAACTAATGATTATGTTTTGACTTTGTGAACATGACAAATATTTTAGAACAAGCAGAAATGAGAAATATGACACTTTCAACAGACGGAAGGAATAAATAATTAGGAATTAGACTACTTTGAGAATATTTTATAAACAAGCTTACTTTATCAAAAAAACTCTGACTTGTTTTCCACATAATTAGGAATTGGACTACTTTGAAATATTTTCTAAAACATTACATACTCAGTTTACTTATCAAAAAAAAAAAAAAAAACTCTGACTTATTTTCCAAAATAACTTTTTTTTCAAAAAATATTCTCAAACTAATATACTTTCAAATTTTTATTTCACTATAAATTATTCATTACCATATAGACTCCAAGGAAGCCATGGTGGCAAAGAATATATTATTTTCAACATTTTTTTACCTATTCTCCCAACCTCTCATTCCAGCTCTTTTGAATACACAATCTTAAAGGCCAAAAAAAAAAAAAGTACCACTACAAGAAAATAGGTCTTCAATGACAAGTTTTCCTGTCACAATAGAAATGTTGTCACTATATGATACCTACAGTGACAAGTTTCAAAGTCCTCATTAATTCGAAAGATTATGCTCATTTTTAGTGACTACACATGTTTTGTCACGTGCATGTTGTCACTAGAAATATGGCATCGATCCTTCATGGGTCGGGAATGCTACTTAGTGACAATATTGTCACTAAACCTCCTCATATCTATGTCAACTTTGGAAGTTATAATTACGTCATTATTGTTAAAGCATTGCTAGTTCAGTGACGACTTTTATCATCACAAATATCTTTTTGATATCGTGACAATTTTGTATTGTCATCATCGAAATATACTTTTTGAAGTAGATTGCTAATTAGTTTTATTTGTTCAATGTGACTATTAAGAATAAAAATAGACTTCATGATACTAAGTTTATCCACATGATAAGTCAGTTCGTATGAAATCTTCATCATACTATCTATTAATATTCATCAACTAGTAAACTCATATAGTGTAGTATCTTTCACTAGGAGAGACTTTTTAAAATTTTAATCCCCTAATATTCTACATTCTCAAGTAAAAGAAGTTATTGAATTACTTGCAACTCATAATTCATAATTTATAAGGACTAATTTTTCCTACATCGATGGTGTAAATTTTTTTTATACTATCTGAGTGTAGATGCATGTCATATGTATATTATTTGAATTTCAAATCTTAATTTTGAACATGTGACATGCATCTAAATTTGTTGGTCTATGTAAAAAAATTTCTATACTGATAGTGTAAAAAAGATTAACTAAATGTATAACATAAAGAAATGTACTTTAGTAATGTATATATTTTATGTCTTATTAGCTCTAACTTTCTAGTTAAATATGTTCTTTTTTTTCTTTTGTTTTTTAGGTAAGAAAAAAGTTTAGGAGGCGATAGGTTGCCCATCTTTATCTACGACCAAGATACGTTACTGGCGCAAATTTCTATGGCCAACAATGATTAGTCTGATCGCCCTACTTAACGTTTGAGTCAACCCCCATTAATTTCTATTTAACTATGCAAGTAATTGCTAATTGTTCATTAAAAAATAAAATCGTATTTTTCCATTGTTACACTATTTTGGATTGACTTAAAACAAGACTAAAGGTTTCCAAGAGAATACAATTACCACAAGTAATTATAGCATTGATCATAATTCAAAACTTTTAACTGGAATTGAGCCCATTTTTGGGTCCTTAAACATGAGAAAAATATTTTTGCAAGGTTAGGATCCTAGACATTTAAAAGAATCACACTTTCTTATAATTAGTGGGGAAGGCATGTCCTATAAGTGTACAATTTTAAATAATTTTTATAGAATTTTTTAAAAAAAAGAAGTTATAATGGTAGAGGGAAGAGGAAGTTAGTGGGTAATTATAGATAAAAGTACAGTTAGTAACGGTAGTTTTTACTTTTTAAATTTTAAAAGAGACCAAAGGAAGAGTCTACTAGACCAAGTTGGGTCTCCTTTTTTATATAGTATAGATGTATATAGAGTAATTCATGCTAATTTTAATTACATTTTCTTACAATAAAAATACAATTTTTGTCTTCCATTTATGCAAATAGTTCACGTATCTATATATTAATGTCATGTAAAATAAGAAAATCTAACAAAATTTATAACTAATAAGGTTATAATCGAAATCTGCACCTACTTTGTGACTATGAGTTAATGCTTACATAGCAAAGGTCTCACAAATATGCCATAGAAACTTAATTGCTTGTTGGTTATTTGGTCAAAAAATCAATTGATAATACAGTTCAATCAAATAAAATATGTATAAATGATATTCCCAATCAAATATATGATTATTTTCATCAATGATAATAAATTTAGGAAAATTCTAGAGTCATATTGAAGGATTATTTTTTTGTGGTTCAAAGCCTTGTGCATTGCATCACAATGTATTTTAAAAATTTGTACCATACAAACCCTTAAAATCAAAGGAATGATTCTCGTCTGTAGAATTTTCTTCAAATTTTTTTCATTTAAACTAATTGTTTACATTTTTCTATTAGACAATAAAAGAAAAGTTTTTTCCCTCCCTAAACATCTGCTAAGTCTCCTCTTCCTGCATTTTAGAATTTTTTTAGTGATTCACCCAAATTTGCCTCTCTTCAATTCTACTCCTAATTCTCTCCTATGTTTCAAACAACAAACCCTAGATTTTACCTCAATTTCTATCCATCTCTTTTATCTAAATTATCAGTCTACTTGTGGCCTTTCTCTTTCCTCCCTGTTTTACACATGTAACCCAAATCTATCTTTTCTAGGGTAGAGGCTCTAAGGTAGTCTCCTTGCAAGCTGCTCCAATTCATCTATAGTGTTTTTCAATCCATCAATCTAGCGCCATCCATGCCAAGATATTGCGTTTGTAGATTAGGTTCAGCTTTCCCATTCCTATTTCGGTTAATTCTACTGGCTCACACCTCTCAGGTATAAGAGATTCTCTCCCAAAAATCCCCATCCTTTCACCTTACCTGAGGGGTCTTTTTACACAGACTTTCTGACTTATATTATTTCCTTCCCAAGCCCTTTCCTCTTTCTTTCATGTATTTAGAAATTACCTAAAATTTTTGTATTGTGGAGAAATTTTTCTTGAGTAATTTAAGAAACTTTATGGTTTATTTTACTTTCGGTCTTATTAAAATATTTTTAGCATCTTTAATAATGGGTTATTTTCCCGATTCAGTGCATTATTGTTTTTTTTTTTTTTGTATATTTGGACGAAGAACAAGTTGGAGGTAGTTGACATTTTGACTTTAGATGCAAAAATAGGTATAAGACGTACTAAACTACTAATAATTGAAGCTTTGTGACGAAGTTCTGATTTCCCTTTGTTAATTTAAAGGTATTTTTAGGAAATTTAGCTGCTTGATTTTGAAATATATTTTGGTTGAAGATTGATTTCCTTAGATCTAGTTTTGGTTGTTGTTTATAGCTTATTGTACATATATTCTAGCATTGGGTCCTCCTTGATTTGATGCACCAGTAATTTTGAATGCTTGTGCAAGATGCATGTACGTTAATTCTTTGATTAGATTTCAAGTATATCTATTGATCCAAAAAACTATAATATAATAATTCTTAATATATTAAACATAAGGGTATAGCTGTATATGATGATAGTTGATGATGCTCGAAATTAGCGCGTAGTTCACGCTCCAAGAATGTTCTGGAGGTACTTATGTGGCACCCTCATTAAGGATAGTTATGTAATTTAGCTCCAATTGAGCTAGTAGAATGGTAGCCTCATACCCCTTCATGTAAATCTATAAAAAAAGGACCTTGGGCACCAAAAACATGAACTAATCTCTCCACGATTATACCAACCACAAATTCTCCTCAGCTCTTCGACTTTCTCTCACTACCTAGAATCTTAATCTTACTTCATCAATTGGCGCCGTATGTGAAAATCGACAGATTTCCATCTCCTTTTATAATTCTTAATCATCTCAATTCTCTATTTTTGCTTCTGGAAGGATGAAGAACCGAGGAACACGCCGAACCGCTAGCAAGGATGTTGAGGTGAGCAACCAATACCTCGTGGTACATACCGATGAGGCAAAAATTGTCTGTATATCAGCTGAGGTCCAACAGAAGCAGAATGACGTTCTGAAATGCATCGCCGATCATTTTGAATCTTTCCGAGCATTTGTGGAGCAACGTGAGAACAAAACTCCATCCGAGCGCTCAAATCGAGCGGCCACTCCACAAGCCGAACAACAACGCGCTCCCGGCTGAAGACCTAGGAAACAGCCAGTTAACGCCATGAGCCCAACCGACCTGAACACTCACAAAATAACAAAGTCATGCTCAGACGAGCAATCTGACGAATCACACTCATCAACGAGCGAATCAAAAAGATTACCACTGCATGAAAGACTCGGCGCGCATTCTTCAAAAAACTCTAACTCAAGAGGACCCTTCCCGACTGTTTTAAAACAGCTCAAGGAGCAGAGCCTCGAAAACAAAATTCAAGAGATTTTGAGGAAAAACAACTTAGTTCTGAATACTCCTGCTCTGGCAGAAATTTATAGTGATCCATTCACAATCTCTATCATATCGAACTAGATGTCTCAATGCAATTCAAGTTACCGGGCCTCGACAGCTACAAAGGAAATTGTGATCCGTCTGATCATCTTCAGCACATGGTAGCGGTCTCAAGCCTTTACATTTGTAGTGATGCCACCCGCTGCAAATTATTTGCCACCACCTTTCGAGGTCCGGCTCAAAAGTGGGTCCAAGAGCTGCCGACGAATTCAATCGCCACTTTTAATGACCTGGCGAAATTCTTCCTCTGCCACTAAAATTTTCTCTACCGAAGCAAATCAATACTGTTGAAGAACACGTCGCACCTCATGAACATTTGACAGAGGTACGACGAATCGCTCAACTAATTTGTGGACCGCTTCAATGATGAAGTGTCCAAATTAAAAATGTAGATGAAAGAACTTTGGTTGCTGCTTTCTGTAGCGACATCCGACCCGGGAGCTTCAATGCTAACTTGGCCAAAAAGATGCCGATATCCTATCCCGAGCTCCTGGAGAGAGCATCGGAGTTCATACGGGGCGAGGAGTCAAACAGGACAAAAAGAGAACTTTATGACACACAAAAAGAAAAGATCCCGAAGACTCCGAACCCCTCATCCTCTAAAAAGCCAAAAATGACAGATAGGCTGAGCTATCCGAGAGCCGGATCGTTGGCGAACCGGGTAGTCTACCCAGACAATAACATCAAAATCTGATCCCCATGGACAAGGAGCCTTCTGGAAGCTGAATTCACACCACTCAACACATCAAGGAGGAAAATTTTGTTCCAGGTACAACATTTGGGGGTCTTAGAGACACCCCCTCCAATGGTGTCGACCTCGAACCGAAGAGACATGTCAAAATACTGTGCCTTTCATGGCCATGATACCGAAACCTGCAACCACCTGAAGGTTGAAATTGAGAGGGCCATTCAAGAAGGACACCTGCAGCAGTTTATCAGTCGAACCGCTGCAGAGTTCCAAAGAAATACTGCCAATAAAGGAAACCCAACACAGTCTCGCCTGCCTCGTCAGCAAAATCGAGGCGGCCAGAACAGAAACAATTCCCCGACAAACCAAGATGAGCAGATTCGTGTAGCCAAGGTGATAAACACAATAGTCGGGAGACCGGAGAGCGGGGACTCCAACAATGCCACGAAAAAATATGCCCTGAACATTCCTTCAGGTGAAGATCGGGAAAAGCGATTGAAGCCATTCATGAGCCTCAGATACACTTTTGAGGGCCCCGTTCCTAGCCGAATGCCACACAATGACCCTGTGATAATTCATGTAAACGTGGCCGGCTACGAAATGCACTGTGTGGTTTGTTGATACTGGGAGCTCGGTGGACATCATTTTCTGGGACGCTTGGGCCAAAATGTACATGGATGCCTCCTTGATAAAACCTTTCAAAACCCCACTGGTTGGCTTCACAGGTGATTCGGTCGTGTCTGAGGGACAGATAATACTCCTGTTGTGCTTCAGGACTCTCCCGAAGCACAGAATCGAGATGACCAATTTCGTCATCGTTAAAAGGGATAGTTCCTACAACATGATTTTAGGCTGACCTACACAATACACCTACAGGATCCTCCCTTCCGTGTTCTATATCAGAATAAAATTCATGCTGAGGGACGGATCTGAAGGAACAGTAATTGGAAGCCAGTAGGAGGCCCGAGCCTGCTACATGATGTCCCTGCGATCCCAGTATATGTCTGTCGCAGACAAGACCTTCCTACAAACTTTTAAAGCCCCAATGGCCTGGAATGGCCTGGAAGAGCCTTCGACAAGTCAAAGGGAGGAGGAGGAAAACATGGGTTTGAGAAAAAATGCTATTGAGCAGATCCTCAAGTCTCCCGAACCCAAGTAGAAGGGCAAAGTAAAAATTGAGCCCCAAGACGAGGTCCCCATCGAGGAGATACCACTGGATCCGAGCTTCCCAGATAGGAAAATAAAGATCTGTGCTACCCTCCCAGCAGAATTCAGAGCCCTCCTCTTCAAACTTCTGGTTGAGTACAAGGACGTGTTCGCTTGTACATCGAAGACGTGCCGTGCGTCCCTCGAGAATATAATTGAGCACAAACTCAGAGTAGACCCGGCATACAGACCGGTCAAGCAGAAGAAACGTATCTTCGGTCCGGAGCGTAGTTTAGTAATTGAAGCCGAGGTAGATAAACTTTTAGTGGTTAGGCTAATTAGAGAAGTATTGTATCCAACTTGGCTTCGTAATCCAATCCTTGTAACTAAGCAAGATTCGTCTTGGCGAATGTGCTAAGATTTTACCGACCTTAATAAAGCATGTCCAAAGGATAGTTACCCGTACCCTCGGATTGATACGGTAGTAGATCATGAGATTCATTTGTTGGATTTTATATTTTACACTTTTTTAGATGCATTCAAGGGCTATCACTAGATATACATGGCCAAGAAAGATGAAAAGAAAACCTCTTTCATCACCGACCGAGGCACGTACTGCTACACTATGATGCCCTTCGGACTAAAAAATGTCAGAGCCACAAATCAACGCCTCGTCAACAAAATGGTCAAGTCCCAAATAGGATGAAACATGGAGGTATACATTGATGACATGGTGGTCAAGAGCCAAACCTATGAGAAAACCGTGGAAGATCTCAGGGAAACGTTTGAGACATTAAAATCGATTCGAATGAGGTTGAACCCCAAAAAATGTACATTCGGGGTCCCCTCAAAAAAAATTTTGGGATTCATTGTCTGTCATCGGGGAATTGAGGTGAACCCTGAAAAGGTGCAAGCCATAATCAATATGAAAGCCCCCACCTCGGTCAAGGAAGTTAGAGACTCACAGGTAGAATGACAACCCTGAATCGATTTCTGTCCAAATCGGCAGATAAGAGGCTTACCGTTCTTTCGGCTCATAAAGAAGACCGAGAGTTTTTGATGGACCGAAGAAGATCAGAAAGCCTTTGAAGAGTTTAAAGAATACTTGGGCAATTTGCCGAGGCTCGCGTCTCCTCAAAAAGGGGAACTGCTATACCTATACATCTCAATCACCGAATTGGCAATCAACTCGGTTCTACTTAAGCAAGACGAGCACGACAAACAATCCCCCATCTATTTTGTAAGTAAAGTGCTTCAAGGTCCGGAAAGAAACTACACCCCTATCGAGAAGGCAGTTTTCTCATTGGTCGTGTCCGCCCGGAAGCTAAGACTTTACTTTCATGGCCAAAAGATAATTATTCTGACTAACCTCCATTTGAAGAATATATTGAGCAAGCCCGACCCCTCAGGAAGAATGCTAAAGTGGTCTGTAGAATTGTTCGAGCTCGACATAGAATTCAAGCCTAGGACAACAATCAAAGCACAAGGCTTAGCAGATTTTATTGCAGAAAGCTGTGACACCGAGAAGGTTAACCTCATCATGGTAATTGATCGAGTAAAAGAGCAGCAGAAGACCTTACATGGGAGCTTCATGTTGACAGAGTTTCGAGTGAATCCAAAGCCGGAGCAGGAATAATAATCTGATCCCCAAAATGAGACTATCTCATGTATGTCCTAAGGTTCTGATTCACAGCAACCAACAACGAGGTTGAATACGAGGCCCTCATCTGTGGGATGGAGATGGCCCACTAGATGGGAGCTCGAACCTTAAAAATACATTCCGATTCTCAACTAGTTGTGAATCAAAGCCTAGGAAACTACGAGGTTTGTAGCGTAATCTTAAAAAGCTACATAGCTGAGATCAAAAGCTGGATAGCAAAATTCAAAAAGGTCGACTTCATTAAGGTCACCCGAACGAGAAACACGCATGCCAATGCTCTGTCAAAACTAGCCTCGGTAATACACTCACATTTGACAAAAGAGATTTTGGTAGAGGTGCGAGAGCACAGGTCTGTTGACTTCTGCTGTGAAAAGAATCTCTTGTATCCACCCGGACCTCGGTTGGATGGAGCCCATATTTCAACGACAAGAAACTTCCCGAAGACCTGACCGAGGCTAGAAGGATAAAATACAGAGCTGCTAAGTATACGCTCATTAACGGAATCCTGTATAAAAAAACATACTTGTGCCCCCTATTGAGGTGCCTCACGCCTTTCGAAACTAACTATGTGCTACGAGAGGTGCATGAGGGCATATGCGGAAGTCACATCGGTCCTCAGAACTTGGCTCGTAAGGTCCTGCTAGCCGGGTATTATTGGCCGACCTTGCACTCGGACACTGACACCTTGGTGCAGGAGTGCCACCAATGTCAAATACACGCACCGATTCCCCGAAGGCCCGGTTCGAACATGGTCCCTATGTAGAGCCCATGGCCATTTGCTTAGTGGGGAATAGACATATTGGGCTTACTTCCCAGAGGGGTAGGCAAACTTGAGTTCCTGGTAGTAGAGGTTGACTACCTCACCAAATGGATCGAGGGCCGAGCCCCTGGCCACAATTTCGGAACAAGCAATAGAAAAGTTC
The DNA here is from genome assembly GCA_025175665.1 of Cinchona pubescens. Taxonomy (NCBI): domain Eukaryota; kingdom Viridiplantae; phylum Streptophyta; class Magnoliopsida; order Gentianales; family Rubiaceae; genus Cinchona; species Cinchona pubescens. Next base: position 2,070,884 of record JANKKI010000291.1, read on the forward strand.
TTTTGAAAAAATATTATTTGCCGGTTCGGTATCTGTATTAGTTTCTGACAATGGAAAATAATTCAAAGGGGAGCCTTTCAAGAGCTTCTACGCTAACCTCGACATCAAACAGCGCTTCACCTCTGTCGCTCATCGCAAGCGAATGGATAGACCGAAGTATGCAACCTAACCCTATTGATGGGGCTCAAGACTCGACTCGAATGAGCCAAAGGTGTGTGGGTCGAGGAATTGCCTAGCGTCCTATGGGCGTACAGGATCACACCCCGAATGGCCAATGGAAACACTCGTTCCGCTTAACTTACGGGTCTGAGGCTGTTATCCCTGCAGAAGTTGGGCTACCCTCGGCTCGAGTATCCTTGTGTATCTTAGAACACAATGACGAGGCCCTACGAGCTAACTTAGACCTACTCGAGGAAAAGAGATTGGATGCGTCCATCCGAGAGCCAAGTACAAGCAGGTCATGGCCAAACGGCACTACAACGCCAGGGTCAAACATAGGTACTGCAGCCCAGAGACTTGGTGCTTCAAAAAAACGAAGCAAGCCGTGTAGAAGTGACTAAAAAGTTAGACCCAAACTGGGAGGGCCCCTATCATGTAATAGAAGCTCACACTTCAAGCCACTAAAAGTTAGTTGACATGAAAGGGGACCCTGTTCCTAGAATGTGAAATATTATAAATTTGAAGAAATATTACCAAGGAATGTAATAAAAGTCCCTTCTCAAAAGAAAAAAAAATTACTTCATCAAATAATTGCGTCAAGCAAAATCGAGCTTCCCCGACCCCAAGAGGCTCTGATCCAGTTCAACATAAATGCAAACATTGAGGGTTGAGACCAGTAGTCCCCCCTCAAGGGTAGAGACTTAGTAGCCTCCCAAGCGAAATTGAGCTGTTCCAATCCTCAGAGATTCGGTTTAAGTTCAAAATGAAAACAAAATCGAGCTGTTCCAACCCTCAGGGGTCCGGATTCAGTTCAACACGAAAATCTGAAGTTCAAGGGCTGAGGCTTAGTAGCCCCCTCTCAAATAAATTTTAGCAGTTTTGACCCTCAGAGGTCAGGTCCTAGCTCAACAGAAAACAAAATTGAGCTACTCCAACCCTCAGGGTCGGGATTTAGTTCAACATGAAAATAAAGTTCGAGGGCTGAGACTTAGTAGCCCACCCTCAAATAAATTCGAGCAGTTCTGACCCTCAGAGGTTCGGTCCTAGCTCAATAGAAAATAAATTCGAGTTGCTCCAACCCTCAGAGGTCTGGATTCAGTTCAACATGAAAATAAAGTTCGAGGGCTGAGGCTTAGTTGCCCTCCCTCAAATAAATTTGAGTTGTTTCGACCCTCAGAGGTCCGGTCCTAGCTCAACAGAAAATAAATTGAGCTGTCCCGACCTCAAAAGGTCCGGTTCTCGTACAACATGAATACAAATATTGAGGGTTGAGACCTAGTGCTTTCCTCTCGAAGCCAGAGGCTCGATAGCCATCCTCAAATAAAGCAATACTTCTCCGATACCCTGAGAAGTCTGATTCGAGTTAATGGCTAACGAGCATAAGGAATTAAGCTTAGTTCTTTTGCCTCAATTCGGAAGGGTCCAAATAATGTCTAAGTTTAAAATGAAAGGGGGACTTAGACAATTTCCTATGCATGCTCATTGCTATTCTTAAGTGTTACAAGTTTGTTATCTCCTTATATTATAAGTCTTTTGCCTTGTATGCAGGAAACATAGAAAATGAAAAGCAAGTAAAGGAAAGAAGTAAGGAAAATGCGAGGTTGTCAAAAAAATTTAGAATTTTATTAAATGACCCTAACTGTTACAGAGAAGTGTCTAACTATTACAGAAGTATGACGTCAGTCTGCGGAGCAGAAGTGGAAGGTTCGGCTGACGAGGTGGCGGGTTGGTTCACAGGTTCAGACTCAGCTTCGGGACCTGCAGTTGATAGCTGTCCCTGATTCAAGGCAGCTGCTTCAGGAACTGCAGGGATCGATATTGGGGCCTTGAATTGAGCTTGCACACCATTAATGACCTCCTCGGTAACAGAGAGGTGTCATATGGCAACTCCCCGTATAGATCAGAATTCTTCACAAAGTGGTCACACGCTAGTGTGAACCCCATTGAGAAGACCTTTTCGGTGAACTCCTTCAGCATCCCATCTGTCTTATCCGAAGCCACGAACTCATTTCTTCCCTGGATCAACAGCTCCATCTCCCGTGAAGCAAACTTTGCCTCGCGCTCGGTAATGGCGGGCAGGATAGTAATAGCCTGCAAAGGAGCAAAGGTGTAAACTAAAAAGCGAGGTGCAAAAAATTAAAATTTTGAGAAAGGCTAGACATACTTACGTTCATCAGACTGACGTGAAGTTCGTCCAGCCTCTGTTAGGGAGTAAGCCTCTTTACGTAGGCTACGCCCCGAGGCAAAGTAACTAGTTTCGCCTGTTCGCGAACCACCCTCAGAAATTGCCCTCAGTCATTTATATCGATCGGCGGGATGAGTCAGAACTCGATACTCCCCAAGGTGATGGAAATCAGAAGAAGATCAACAGTCAGTCGATCACATGGCAGAAAAATCTTACGACTCCGTAGACTTCTTCTCCTCCTCGGGGCAGTATTTCTTATCACCTAAAAAGAAAAAGAGGTTAGAACTCAACTAGGAAGAAAGACAAAAAATGAGAAAAAAGAAGGCATGGTAGACCTTACCATAGGAGGTGATGAGTTTCTTTGATAGTGGGGCATTCCCAAAGCCCTCCCCGGGAGTCCTCACCAGCGCCACCTGATCGGAGGAACTCGAGGGCGATGACGAAGAGGTGAGAACCATTGCCGAACCATTGTCGAGGAGGTACCCTCCCTGAGGTTAGCAATCTCCCTTGACCTCTTCCTGGTAACCCAAATAGGCTTGGGCTCAGGGTAAGCAACCGAACTCAGAGCCAGTGTGATCGGGTGCTCGCCACCGGAACTCTCCGGAGTTCTTTCGATCTCGGTTTGGTCTGGGGGTACTGAAATTGATGGGGTAGCCCCAGTACTTCCCGAGGACACGTTAGTGGTGGCAGATGAAGATCCACTTGCAGTTGATGATGAGGGCTGGTTGGAAGAGCCGGCGCACTAGCTAGCAGGTACAGCAGACATTAGCTCCCTTAGAAATGCTTCGAGCTCTGCAAAAGGACAAAAGGTCAGTATTTCGGCGAAGCAACGTTTAAAAAAAAAAAAAGAGATGGTGATGACCTTTATGAGGGTCCTAGCTCGGAGGGACGTTATGGGTAGGGAACATACACATTAAGGCTAGGATGTTGTTGGACAGAATGGCAGGCTGGTTGTTAAAATTTATTCTAAGGTTAGACTCAACGAGCCTCCTGGGATAAATGGAGTCCGGGGGGGAGGCATTTTTTATTTTAAGATTTTCTTTTACAAGATTCCAAGGGCCCCGGGGCATTGGAGGGTCGAGGTATCAGACAAAAAAAATGACTTTTTCCAGTCGTGGATGGATGAAGGGTTACCCAAAGTGAGCTGTTTGCCTGCGGTTCAAGGGAAAATGTAAAAGAATCCCTTCACAGGGGATAGTTTCAACATCATTCTAAAAGTATCTAAGGATAGGGGGATGTCGTATAATTTACATAGGAAGGAGAATCCACAGCAATAAGCCGAAGAGCGTTTGGGGTTAGCTAGGATATACTAATATCCCAGTGGTTAGACAGATGGATGAGGAGTGGTGCTATCGAGAGCCTCATCCCCGCCTCAAGCTACTCTTGGTAAACTGTTAAGTAATCAGGAAGAGATAGGTGACCTCGGTCCTTGTGAGTGGGGAGTTTGATGTTCACATTCTGGAAGCGGTATCTATCCCTAAGTATTTTGATGTCTTTGGGGTCGAGAGTGTTTGATATATCTAATGTTTGGAGGTTGAGGTGATCATTCTGTAGAGGTTCGGCAAGGGCAGGTTCGGGGGGAAAGCTCAGCAGGACTGTTGCCAGGAAAGCCTCATTTGAAGGGTTAAGCAGTCTATCAACAGCGTTTACGGGAGAAGGAGGGTCCGGCGTGCTAATAAGAGAGGAGGATGTGAACGTACCAGCCATGATCTTCTACTTAAGGACAAGTGAGGTTTGGGAAAGTAGAGATCTCGAAGGACTTCTTGTAGTATTCGGCTGGACTAGACGATGAACGGCGGTCAGCAACTGAGAAAATTAGATGCAATGGGGATAGGAGTGCTGTAATAAGAAAAGGGAAGGATGTGAATGATAGGAAAGAGTGAGAAGTGAGAAGGAAAAATAAAAGAGCAAGGAGAGTGGAGGAAAAGGAGAGGGAAGAAAGTAAGAACGGATAAGGGAAAAAGTGAGAGTTGGGAGAAATGGGGGTATAAATAGGGGGGACCTTCCAAAGTATTCTATGAATCCGGAAGGAAAACCATCAAGTTTGAATCAATTGGGAGAGTTTCAGCGGGAAAATCGAGGTGTTTCGGGGGAAAAAATGAGGCATTTCGGTGACAAAAATGAGGCATTTCGGCGAGAAAAGAGAGGCATTTCGGCAAGGAAAATGAGGTATGTTGTAGCAAAATCAGAGCAAGCAATGTAGCACAATAAATAAAATCCAGCGCATGGGGACTCAGCAAAAACGTCAATGCAGCCATGTCTTGTCAAGGGGCTCACGGGTTACCTCAGCCTCGGATCTATGGTATGGCAAGCACGGGAGTGCTTCAAGATTTACACACCTCGGCTCAGTATAAGAGGGTCGGTCATAGGCATCGGGGGACTGCGGACAGTCATTTTCAGCTCGGTCCCTACTGCGAGGATAGGCACCGAGTCGAGGAGACTATTGATGATGTCAAAATTAGCGTGTGGTTCACGCTACAAGAATGTTCTGGAGGTGCCTATGTGGTAGCCTCATTAAGCGTAATTATGTAATTTAGCCCCAGTTGAGCTAGTAGAATGGTAGTCTCGTACCCCTTCACGTAAATCTATAAAAAGGGGCCTTGGGCACCAAAAATATGAACTAATCTCTCCGCGATTATACCTGTACACACCTATTTTTGTCCCGTAAGTTCTCCCCTATTTTTCTTTTAATTTGACCCTCAATTTTCTTTTTAATTTCCCTTTTAATTTCTTTTTAACCTACTTTTTGATTTCCTCTTAATTTATCCTTTAATTCTCTCTTAATTTGTCTTATGGTGTATAATTATTATGTGTTTTATGCATTTTTGAAATATAAAGAATGAGTTTTAATATTATTAAGTTTTTAGATTATTCAAAAAAAAAAATTAAAAATTAAAAATTAAAAAAGAAAAAAAAAAAGTTCAATGAACAGATCATCGCTCATGACGTTTTCTTTTTCACCCATTTTCACCAAAATTTCAGATGCCCAGGGTCCCCTCATGACAAGGAATGGTCTTTGACCATTTTTACACTCAATCCAATTCATTAAAGCACAAAAAATCAGTCTAAAGTGAGAAAAAATTTTCTGCAGAAAAATTTTCTTAAGCCAAAAAAAAATCTGCCGAACAGCCAACTTTGAGCCAAAATTCCATACGATCAGAGAGGAATTAGACTAAACTCAAAGAATAAAAGTTGTAGAGGGTACCTGGAGCTAAAACTTCTCTTTTCAAATCCGAAGCAAAATCGTCCATTTAGAGGGTCAAAAACCTGGTAGAAAAGGCTGTTGGTCCAGTGGATCTGCAGAAAAAATTTCCGATTTTGCTTCGGATTTGAAAAGAGAAGTTTTAGCTCCAGGTCTGTCTCTTATACACATCTAGATGTGTATAAGAGACAGTCAGTAAAAGTTGTAGACCGCCTGGACCTACAACTTTTCTTTTCAAACCCGAAGCCAAATCGTTAATCTTCGGGTCAAAATCGTGGTGGAAGAGAATAAAAATCTGCACAAAAAAGGAAAGGTTAGAAAATTTTATTTCCATTTTACTCCTCCATATTTCAGTTTTTTAGTTTAAGAATATTTTCTTAAATCACATTTAGGCCCTTCGATAGGGGCTTTGATGCCACGTCATCGATGACGTGGCACAGATGCGCCACGTCATCGATGATGTGGCACCATCTATGACGTGGCGCCACCAGATGCGCCACGCCATCGATGACGTGGCACAATCAATTGCGCCACGTCGCGGCGCAAGACGTGGCGCGATCCTGTCTCTTATACACATCTAGATGTGTATAAGAGACAGTATATGAGAGAGCGCTAAGTACATTTTGATGTGTATAAGAGAAAGATCAAAGTAGATTTACAATTGCAATACTTATAAGGTGGCTGTCTCTTATACACATCTAGATGTGTATAAGAGACAGATCTAAATATGTCTAATGACTGTTGGTCACATCTAGAAAATTTAAGAGGTATCTACCATATATTCTGAAGCTAAGAGCCCAGTTTCATATTATTGTACGGCCGTCATTACTATAAATCTCTTGTTCTTATTTGCTAAATCCTTTCCCTTCTAATGGCCATCAATAATATAAAATTGGGCTACAAATAAACTCCGTGCAGTAATGTTAATATTTACCATTTATTTTCGTTTCCTCATTAACATGTACATATTTTATTACTTTTAAACTATCTCAAAGCACACGTATGCTACAAAGCCGGCAATAATGAATACTAAAATTGAAAAGGGAAACGCGATAAAATCACGCAACCGGTCCAAAGCCGGTAAATTCGCATAATTTAACAAGTAAGATAAGGCATAAATATTATATCTGTCTCTTATACACATCTAGATGTGTATAAGAGACAGGTCTTAAGGTGCATATTCAAGAGACAGCTGAAATTCCACGCTGCTAATGGATGTATAACGACTCTAAGTAGGATTTTGCATTCAATCACCTATTTCACGAGCACCACACGTTGGCGACGACTGCCGGTCCCATAGGTGCCGGCCAGACCGCCGGTCGGTAGGCGCGTGGTAAAAGGGGGCGCGACAATACCAACCACAAATTCTCAATAGCTCTTCTATTTTCTCTCACTACCTAGAATCTTAATCTGGCTTCATCAATAGCAGTTCGTTACACAATCACAAAAAATGACATATCACATTATTGATAGAATGAAATATATTTTTCCCTGTTAGATTATTCTATTTGGAATTTTTATTCTGGTAATACTATGTTCTAATAAACTTGCATTTTTAATGGAAGACTTGGTAACAATATACATATTTTTTAATTTTAACAAGACACTTCTAATCATGGTAAATTATTATGAATTTCATTTGATATTGTTGTTCAAATTTGTATTGATGTTTGTTGCATATTTTAGCACTTTAGTTTTAACAAGATAAATCTAATTAAAAGTTACTTTTTGTTGATTTCTCCAGGCATTCAATTTTGAATCGAAATCCCCTTTGCAAGGTTTTAATAAATTCTAGACTAGGAGTGTAAATGAGCCGAATTAAGTACGAATAGTGCCTTACATGAACTCGAACTCGAAATTTTTTTTGATACTCGAACTCGAAATGTTTATGATACTCAAACTTGAGCTCGAGCTCAAACGAGTTTCAAAATTTGAGCTCGAGCTCATTCGAAAATAAGCAAAACCGAATTCGTGCTCGAGTAGTTCGACTTTTTCATAGGTAAAAGATGTAATTTTGCTAGAAAGTATAGACATTTTAGTAATTTTACATATAAAAAAATATAAAAATTATATAATGCTCGAAAAGCTAGACGAGAACTCGAGCATATTACACATATGCTCGAGCTTGGCTCGTTAAGAGTTTCGAGCTCGAGCAAGCTCGACTTGAACTCGAGTCAATTTGAGCTCGAGTCGAGTTTTTTACCGAGGCTTCTCGTGAGCAGTTCGGTTTGTTTACTGCCTTATTCTAGACTACAGTAATTGCAAATTTACTTTAATTGATCTTCTATTACTTTTATTCTCTTTAGTAATTTCCTTATTTAGAACATAGCCTATATGTTGGATGTAACAATTTTATTATTTTTATTTAATGCATAACTTGGTGTAGCATTTTGCTTGATTTAGCATTTAAATGCTTGCTTTCTCATGGAGATTTTTTGTAGTAGCAATTCAAATTTTAGATGGTAATTCAGATTTTTCTTGAGTAGAATCTATATTTTCATTGTTTCCAAGTGGGTTTTAGAGTATTCTATAATTCTTCTAATTATTCAATATGCCGCAAAATGTTTGTTGAATTTGATATTATCTTGAAGCCTTAATTTATGGCCAAAATGTACTTAGCGCTCTCTCTCTATATATATATTGAATTTGATATTATCTTGAAGGCTTAATTTATGGTCAAAATGTACTTAGCTCTCTCTCTATATATGTCTTTATACCACTATACTGATACCATACTGAAACTTTGTGTTAGGGTTTGATTAATTATAGTCTAAAAATCTATTCATACCTTTGTATTTCTCTTCCAACAAATAAAATCATGTGGAAAATCTAAAGTCCTCAAGTAAAATCATATACAGATCATAAGGTTTAGTTCCCTCTTAATTTTGTCCATCCAAGATAAGAAGAATATTTCTTTAATTATTGATATTGAATTCAGAAATGGTAAACAGGTGGAATACTTATTAGCGAGTTTCATATGAAAATGTTTTTAGGTTAACTTATAAAGATAAAGTGGATTCTAATGTGGAGTAGAGATCATTTCTTTTCTATGGTCTAAGTATCAGGGTTCAAAGGGATTATTATTATTTTTTTTTCTAAATAAGAGCTAATTGTGGTCCCTGTTATCTAGTGTTTTTCCAATTTGTTCTACTGCATGATAAACCATCATCTTTTGATTATTCTCAGTTGTAGTGTTAGTAGTTTAATAAAACTATTGCAACCTTTTGATATTATTTCAACCAAATAGGATATATATTGATAGGCTGTTTTCTTTTACTAGTAGTGTATTTAAATTGCTAATGAAGTACATAATCCTAACCATGAACATGCACCTTAAGACATTCAATGGGGTACCTTATTTCAAATAGAAAGAGTTAATCATGATAACTATAAAAATGCCTCTATATTTGTGCATATCACCACCAATTCTTTGCATGTGTGTGTGTATATATATATATAGGATTTTTTTTTTTGGCTTTCTATGCCTTGTTACATCTTTCTTTATCATTACTCTAATTGGGATTGTTGGTCCAAGAGCAACCTAAGAGGGAGGTGAATTAGCTTGTTTCAA